>CM045558.1:15746996-16091482 GCA_024721245.1 Mitragyna speciosa | reverse complement strand
CAAATCTGACGTAGACAAACCGCATGACAACCCGCGCGCGATTTGTGTTGCGGTTTCCATTCAGAAATTAAGTGAACAAACCGCGCGACAACCCGCGCGCGGTTTATGCCACGGTTTCTTCACAGAATCTTCAGCGTATTTAGCAGCTGAAATGGCCATTTTGACGGGAGGAAGAACCCTAACTCGAGAGAAAACACACACACGCCGTAGACACCTCAAAAACACACATTTGGCACATCTAGAGTGATGTAGGGAGGAGAAAGCAAGAGTAGAGGGACAACTCAAGGGCTTCAATGGTAAAAGCAAGAAGATTTATCAAGATGCAAGGGAGGATTCAAGGGGGCTGCATGAGAATGAGCTTTCTCTTTCTTTCTTGTCTTTTGTTAATTTTATTCTTGTAATTATGAATTGAGTTTATGATTTAGATGGGATGAACCCTAGATTCTTATGTCTATGATTTTATTCTTGGTTTAATGAAAGACCCACTTTGTTCTTAGATTTATTCATGAGTTTATTTGTGTTTTGGATTGGGATTTGCATGCATCCTTCAATTCAAGTATTGATTTTGTATGGGTATATCGAGAGATTGCACATATGATTAGATCATTTCATGAATAGAGAGTCCTTGAGGATTATCAAGTTTTTGAGGTGTGTGCGGCGTGTGTGTGTTTTCTCCCGAGTTAGGGTTCTCTCCTCGTCAAATGGCCAGTTTAGCTGCTAAATACGCTGCAGATTCTGTGAAGAAACCGCTGGCATAAACCGCGCGCGGGTTGTCGCGCGGGTTGTTCACTTAACTTCTGAATGGAAACCGCAGCACAACGCGCGCGCGGGTTGTCATGCGGTTTGTCTACGTCAGATTTGGCCTCCAAGACAGCCGAATTAGCTTTTCCTTAAAACACAAAAGTTGTAGCCCCTTGAGATAGCTTTCCAAAACATCAAAAATCACATCATTTAGAGGTCTGTGGCCAGAGATGTACTCAAAATACTAAGAACTGGTCGGAACAGCCTCGCAGTGCAAATGTGCTTCAGTAACTTGGGATTTTGACCATTGAAACGTGAGAACTGGACTTTGATGTCTTCGTATGAATTGTAGAAAATTGTCTGAGCTTAAAAATACTTCATGATTCATCCCAATCCAATGTCTCTAGCTCTAGATATGACCAAAACACTGAAATATGTCCCAGCTGCCAAACTGTTTCCATTCTAATTCTTCTTCGCCTATTTCTTCATTGCACTCCAATCAATTGAAATCGAGTTGAAGCTATCAAAACCCTACAAAATGGTGTAAAAACACTTTTAAATCATGCATTTACACAATTTGGCATTAAAATCATAAAAGAGAAGAAATAGCTAAGAAATAGAGAAAAACTCATGGAAAACCCTAAAAACCTAACCTAAAAAAACTAGTTCACTTTAGCACTTATCAATTCCCCCACACTTAAGCCATTGCTTGTCCTCAAGCAATGAACCATACAAATCTCAAACAATGACTTAACAAAAGTAAAAGCAAAACGTACATCTTCAAGAACAACTTCTCAACAACCGTGGAACACAATTATGCAAACATCCATCTTATTTTAAATACTCATCATATTAAGCAAAGCAGAAAGAATTATACGTCAATTAAACAAGTTCAGTTCCATTTCTCTACTATATTCGAAACTCATAAGTAAGCAAATCGTATAGCTAACAAGTACAACTATACGCCCATGATCCATTCATTTTTCACAACTTGGGACTTTTTTCTTCTTAAGCTTAGCCTTTACTTAGAACATGAAGTTGCCTTTTTACGCGAAGATCGACATTGGTCAGATGAAGATCCCCGGTTACTCAACACTTCATTTGTCTAAGCTGCTATGCATACTCATAATTCTAGCACCTTTTGACGCGAAAGTCGACATTGACCAGATGAAGACCCCCGGTTACTCAGTACTAAAACCTAGCGGAGTAGAACCTAAGCTTAATTATTCTCTATTTTTTTCTTTTTTTTTTCTTCTTCTTATTTTTTTTTTCTCAATTTTTTTCAACTCATTTAGTCCCTTTTCCCTAACACATTACCAATCATAGGCACAAGCCATACTTATAAACTATATTCACTACTTAACTCATGAAGAAAAACAAATAAAGCAGAAAAACTTCACTAAACTCACAAAAAATTTAAGCATAATTCAATCTACTTTACCTAATATACTTTCTTCAAAATAAAACTTCAAAATCAAGCAATCACATCCCTAGTCAATTAAGAAGACAATCTTAAAAAATGTACATAATTACTCTACTTGGGAAGGGAAAATTGACAACTAACGAGTTAAATAGATAATTACTTTCATAGAACTCAAAATAAAAACATTAAAGCACCTAAGTTGGAAAATTTCTAGAAAACAAAAAAAAAAAAATTGATAGAAAATCAACAACCACATCAAACAATCAATTTCCAGCAAATTGACCAACAAGTAGCACACACACCACGACAAAATTAAACTCCTCCCCCACACTTAAATCACACATTGTCCCCAATGTGTGAAAAAACAAGGAAAAGAAGGAAAAGAACAGTTAGAACAAATACTCCCCTCATGGTAGTAGTGGCCACTCTAATTACGATTCAGCTACAAGAAAGAGATTCAAAATGTAGAAATCACTGCAGCTCATCAAAAGAAAGATAACTACACTATTTAGCTCATTAGATGCATGCCAAAATGTAATAAAAATTCTGAAAATAAAAATAATACCCACAGACCCAGAAAGAACTAAATAAAGAAAAAGAAAGGAGAATGACATAAAGCATTTAAAAACCATCGGTGCCTATGCATCGTCTCCACTCTTGTCTTAGCACCATTGGATGATTTACTTCGTACTTTTGCCATTGTACCTACACTCAAAGAAAATGAAATATCAAACCAAGGTGCAATTGAAGTCATTTCCTTAACCAATGAAAGTACATAAGAAGCTCACAACACCCATGTAAAGCTCAAAGTACACCCCCACACTTAATTAGTTGTAATCCCATAAACGATGTAGTAGCATAATAAAAAAAACCACTAAATATACACGCAAGTTGCTATTGAAACCATAAAAGCATATTGCTAATTACCAAGCAAATGAACAATGATGCTCAAACATAATGCAATTCACTTAATAATAGCAATTCTTCCTCAAATAGCAACTTAACAAATATAAATTAGGTGTCATGAATGTCTACTACGACAACTGCTAAAACATGAATTACCACTAACAAAGGAGTAATCAATAAAGCATACAAATAAGAAGTGGGGAATGTAAGGGTTGGGAGGAAGAATGATGCTTTAAATACAAAAATTAACTCCCAAACAATCTAAGCACTTCAAAACTATGCAAAAAGGGAATTTCAACATGAAAATCACACAAGATACGCCATGAAACACCAAAAATTAAATGGAAACTCCATTTTCTTTGAATTCCATGCAATCGTTGTGAGTTTCAACTCCTTCCTTGAGGTCTGCAAAACAAAAATAAAAACCTAATTAAAATAATCCTACTAAACTTAAAAATAACTAAAAATACTAAAATACTAAAGTAAAAAGTTGGGTTGCCTCCCAACAAGCGCTTGTTTAACGTCGTTAGCTCGACGCCATCAAGTGTTATCACGTAACCCCTTGATGAAAAACCTCTTCGGCCCACTCCTTCCTCCTTTTAGGCCGTTGGATCTCAATCATCGAATGTCTATCATATTCAGCCTTCTGCAACTCATCACTTTCTGGCTGTGGCGGTGGTACCACCATGATAGAATGGCATTCTTTCATTGTGACCTTGCCCTCAAATTCCTCTAGTCTCCTCTTACATGCAATGTTATTATCATGAACTTCATGGTAAGAAGGAACCTGCAAAATGTTAGTACCACAAAGAAGATTTATGTATAAAGGCTTAAAAATATAAATATGAGGTGCCTCATGTGGAATAGAAATAGTGATTGGAAGTGAGGATTCTCCTAATTCTTTTGGTTCAATAGGTAACTCTTCCTCACCTACAACTTCTACTTCATTCTCTTGTTCTTTTTTAATCCACTCATGTTCTTCCTCTTTACTCGCCATTAGAGGGTCACTCAATTGATCAACATTAGACAAATCAATCACTTCCACTAGTTCACTAGGGTTTACCTCCGTGTCACTCATCAAGTCATATTGGTTCCTAGTGTTCATAGCTTCAGTGATTTGTCCTATGAGACTCTCAATAGCGTTGGTGATAGCAACAAGTTGTTCCCCAGTTTTCTCAATTTCAGCCTCTATTTTATCTATCCTATCATTTGATGCTCTCATAAAATTCACCATGACCAATTCTAACTCGGGATTAGACTCCATACGGGGAGAATAGGATTCAATTCTAAGATCATCTACCCTATCATTGGCTAACTCCCAAGCATGATTTTGTGGAATCCCTTGTTCCTCCCATTCAAAAGATGAATGATCCCACCACCCCGAGTTGTATGTATTTAAATAGGGGTCATAAAGAAGGGGGCAGGCATAAATATCATTAAAAAGTACTTGTCTAGAATGGAGACACTCAAACGACTCGTGACTTCCACCACAACAAGTACAAACAATAGCATTACCTTGGGAATAAGAGAGAATACACTCAATATGCTCATTATTTTTATTAACAATATTCTCAAGTAGCCTTTCAAGAGTACTAAATTCATTCGTACCTGTAAGCTCGGCGTTGTTACCTTGTTCATTAGGCCAATCGTAGAAGTACTCTGCCATTCTTAAGTGAAAGTTGCAGAGTTGAGATCCTCAAAAACACCAACTTCTACACCAAAAATCAAAGAAAAGCTAAGAAACAAAAATTAAACAAAATAACAAGAATAAACATAAAAAGACACAAAATGATTAGAGTAATAAAAATACGGCGTTCCTAATATCTTAAGTCCCCGGCAACGGCGCCAAAAACTTGATAATCCTTTTCGCTACACTACGGATACTTAGGCAAGTGCACCTATCGTTTCCAGTAGTACAGTGTACAGGAGTACCGAGTGTCGTATCCCACAAGGACTATGTGAGTACTAGTATTAACCTTCTTTCTATTATCTAACCTCACAAAGTAAATGACGAATTAACTGAAAATACAAATTAGCTAAAACTAATTATCTAACTAAATGACAATATAGAATTCAGTAGAGAGAATGGACAAAAGTAGAGGTGAATTTAGATGAAGAATTCCCCTAAACCAACATGCCAAGACTCTAACTTGATTAATGATTAACCCAATTGCTTAGACCCTGGAGTCCTTTATGTGAATTATATCCTTTCTCAAGTGAAACAATTCCTACCTTCTCGGTTGATTAATTGGAATCTCTTCTCAATTAAAACCCCTAAAAGATGCAATTTCTAATCAATGGACTCCATTTGTGGTTGAGCTTTAATGAACTCATGTAATTCTATCTCTAGCAATTCATTCAAGTTCTCTCTATTCATGAAATGATCTAATCATATGTGCAATCTCTCGATATACCCATACAAAATCAATACTTGAATTGAAGGATGCATGCAAATCCCAATCCAAAACACAAATAAACTCATGAATAAATCTAAGAACAAAGTGGGTCTTTCATTAAACCAAGAATAAAATCATAGACATAAGAATCTAGGGTTCATCCCATCTAAATCATAAACTCAATTCATAATTACAAGAATAAAATTAACAAAAGACAAGAAAGAAAGAGAAAGCTCATTCTCATGCAGCCCCCTTGAATCCTCCCTTGCATCTTGATAAAATCTTCTTGCTTTCACCATTGAAGCCATTGAGTTGTCCCTCTACTTTTGCTTTCTCCTCCCTACATCACTCTAGATGTGCCAAAATGTGTGTTTTTGAGGTGTGTGCGGCGTGTGTGTGTTTTCTCCCGAGTTAGGGTTCTCTCCTCGTCAAATGGAGTCCATTGATTAGAAATTGCATCTTTTAGGGGTTTTAATTGAGAAGAGATTCCAATTAATCAACCGAGAAGGTAGGAATTGTTTCACTTGAGAAAGGATATAATTCACATAAGGGACTCCAGGGTCTAAGCAATTGGGTTAATCATTAATCAAGTTAGAGTCTTGGCATGTTGGTTTAGGAGAATTCTTCATCTAAATTCACCTCTACTTTTGTCCATTCTCTCTACTGAATTCTATATTGTCATTTGAATTGAATAGAGAGAACTTGAATGAATTGCTAGAGATAGAATTACATGAGTTCTTCCTAAGTTGAGTTTTAGGATTAAAGCTCAACCACAAATGGAGTCCATTGATTAGAAATTGCATCTTTTAGGGGTTTTAATTGAGAAGAGATTCCAATTAATCAACCGAGAAGGTAGGAATTGTTTCACTTGAGAAAGGATATAATTCACATAAGGGACTAGGATATTAGGAAAGCTATATTTTTATTACTCTAACCATTTTGTTTCTCTTTATGCTTATTCTAGTTATTTTGTTTAATTTTTGTTACTTAACTTTTATTTGATTTTTCTTTGTAGTCGGCATTTTTTGGGATCTCGTTTTGCGACTTTACTTGAAGATGGCTGAGTACTATTACAATTGGGCCAATGAACAAGGTAACAACATGGAGTCTACAGGTATGGATAAATTAAGTGCTCTTGAGAGGCTAATAGATGATATTGTTCATAAAAATAATGAAAAATTTGGAAATGGTTTTTCTTTTTCCCAAGCTAGTGTTGTTACTTGTACTTTTTGTGGAGAAAACCGTTGCTCTTATGAGTGTTTTTACAGTAGACAAGTACATTGTGATAACACTAACAACTATCCATCTCTTTATGACCCCTATCCCAATACTTGTAACTCGGGGTGGTGGGATCATTCATCTTTTGGATGGGAGGAACAAGGGAACCCACAAAATCATGCTTGGGAATTAGCCCATGAGAGAGTAGAAGAGTATATGTTTGAATCGTATCCTTCCCCTGTAGAGTCTAACCCTGATTTAGAATTGGCAGTTGTGAATTTTACGAAAGCATCGAATGATAGGATGGATAAAATAGAGGCTGAAGTTGAGAAAACGGGAGAAAAACTTGTTGCTATCACCAAGGCTATTGAGAGTCTCGTAGGACAAATCACTGAAGCTATGAACACTAGGCATCCATATGAGATACTGAGTGACATTGAATTTAATCCTAGTGGACAAGTAGAAGTGATTCATAATGATTATGGTGATCAATTGAGTGCACCTCCGATAGTGATTAAAAGGGAAGAACATGAGTGTGTTGAAGTAGTAAAAGAGAGTGAGGTAGTGGTTGTAAGTGAGGATGAGATACTTAGTGAAACATTTGAAATGGGAACATCTTCACTTTCAATTGCTCTCTCCATTCCACAGGAAGCACCTCATGTGTATAATTTTAAGCCTTTATACATAAATCTTCTTTGTGGTACTAACATTTTACAGGTTCCTTCTTGCTATGGAGTTCTTGATAGTAACATTGCATGTAAGAGGAAACTAGAGGAATATGAGAGCAAGCACACAATGGAAGAATGCCATTCTATCATTGTTGCTATTCCATCACCGAAGCTGAAAAGTGATGAGTTGCAAAGGGCTAAAAAAGATAAATATCCAACGACTGAGATCCAACGGCCTAGAAGGAAGAAGGAGTGGGCCAAAGACATCTTTCATCAAGGGGTTACGTGATACCACTTGATGGCGTCGAGCTAACGACGTTAAACAAGCGCTTGTTGGGAGGCAACCCAACATTTATTTCATTATTTTATTTTATTTTTAGTTATTTTTATGTTTATGTAGAATACTTTGGCACGTATAAATAACTTGGATGATGTAATATTTTTGTACCTATGATGCAGCTGCAGTAATTCGTTCATTTCTGGATCTCTTACCTGTAGCTGTATCGTCCGTTGAGTGGTTCCACTACGTAAGGGGAGTATTAGTTCTTATTTTTATATCTTAATTTTTCCTTCTTTTCGCTTTCTTTCTCACACATTGGGGACAATGTGTGGATTAAGTGTGGGGGGGAGGTTAAATTGTATCGTGGTGGTGCTACTTGTTGGATAATATTTGGAAAAATTTATTGTTGGATTGGTTTGTATTGTTGAATTTTGTGTTAATGGGGGTTGGCCCTATTTTAGGGGAAACTCTATCAAATTTTTTTCAGAAATTGTCCAACTTATTTGAGTTATTAATGTTTTATCTTAAGTTTTATGGAGTACTACTATATTCAAGTTGTTAGTTTTGAAACTTCCCTACCCAAGTAGAGTAATTATGTGCATTTTTGAGGATTGTCTTCTTAATTGACTAAGTGATATGATTGTGTGATTTTGAAGTTTTATTTTGAAGAAAGTATATTAGGTTAAGTAGATTGAATTATACTTAAATTTTTTTGTGAGTTTAGTGAAGTTTTTCTGCTTTATTTGTTTTTCTTCATGAGTTAAGTAGTGAATATAGTTTATAAGTATGGCTTGTGCCTATGATTGGTAATGTGTTAGGGAAAAGGGACTAAATGAGTTGAAAAAAAATTGAGAAAAAAAAATAAGAGGAAGAAAAAAAAAAGAAAAAAAAACAGAGAATAATTGAGCTTAGGTTCTACTCCGCTAGTTTTAGTACTGAGTAACCGGGGGTCTTCATCTGGTCAATGTCGACTTTCGCGTCAAAAGGTGCTAGAATTATGAGTATGCATAGCAGCTTAGACAAATGAAGTGTTGAGTAACCGGGGATCTTCATCTGACCAATGTCGATCTTCGCGTAAAAAGGCAACTTCATGTTCTAAGTAAAGGCTAAGCTTAAGAAGAAAAAAAGTCCCAAGTTGTGAAAAATGAATGGATCATGGGCGTATAGTTGTACTTGTTAGCTATACGATCTGCTTACTTATGAGTTTCGAATATAGTAGAGAAATGGAACTGAACTTGTTTAATTGACGTATAATTCTTTCTGCTTTGCTTAATATGATGAGTATTTAAAATAAGATGGATGTTTGCATAATTGTGTTCCACGGTTGTTGAGAAGTTGTTCTTGAAGATGTACGTTTTGCTTTTACTTTTGTTAAGTCATTGTTTGAGATTTGTATGGTTCATTGCTTGAGGACAAGCAATGGCTTAAGTGTGGGGGAATTGATAAGTGCTAAAGTGAACTAGTTTTTTTTAGGTTAGGTTTTTAGGGTTTTCCATGAGTTTTTCTCTATTTCTTAGCTATTTCTTCTCTTTTATGATTTTAATGTCAAATTGTGTAAATGCATGATTTAAAAGTGTTTTTACACCATTTTGTAGGGTTTTGATAGCTTCAACTCGATTTCAATTGATTGGAGTGCAATGAAGAAATAGGCGAAGAAGAATTGGAATGGAAACAGTTTGGCAGCTTGGACATATTTCAGTGTTTTGGTCATATCTAGAGCTAGAGACATTGGATTGGGATGAATCTTGAAGTATTTTGAAGCTAAGACAATTTTCTACAATTCATACGAAGACATCAAAGTCCAGTTCTCACGTTTCAATGGTCAAAATCCCAAGTTACTGAAGCACATTTGCACTGCAAGGCTGTTCCGACCAGTTCTTAGTATTTTGAGTATATCTCTGGCTACAAAGCTCTAAATGACATGATTTTTGATGTTTTGGAAAGCTATCTCAAGGGGCTACAACTTTTGTGTTTTAAGGAAAAGCTAATTTGGCTGCCTTTGAGGCCAAATCTGACGTGCACAAACCGCGCGACAACCCGCGCGCGGTTTATGCCGCGGTTTCTTCACAGAATCTGCAGCGTATTTAGCAGCTAAACTGGCCATTTGATGAAGGGAAGAACCCTAACTCGAGAGAAAACACACACACGCCGTAGACACCTCAAAAACACACATTTGGCACATCTAGAGTGATGTAGGGAGGAGAAAGCAAGAGTAGAGGGACAACTCAAGGGCTTCAATGGTAAAAGCAAGAAGATTTTATCAAGATGCAAGGGAGGATTCAAGGGGGCTGCATGAGAATGAGCTTTCTCTTTCTTTCTTGTCTTTTGTTAATTTTATTCTTGTAATTATGAATTGAGTTTATGATTTAGATGGGATGAACCCTAGATTCTTATGTCTATGATTTTATTCTTGGTTTAATGAAAGACCCACTTTGTTCTTAGATTTATTCATGAGTTTATTTGTGTTTTGGATTGGGATTTGCATGCATCCTTCAATTCAAGTATTGATTTTGTATGGGTATATCGAGAGATTGCACATATGATTAGATCATTTCATGAATAGAGAGAAATTGAATGAATTGCTAGAGATAGAATTACATGAGTTCTTCCTGAGTTGAGTTTTAGGATTAAAGCTCAACCACAAATGGAGTCCATTGATTAGAAATTGCATCTTTTAGGGGTTTTAATTGAGAAGAGATTCCAATTAATCAACCGAGAAGGTAGGAATTGTTTCACTTGAGAAAGGATATAATTCACATAAGGGACTCCAGGGTCTAAGCAATTGGGTTAATCATTAATCAAGTTAGAGTCTTGGCATGTTGGTTTAGGAGAATTCTTCATCTAAATTCACCTCTACTTTTGTCCATTCTCTCTACTGAATTCTATATTGTCATTTAGTTAGATAATTAGTTTTAGCTAATTTGTATTTTCAGTTAATTCGTCATTTACTTTGTGAGGTTAGATAATAGAAAGAAGGTTAATACTAGTACTCACATAGTCCCTGTGGGATACGACACTCGGTACTCCTGTACACTGTACTACTGGAAACGATAGGTGCACTTGCCTAAGTATCCATAGTATAGCGAAAGGGATATCAGGCACCAAAACATTAAAGAGGGCAAGAGGACCTACTCGAAATATTTCTTTGGCTAAGAAGAAGAAGATTGGAGAAAAGGTCAAAGTTCACATTTCAAAGACAAGTGGCAGATTGATTGGAGAAGGTGCACAGGAGTTTATTTCAGAAGCATCTTGTGTGATTCGGAACTTTGGCAAGTGGCAAGCTCCAAAATGGGCAAAGCTTCCAAAAATAGACCGGGAAGCAATGCTGAAAATGACCAATGTAAGTTACTTTCTCCTTGTAGGTGAAATATTTGTCTTTTTTGATTAATTTGCTTAGTCAAAAATAGTTTCAGCTTATTATATTTGTCAATTTCTCTCATTCAAACTAAAATTTGCTTTCATATGCAGAATAATTTCATTCATGAAGAAGGCGACCATATTGAACCAGCATTGTTTAAGCAATTGAACGTTCAATATCGAAATAGGCGACACAATTTTCACAAGTTATTCAAGAGTTTCAAGACAAAGGAAGAAGCTCTGTCACATTGCCCTCCACGAATGGAAAAAGAAGATTGGGTGTATCTTTGCAATTACTTCTGTAGTGAAGAATTTCAGGTATCATGGCTTATAATTCACACTTTTTATTATTAATACTATCTATCTTTGCTATATTACTAAGAATCTTACATTTGCTAAGTGTAGGCCATAAGTAGACGAAATGCGGTCAATAGATCAAAGCAAAAATCAGCTCATACAGCTGGAACAAAGTCATTCTTACGTCATAAGGCTGAAAGGGTAAAGTGCTACATCTATTTATTTTATGATGCACAATCCAGTTTCTTACTTTTTGTACATATTAGGAAGCAAAAGAAGGACGTATAATTGGACCGATAGAGCTGTACTGAAATGACCCATTTTAGTAGGAAGAAAAATGCAATGATTGATGAGGTGTCTGCAAGTAACTCTGTGAGTTCTATTAAGCTTGTATTTACATAACTTTTGCAATATTCAATTAGATAATAATTTGCAATTTATGTTCTAACAAGATGATCGCAAACATTAATGTAGATTAAGTTGAAGGAGTGCTTGACCGAATCTCAAGAAAATGGTTCAAGCAGAACTGAAGAGGATATATGCATGGAGTTAATTGGCCACATTCCTGGACACGTACGTGGTCGCGGTGTCTCCAAGGCAACAATGATGGTGGAGCAATTTGCAGAGATTGAATCCCTCAAAGTACGAGCTGATAATGCTGAGAAAATAGCAGATAACGCTGAGAAAAGAGCTGAACAAGCAGAGAAAATAGGCTTGTGATTTGGAAGTGCAAGTTCAAGCTCAACAAAAGTTGATAGAGAAACTTGAGAATCAACAAAGGCAGTCCAACAGCTTCCTTGAAGCAGTAAGTGCAAAGCTCGGGTTGCAATTGCCATTCAATGACAACGCATCTTCTAGCTGGTAAGCATTAAGTGAAAAAGTGTTGAGTTGTGGTGGTGTCAATTTTTTTATGAATATTGTGATTTTGTGTTATATGTTCTTATGACACCATCTGAATCTAGTTCTTGTGGTTCCATTTTTTTAAGCATGGCCATTAGAATCTAGTTCTTGTGGTTCTATTTTGCATCTCTGTGTGAAGTATGATCAATTAGAAACGTTGAAGTGAAGGTGGAGATTGTAAATGATGATGAATTTCTTGAATCATAAGGATGGTGATGGCCTTAACTAGCTGCATTTGACTGTTATTTTTAAGAAAATTGAGGTACAACAAACTCAATTAATTGATTTTCATATAAAATTGACCAAAAATTTCACCCCATTTTGTGTCTTTATCCCTTCTAAGAAGGGGTTGGATGAGGAGCATGAGGTTATTGACAATATAGTCTCCAAAGTACAATGATAAATTAGTACTCTTGAGAATTGAAGCAGTCTATATAGCATCATCATGTGTTTCTTTTATACTCATTTTTTTGTTCTATGTTTTCGTCTATGTCGATCAATGTTTATTAGTATAGGATCAACTCATAGGCTACTTTTGTGAATAAGTTTTTCTTTTTTTGGTCGTTATAAATAATGAAAAAGAAAAAGTAGTAGAGAATAGCTAATTTATTTATTTATTTATTGGTTTAAAAAAAAAGATGGTTTTAAATAATTGAGAAAAAGGCTTAACTAGATAGTGTCTCTTAAATTGGTCTAATACAAGATGGGGTGATACTTATAACAAAAATAATACAAGTTGGAGAAGTAAAATATCAAGGAAACAATTTGATATATAAATTCATAGTGTCAAAATTTTCTTTTGGTAGACTCCATAAAACAAATTTCTGATGAAAGCGACTGTACTTTACCAATCTCATTATTTTTAACCTTTTTGGTATATGGTTTAAAAAAGAAGGTTGTTGACATGAGGATAACATTAAAAAAAAAATAGAGAGAGAGAGAGAGAGAGGAAAGGTTAATGTGACAGTTAGTTAGATTTATGGCTTGTAAATGCATGATCCCGGAATTTTTGTTGGTAGTAATGACTAATTGCACAAGTTAGTTAAACGAGATGTAACGCTCTAACAAATCAATCTAATCCAACTTTTGGGATTAGAAAACCCTCTGATCTACTTTCATTTGTTAATGTTGACCATGTTTAGTGTGCAGTATAACAAAAATTTAAACCAAATTGCATGGATAGAGAGCAATAGTAATTGTAATCAGGTAATCAGTTGCCATCATGTTTAAGAAAGACTTAACACAGAGGATGGTGTTGTGCAGTCAGTACTTTCCCCACGATGAATCCTTTGCGTGATGCATCTGTTTTGCAATAATAATTGTATGTGGTTCCATTGACGAGTTGATATGATTATCAAGCGATTAACATCTTTAATTAAACTTCACAAACAATTGAATTGTCTTATTCTTGCAGCATTTGGCACGTTACCTTCAATCACATGGCACTTGCATTGCCAATTGTGAGTGAGAAGATAATTAATGCTGCATTATCTTTCTTGTTAAGTAAAATGATTTATCACTTTAAGTTATGAAAATGAATGATAATTTTATAAATTGAGTGAAATTTTATTATGAAAATTTTAATAACTTACGATAACGTATGTTACCACATATAATGCATGAGGTTGAACATGATATTGAGTTGATGGGTTACTGGACAAATTGGATGATGTGTAGATTGTGGTTTGTACATATATTGGATATGGTTGGGTTGTTGAGTTTTTTTTCACAGGTTTGAAATTTTTGGAAAAGCTCAAAATACAGGGGAGATGCTGCCAAAATTTCGATAGATTTTAAAAGAAAAGTTGAGACTTGCGTAGTTTGGGATGGATAGCTCTGTCACATTGGACTACATGCCGATCATGGCCTATAACATGAGTTTTTAGTTATGCCCTTTAGTTTGTTTGATGCCTCGCATATTCGTAGATCCGTTATAGACATGTACTAAGAAAATTGATAAGGAAAAATATCTTGGGTAGAATTTTAACCTCTTTAGACAAGTGGAAGGTAAAAAAATATATATTAAGAGGGGGGAGGGAGAGAAGACACGTTCAACTCTGATCCAAGTCTTGCAAAGGAAATTAATGCAATTCCATACAAACTGCTACACTTCACAAGCAGTGAAGGTGTATATCTAATAATGACTGACAGAAAAAACTTTAATAATCACTTGCCAATAAAGAAAGACGTTGCTAACAACCATCTCAAATCATAATGCACATGAGAAACAATAATACTGATTGAGTTTTGCACTAGTGAAGAGAAGCCTCTCAATACCATATGTATCTTCCGTTGAGACATTTTACAATTTCAGCCCATCTATTCCTATATGTTGACTGAGCTTTAATAAGAATCAATTCTCCTCTCTAGTCCATAGTCTTTTGTTAATTTTAGGATTCAGATGGTTGTGCCACATGTACAAGAAGCAGTTAGCTTATATTTCTAATGTTTGAAAAGGAAATGCTACCTTTTGCATTCAATTTGGAGATTATGTACTTCGGTGTTGTTTGACTTTGCAAAATTGACATTGGTTGCAAATTCCAATTACTACATCACATGTGATCCAAGCATAAGCAATTTTTTTATAAGTTCAGTCTATGGTTGCACAAGTTGTTTATGAAATACAAATTGGAGCTGATGGAACTATTGTGTTAAAAAAAAAAACAAAAGTTTTTAGTACATGTCAAAAAAAATTATATTTTTAATATTTTCCATTTTAGCTTAATTAATG
The DNA here is from genome assembly GCA_024721245.1 of Mitragyna speciosa. NCBI lineage: Eukaryota > Viridiplantae > Streptophyta > Magnoliopsida > Gentianales > Rubiaceae > Mitragyna > Mitragyna speciosa. The sequence continues at coordinate 16,076,565 of CM045558.1, read as the reverse complement.
ATTAAAATTAATATTTCAATGGCATTCACTCACTTAAAATTTATAAAAATTAATGAAATAATCATGTCGAGTTATAAGGTCATTATCAACAGTTAACTTGCATGAATAAATGTTGTTCGAACGTGCGATTTACAACTTGAGTTGTACTTCAGATTAACCATATTCTTATAGTAAAGGACATGAAATCTTTACGCACTAAATTGCTGCACGTTAACTTTTTTATTAGAGTCTCTTTTTCTATTGGATTGCTGGACAGGTTTTTTCTGAAGGTGTTAATTCTCAAGGAGTAACATCAACATTGGCCTGACATTATTTTCAATCACTATATTTTTTTTATTTTGTCTTATTTTTCCTTCTTGTCCTCTTTAAATGGTTTTGAATTTATAAGGTCTCATTTTGAATTTTGTTGTTGAAGCAGTGGTATAAATGCTCCATAGCTCCATGCAGTGACTTCAATGCTCAATGAGAAGGTGGAAAGCAGGTTGTGACAAGATTCGTGGTGCTAATAGCTTCATTTGACAGGAAGACAGTTTGAATATGTTGGTTGACAACAAGGACATCTAAAGTTATATTTTATTTCTCACTTTAGTTGCTTTTGTGAAGATTAGATTTTTGAGATATGTAAATTAACTTAAGATTATTTTGTAATGTTACAGAGTATTTGGGTAGATTTTTGTATGTTAGACGCTTTTTGTAAAGTTTTGAATATTATTTTGGAAAATGAAAAGGATGGTTACTTTATAAACATTGTTATTGATTATATTGTGATTGACTTGAAATTCAATCCAATAATTGTAACAGGATTATGGGATTTGATATTATATATATATTGATTTTTGTCAGGTGCAAAATAATAATTACAATGACAATTAAATTAATAAGTCATTAAAAATGTCATTGCATACAATTACAATTCAGATAAGTTTTATTGACAACCAAAGTTGTCATTAAAGAGTTTATTAGCGACAACAATTCTTGTCATTGAATATTAAATAGTAAATTTAATAAAAACATTAGTGACAACATAAGTTGTCAATAAATGCCTAATGTAACAGTGACGACAATTGTCGTCACTGATAAGGGAATGTACAGTGACAACACAAGTTGTCAATAAATAGCTAATGTAACAGTGACGACAATTGTCGTCACTGATAAGGCTTTGTACAGTGACAACACAAGTTGTCAATAAATGCCTAATGTAACAGTGACGACAATTGTCGTCACTGATAAGGGAATGTACAGTGACAACACAAGTTGTCAATAAATGCCTAATGTAACAGTGACGACAATTGTCGTCACTGATAAGGCTTTGTATAGTGACAACATAAGTTGTCAATAAATACCTAATGTAACAGTGACGACAATTGTCGTCACTGATAAGGGAATGTACAGTGACAACATAAGTTGTCAATAAATGCCTAATGTAACAGTGATGACAATTGGCGTCACTGATAAGGCCTTGTATAGTGACAACATAAGTTGTCAATAAATGCCTAATATAACAGTGACGACAATTGTCGTCACTAATAGACATTCATGTAGTGACAACAATGGTTATAATTTTCTCGACAAGAAAAAGAAGTTGTCACAAGTAGGAAAAGTCATTAATGACAACAAATGTTGTCACTAAAAGGCATTGAAACAGTGACGACTTTTTTTTTGACACTATTTATATTTAGTGACGAGCCTTTAGTGACGACTCAGTGACGACTTTTTTCTTGTCGATAAAAGGATATTAGTGACGACTTTGTAATTTTCAGTGACGACTTTTGTTGTCACTGTTGATGATTTTTCTTGTAGTGCCAATTTATTACTTTCTTTGGGGTTCCCTTTTTTCTCTCTTTTTTTTCTGGTTTCTCTCTTTTTTTTTTTTTTTTTGTGATTGAAACACAAGTCAAAATAACATTTGTCCTAGTGTGGGATAAAATATCACAAACTGTTCTAGTGCAGAAAGGGGTGCGACCTTCAAGTGGGTTGTCAAATGAAAATCACATATTCTGGAGGCTCCAAGGGTAAACTAGAGAAGAAAAGTTTTTTTTTTTTTTTTTTGTGAAAAAGAAAGATGGTCTGGCCTTGATCCGTCTCTTTTGCAACAAATTTTTTTTTTTTTTAAAAAAAGAGGATTTACTAATCAGATGAGAAAGTCTTTTGTGGCGTCTGAATTAATGATCCGGGAAAAGATCCGACCATTCACTTCTGCTGGAATACGGCTTCACTCGGGTAATGCTTATTTTCTTTTCTCTTTGATGAGAGCAATCGTGCACCAACTGACTCGAACTTTATTCAAACGTCATTATCCTGCAAAAAAATTACAAAAAACTGGTATGTCAATCTACTAAAAATCATTTTTTTTTACCTCAAAGAAAATTTTAAATTTTGAGTTAGCAAATATACAAAAAAATGCATTATTTTGACCTTTGTTAATTCTCCCATACTTGAATCATTATTTGACCTCAAACAATTTGAAAAATGTGAGATTAACTAACGATTCAAGCATTGAAATCACACATGTGTGTTCTAAAATGCATTTCCTCAAGGTCGAGTAAAAAATTATTATGCAATTTATTGTCTTGTCTTTAATACTCATAATATCAAGTAAAGGAGAAGGAATTGTATCACAATTAAGTTAGCTCAACTTAATTGCTTCGTTTTACTGAATTTCACAAGCAAATGAATCATATGATCAATCAAATCGCAACACATGTCTACGATCAATTTCATTTTTCACTTGAGGGAAATTTCTTTATTAATCACTCAAGATACGAGAGTGTCTTTTGATGCGAAAACCGACATTGGTTATGAAGGTTCCCGGTTACTCAACATCTCAATCTTTAAACAAGTAGCAAAACTGTATTTGAGAAGTAAAACTGTCTTTTTACGCAAAAATCGACATTGGTTGAATGACGATCCCTGGTTACTCAACAATTTACTTACACAAATTTGCAATGCATTACTCATAATTCAAATGCCGTTTGACGCGAAAGTCGACATTTGTCGATGAAGACTCCCGGTTACTAAGAATACGAATCATTGGAGTAGAAAAAGCCACATTATTTTTCCTTTCTCTCTTCTTTTTTTTTTGTTTTTTTTTTTGTTTTTTTTTTTTTTGTTTTTTTACATAAAACCCCTCATAATAGACATTAAATTACATGAGTGCGCTAATTGACCATAATCAGTATTTAACATGTGAAATTAAGTAAAGAAGAGAAATTTTTATCAAACATACAAAATTTAGATATAATTCCAACCACTTTACAAGATATACTTTTTATAAGAACAAAACTCCAAACCACATAATAATAATTTCTTATTGCCTAGTAAAAACATTTGTCGATGCACATAAAGTAATTTCAAAAAGTAAGAGAATCAAACAAAATCAAAATTACTAACTACAACTCACAAACATGTGACACGACTTTATTTTAATCTCATAAATAACCTATACAATACACTCCACATGAAAGTGAGAACACTTAGGATGTGAAACAATAAACTCCCCTGGTGAATGGGTTGAAGTCATATCCCCAGCATGTTTGTTCCTTTTGTTGTGCTTGAATCTGCCAAATATGCATTGGAAACGTGTTTGACAATCTATTGCAACCCTCTATCTTAATGACTCAAACACTCACAAGTGAGAATCTAAGCTATAAATTTGCCATTTTGTCTTAGTACCACTGTTGACATTTTGTCTCTTTTGAGTTAAGCACGGGTTCCTCTTCCTTTTTCTTTCTTTTTTTTTTGTTTTTGTTTTTTTTTTTAATTTTTTTAATTTTTATTTTTGCATGTTCAGCATACTTAAAATAGAATCTCAATTCCCTTTTGGTATCACTCCACTTCCCCTTAACAGTTTACTTTATTTTGGAATCAGGAAGATACCAGAGCGACAATTATCAGTTTCAAATAAAATGACATCTAAAGACCACGAGCACTTATTTTCACCATCAAAACATTCAAGAAATATTTTGCATTCAATTTTGAACTCATTGACTCGTCAAAAGAGGAAACCTTACAATTGCACAGACCTAGCATTAGGTTTTGAGAAAACGTGATTTATTTTGAGACCTCATCAAAGAATTATTTGCTCAATATAATAGAAAGATTTGAAACAAATCATTTTCAAAACTAAATACAAAATATGAAGGGAAAATCTCATGCTACAAATAATTTTGAAAAAGCAACTTGTTTAGTGCTTCATCCGAGAAAGAATTTCGAATACAAGGCAATCTTAAATTTATAAAAAGGAAACCGTTATTACTGACTAAGTTATTTCTATTCATATGACATCTAAATGGATCATTATCTAACTACAATTTCATCTATCACACTAATCATTCAAGTAAAACTCATCAATCTGGACTCTTAGCATGCTCAATTCTAAAAACTGGATTCCCCCGATCCTTCTTATAGTTCGAAAAGAACATTGGCATTATAAATGTCAAGTGTATTACGCTTTACTAGAGTAAAACTATGATTTAAAATGTTTGAATGAAATATGTATCCAACGTGTTTCTCAATTTGTTGCCTCCCTAGAGGACCTATAAAAAAATGAAAAAAAATCAAAGTTAGTATAAGTGAAAATAAAAAATGGATGCATGCCCTAGGGGGGAGCCCTTATTGTGCCAAGGGTAGGCTTAGCATGAAATGCAATCCTTTAGGGTGAGACCTCCTTTTTAATGAGGATGCACCAGATCTGCCGAGAAGAAATGCCTCCGTTCCGCTCGTGTTACTTTACCTAGGGTCTCACCCGCCAGAATTTACTAAAAATATAACGTGCACGTCTGTTATGGTTATGTACCCAAGACAAAAGGCGGCTTTTCTATCATGAGATTCACGAAATGGCATTCCCTCTAGGGTTTATGCATGATGCTGGTTTATTAAAGCATATTAAAAAATGCAAATATGCCAAATTTGAAAAATTTTCTAAAGGTTTTTTTTTTATAATGATGCAAAATTCTTCGAAAAAGATGGGCCATAAATTGTACAAAAAGATTATTGATTCCAAAAATATTTGACTGAAAAATCTAACCTCCAGGAGGTTACGGGACACAATATTGAAAGAAATCGAAGATCATGACTTTATATAGGAACATACAAATCAAAACATCAACTTATTAAAGTAGAATGAAATATGTATTATAATCACTTTTTGTGCAATGTGGGATGGGAGGGCGGGGGATACGGCGAAAATGGTGCATTAATTTCTTTGAAAAACGAATAAATGCAAATTGTGTAAAAGTTTGACCACTTGGATGTATTTATTGATTTTAAGAAAATTGAATTCAGATAAAACTGACAAGTACAACATAGATGGGTAAATTTGAAAAGGGTTAAAAAATAAAATTCTTATTCTAAAATATACAAGTTAAAATATCAAATTTTTTGAGATTTTACAAAAATTACAATGATTGGACCCTCGAGGTGCTTTATTTACAACAAAAATGCAATTTATAAAATTTTATGAAAATCTCATTTCCATTTTTTATCGAAGAAATTAATTATGAAAACAAAATTTAAACGTGCCAAAAGAAGGTTGACTTCCTACGAGAGCACCATGCTAGGGCTCTTTATTCTATGGCTGTGAATGCGATCAAAGAATAAGAAAGAGTGCGTTAGTTTTCAACAAATATCACATAACACATTAATAAAGCAAATAGCAATAAACAGTACAACACAAAAATAAAGAGGGGTGGATTCCCTCCTCTCGTGCTTGATGTACCTAATAGGGTAAGGCCGACTCTACCCTAGGCTTATTCTACATGGATGCATGAGGTTGAGCTCACTAATGCATCTAGACTCGATTAGGCTGCGGTTCCAGAACCTTCATACCGGGGGATCCAAATAAATCCGTTAATTTCAAGAATCCCAGGTCGGTGGTTCGAGTGATCCCCTAGACACCACTATATGCACGAATGTGATGGCCGCATGTCTAGGCAGATCGATCCTAATCCTAAAAGAATGGGTGGGTGGCAACCACCAAAAAAGAAAAAGGGTAAAATGTATCGTATGCACGTATGAAGTGCTCCCTGTGAGAGGAGAGAATAATAATATTCACACGAAAAAGGCTCTAAGGGTGACTGACCCCCTCCCCAAATGCAAGCGCGATACGAACATACATCACAAATAAATAAATCATCCATCACATAGAAACGAGAAACGAGAAGGCGCACGTGGAATATAAAGCAAAAATCCTAAAAAGAAAAATGCAACCCTAAACATCCAAATGCGATAAAATGAAAGGGTTAGAAAAGGAAGAAGACGACTAAACCTAGTGCTTGGACTCACTTGTGATCCCCAATGGAGTCGCCAGCTGTCGCGCCCCATTTTTCAAAGGGAAAGTAATAAGTGTGGTTGGGAAAAAGGAAAAGAAAGAATTAAATGTTATTTTGTTTATTTATTGAAAAAGGAGTGCAAATTTTTGTAAAATGATTTTCAGAAAATACTTTATAAAAAAATAGTTTGACAAAAGATATGATTTTTTAGAAGATTGCTTTACTTAAAAAAACAAAAGAAAGAGGCCTAAAATGGGACTTTGAAAATGTGACGGTTTTTGGGCCCGAAAATAGAGTCTAAAAGGGTTTTTAGTAAAAAGGGAGTCGCCACTTGGTATTGAGTTTTGGTGTACCAAGTCACCAGAAAATATTTTATAAAAGGTAAGAAAATCGAGAATGATTTATTTAGAAAAATGATTTGAGAAAAATGTAAGAAAAGCGATAAAAACCCTTTTAGACAACTCCAGGTCTTTGAAAACAAGAGAAAAAGGTCCGGGAGTCACAGTTGAAGAAAGGGAAGGCAAAGGCTCGCGCCTAAGGCATCCTTTCAACCTAAGCCGAAACTAGTTGCGAGGTTTAGTCTAAATTTTCCTAATATAACCCTAAGATTTTATCACATTTGGATGCAACTATATGAATGCAAATCTAGTCCTAAAAATGGGTATCGTTAAGGGACAAAATATTCCATTGAGGTTTGGTCGAGATATTCACATTAATTACGAAACCTGAATCTAGACCCTGATGGAGTCACGAGTGTAGATGCAAAGTGAAATGCAAAAGAAAAGGAAAATAGTAATATAGATAGTAAGTGAACAAAGAAAGTGGAGATGCAACATGACGGGTGCAGGGGACTAATAGACTCGTGACTTACTGTTCCTACTCACGGAGGGAGGAACGACATGTACGCCATCGCTTCCCACGTGAGTAGGTGACTATTTCTTAGTCGAAACATCACACAAATAACCTAAGATTCTATGTGTAGTGGAGTCTAAATGTTATGTACTAAACATTTGTTAAAAAATAGATAATAAATGATAAAAAATATATATAAAAATTATGTAAAAATGGAAAAGTCCTAAAAAGAGAAAATGTGTGTGTAATGGTCATGAAATGCACACAAGAAATGATTCTATCACCAAAATGACCTAAAAGTCTAGTATTGGACTAGCCTATTTTCTATAAATTCTCCACTAGCGTTGGACTAGCGAAGAAACCGGAATTAACCACAACTAGCGTTGGATTAGTGTGGCGACAATACACATATAGAATAATAAATCAAGTAAATAATTAAAGCACATATTAAAGCAATAATCACATAAAAGCAAATAATAGCACGTAGGAGCACATAGCACACAAACAAAATATTCTAGATGCAAAGTCCTAAAGAAAGCGAATAAAACACATAAGCACATAGCACACAGCACGCAAAACCCTAACTATTGCACCGGAGAAGCCTAATTACAATCTAAAAAAAAAAAAAAAAAGATAACCCATCTAACCTATCTATTACATTTTCTATCTAAAATACATGAGATTTTTATTAAACAGATAACACGTAAACTATCTATTACATTAATTATCTAAATACAAAAAATTTTGCTAAATAGAATATTACCTATTTATTACATTTTTTTGAATAATCAAAAATTGAATTCAAGTAAATAACATGAAATAAATAAATGTTCACACATGTATAAAAAATTATAAGCACAAAGAAATATGTAAAAAAATCACATAGGAGCACGTAGGAGCACATAAAAAGAAATTAAAAGGGTAACCGAGGTACCTCCCATTCGTAAACTCGGTACGAATTACTACTAAGATGAACAAACATGTCAAAAATACCACTATTTAGTAAATAAACCACTAATTAAATAATTTCATACCAATCACTATGAACATACTACGATAATTCAAACAATTATAGCAACAATAAACAAAAATTAAAGAAGAGCTACGATTACATATATAGGAAGGAAAATAAAATTATTTAAGTAAAATAAATGAATAAATAAATAAGAAATAAAAATAATAAAAATAAAATACAATAATACATAATTAAGTTTTTCAACACACAAATAAGAATTACCAAAATAACTAAAAGAGAAATAGAGAAACTAATTTGAGCATTAATTGGGTAAAAGACTAAAGTTTGGAATATTAAAATAAAAATAAAATATGAAAAGAAAATAATTAAAGAAAACTTGATGAATTAATAAAATTTTTTTTTTCAAAGAATAAAAATTTCCCTAAGGCTTTGAGTTAAAAAGTGGACATCTAGGCAACATTCTTATAGTAAAAATGTAATTCATAACCAACTAAATGGTGAAATTACAATTTTTAAACCCTAATTAAGGTAATGACATAGTTTACAACAAATTTAAAAGGTTAAAACATAATTTTCAGCAAGCATAAGGCTAAAAAGTAAGATTTCCAGCAATTATTAAGGCCAAAATTATAATCTCAACAAACATTGGGGAGTAAAAATGCAATTCCAGCAAACATTCAAGGCTAAAATTCAAGTTCTAGCCACTTGGGGGGCAAAAATATAAATTTCAGCAATATTGGAGGGCTAAAACGTAATTCCAGCAAACATTCAAGGGTTAAAAGTAGAATTCCAGCAAACATAAGGGACTAGAATACAGTTTCTAGCAACATCCAGGGGTAAAAATGTAATTTCAGCAGTCATGAGGGACTAAAATTGCAATTTCTGACAAGCTAAAGGGGAAAAATAGAATTTCCAGCAAGTTTAAGACTAAATTGCAATTATTCTGGACATAATTGAAAGGAACTACAAACTCTAGGGGGGTTAACTTAAATAAATAAGGACTTAATTGAAGTAACTTAAAAGTATCAACAGCCACAATCAAATAATTAAAACTAAAGGGGGCAAAACGTAAATACAAAATTTGCTAAAATAATAATAAATAATAAATAAAAGCAACTAGTCAAAACTACGTCGTTTCATGCCGAAACGACGTAGTTTTGTTTAACATCATTTTTTTTTTCTCTAAACCGATTTTCATTTTTTTTTTTTCAGATTTCCTTTTTATTTTTTCCTTTCCTTTTCTTTTTTCCCTTTTTCTTTTCCTTCTTCTTCTTTTCTCTCTTCTCCCTTTTCTCTTTCCACTCCCCCGATTATGTTCTCTCCCCTCTCTCTCTCTATTTCGCCGGATTCTCTTTCCTTTTCTTTCTCTCTCAGGTTGCTCTCCCTCTCTCTACCAGCCCTCTCTATTTCTTTCTCTCTCACTCGATCAGTCTTTGTCTCTCGGTTTCATTCTTTTCTCTTTTTTTTTTCTGGTGTTTCTTAAGCATACAAACAAACCTTTCAATTCCCCCAAATCGGTTGCAACCCATCATCAATTGATAATAGTGCAAGAAAAATTAACATGAATTAAAAGAGGGAAACAAAACTTACAATGATTGGGGAAGAGGAACTCCGGTGATGGTGGATGTAGGTGCGGTTGAAGGTGGTCTGACCTCCGGCCGGTTGTTGTGATTGGGGCGGCGTGGTGGTGCCGGCTGTTGCTGTTGTTATTGCCGTGCTGTTGTTGTTGTTTGTTGTTGGTGTTTTTTTTTTCTTTTGCAGGGGTGTGTGATACGTTTCTGTGTTTTGTGTGATGCTTTGTGGGATGAATGTGCAGGGGAAGGGGAAGCAGAGGGAGTAAGGGAGACCGAGAGGGAGAAGTGAGAGTGCAGGTCTGTTCTGTGTGAGGGTGTATGGCCGAGAGAGAAGAGAGTGAAGGAGAGGGAGAGTGAAGTCTGTGAGTGCAGGTGTGTGTGTGTGTGTGGACTGATGTGTGTGTTTCTTGCAGGGGTGTGTGTGTGTATGTTTGTATGTGATGTGTGTGATGTGTGTGAAGAACTGTGTGTGAAATGTATGCGATTGTGTCTGTGGTAGTGTATGATTGTGTGTGGTGTGCGTTTTGTGTGAAGAATGCAGGTGTGTTGTATGTGAGAGAGGGCTGAGGGAGAATGGGCAGAGATTGGGAGAGTTTGCAAGTGTGCGAAGTGTTGGTGTAGTGCAGGTGAAGGGTGGGGTGAAAGCTTAGTGTTTTTGTGCAGATGTGTGAATGTGTGTGTTTTTGTTTGTGTGTGAGGTATGTGTTTGTCCAACTGTGAGAGTGCCAAAGTATGACTGTGATTTGAGTGAGTTGTGAGTGTTGTGCAAATTGTGTGAGTTGTGTGACTGCTATGAGGGTGAAGAGGTATGGTGATGAGGACCAAAATGGAGTGCAGATGGTGAGTTTAGTGTGTGTGAGTTTGTGTGTTACTGGCGATGGAGAAGGTGAATGTGGAGTGGTGTTGTGATGTGTGTTCTTTGTGAGTGTGAGTGAAGTAAGGGAGGCAGAGAGAGTGGGGCGTAAGTCCGTGCCTGGTGTGTGTGCTGTGTGTGATTTAGCCGAGAGAGAAGAATGGGAAGGAGAGGGAGAGTGAATTGTTGTGTGTAAGGTGTGTGTGAGTTGTATGTGTCTGGTGAGGGAGAGGAAAAACAGAGAGGTAGAGAGAATGGTGAGTGGGTGGGGAAGCAAATCAATCTCCCCAAAATCCCCCCAAATCTGCTGATTTGCAAGGGAGTTGGGAGAGTTGTGATGATGATGATGAAGTTGGTCTGATAGTAGCCATACTGCTACAGTAGCAGGCTGCAAAACGCGGCCTGCTCTACTTCTTCTTTTTTTTTTTTTTAAGGAAAATAAAGAAAAACAAATGTGATAAAATAAAATAAAAGATACTTAGGATCCCTAAAATCAAATAAGAAAAAAACTAAAATTTAGAGTTATAAAAATGAGTCAATAAAATTTACTGCAAAATTTAAAAATTAACATAACATTAAAAATGTGTGATTAATAAAAAATATAATGATAATAACAAATAATAATAATAATAATAATAATAATAATAATAATAATAATAATAATAATAATAAAGTATTAAAATAAATACTAAACGATTTCTAAAAATCATGAAATTTATACAGAAAATTCATGAACATATGAAACATGCATAACAAAATTTTTTTCACTTGAAAAATTCTCATAAAAAAAATGCATTGGGAAACGTGCCATTAAGTAAAAAATAATAAAATTTTAAATAAATACTAAATGACTCCCAAATATCATTAAAATCATTAATAATGGTAAAAAAATAGTAAAAATATGTATTTAGGAAATAAAGCAAAATAGAATAATATTTAAGTGGTTAAATTACCATTTTGCCCCTGACGTGACGAATTAGACAGAATGCACGAAAATTGTACTCAACCCCCGAAAAATGAAAAATACCCCCTAAAATAAAGTAACACAGATATTTTACAAAAGGTGTGTCAAAATTTGGTGTCTACACTTATTCTGTTACATGTCATTTTCCCTTATATTATCCCTCTTCCTATAAATATAACGCATGGCATTTAGATTGCATGTCATATAGAATTTTAGAACTTAGATAGATCATTTGCTTGTTTAGATTATGAAGAGTCAACTCTTCAAACACGAGAATAGCGAATATGGTTTTTGTAACCTAAGTATGCTATTTATCCCTCGGTAAGAAGGAACATATTTGTCACGATTTTTTCATTCCCCGTAGCCGTTATGTTGCTTTCCTTTTCTTTGATCACTTATAGCTATATTTATATTTTATTTTTTGCATTTCATTTTGCGTAACTCATGACTCCTTCGAAGTCTTATTTTGGGTAATCAATGCGTTAATTCCAATTAAACCTCGAAAGGATATTCTGTCCTCCTCGATATCTCTTTTAGGTCTAGATTTGCATCCATATAGTTACATACAAATGTGATAAATTTTAGGGCTATTTAAGAAAATTTCTATTAAACCTCGCAACTAGTTTTGGTTAGGTCGAAAGGGTGCCTTAGGTATAAGCCTTTGCCTTCCCTTTCTTCAACTGTGACTCCCGAACTCATTATCTCTTATTTTCAAAGACCTGGAGTTGTCTAAAAGGGTTTTCTCATTGTCTTACATTTTTCTCAAAAACAATTTTTCCAAAGAAATCATTCTTCATTTTTCTTACCTTTTGTAATAAAATAGTTTTTGGTGACTTGATATACCAAAACTCAATACCAAGTGGCGACTCCCGTTTTCATAAAAAACGTTTCTTAGACTCTATTTTCGAGCCCAAAACCGTCGCATTTTCCAAGTCCCATTTAGGCCCTTTTCTTTTGTTTTGCTTTATTTTTTTTCAAAAATTAAAAACCATTTTATGAAAAAACTATTTTACAAAAAACCCCAAAAACTCTCTTTTCCACACTAATTATAATATATTTTTTCGTCTTTCGAAAAATGGGGCACGATAGTTAGCGACTCCACTGGGGATTACTAGTGAGTTTGACCACCAGGTTTAGTCACTTTTTTGTTCTCTAACCCTTTCATTTCACTACATTTGGATGTTTAGGATTGCATTTTTCTTTTTTAAGATTTTTCTTTGTATTTCACATACACCTATTCGTCTCTCGCTTTTATGTGATGGATGATTTATTTATTTGTGATGTATGTTCGTATTGCGCTTGCATTTGGGGAAAGGTATCAGTCACCCTAGAGCCTTTTTTGCATGTTAGCATTACTATTCCCTCCTGTCATAAGGAGCACTTCATATGTGCATTCGATATATTTTACCCTTTTTCTCTTTTTGTTGGTTGTCACCCACCCATCCTTATTTAGGAATAGGATTGATCTACTTAGGCATGTGACCAAACACAACGTGCATGTAACATTGTCTAGGAGACCACTCGAACTCTAGACTTGAGTCCACAAGTCTAGAGTTCGGGAATTTTAAGAATCGATCCGCTTGGACATGTGGCCGTGGCCTGACGTGCACGTAGCAGTGTCCATGGGATCACTTGAACCATCAACATGGGATCTTTGGAATTGACGAATTTGTTACTTTCGGATCCCTCAATCTGAAAGTTCGGGAACTGAAGCCTTATTGAGTCTAGATGCATCAATGAGCCCAACCTCTTGCATCCATGTAAGAAACCTAGATAGAGTTGGCCTTACCTTACTAGGAACCCCAGGCACAAGAGGAGAGGACTCACTTTCTTTATCTTCCTTGTTGTGCTATTTATTGCTATCTTTTTTGTCAATGTGTTATGTGATATTTGTTGAATAAACTAACGCACTCTCTCTTTTTCTTTGATTGCATTCAAGCCATAGAATAAAGAGCCCTAGCACGGTGCTCTTGTAGGAAACTGACCTGCTAATGGCATGTTTAAAATTATGTCTTACCATTAATTTCTTCGAGAAAGATGGAAACGAGGTTTTAATAAAATTTTAAAAATTGCATTTTTTTGTAAACAAGGCACCCCAAGGGTTTGATCATTGTAAATTTTGTAAAATCTCAAAAATCTAATTTTTCAGCTTGTATAGCTTTGAATAATATTTTTAGTTTCAGACTTCTTTCGGAATTTGCCCATCCTTGTTGTACTTGTCAGTTTTATCTGAACCAAATTTTTTCAGAGTCAATAAATGTATCTAAGCGGTCAAAATTTTACACAATTCGCATTTATTCAAAGAAATTAATGCGTCATTTTTGCCGTATCTCCCACCCTCCTATCCCACATTGCACAAAAAGTAATTTTAACACATATTTCATTCTACTTTAATAAACTGACATTTTGACTTGTATATTTCTAAATAAAGTCATGATTTTTGTTTTCTTTCAATGTTGTGTCCTATAACCTCATAGAGTCTCAATTTTTCAATCAAATATATATTTGAAGTCAATAATTTCTTTTGTGTAGTTAACGATCTATCTTTCTCAAAAAAATTCTGCAAATTTTGTATTATTGCATATTTTAACCTGCTTTAATAAATTGGCATCATGCATAAACCCTAGACAGAATGCCATTTCGAGAATCCCATTATAAGAGAGCCATCCTTTGGTCTTGGGTACATAACCCTAAAAAGACATGTACATTTATATTTTCAGTACTATCCTGGCGAGTGAGACCCTAAGTAAGGTAGCATAAGCTGAACAAAGGCATTTTTTCTTTGCGAATATGATTCTAATCTATTTAAAGGGGGGTCTCACCCTAAAGGATCGCATCTCATGCTAGGCCTACCCTTGGCATAATAAGGGCTCCCCTAGGACATGCATCCGAATTGTTTATATGCCTTTTTCTTTTTCTTTCTCAGAATAAAACTTGATAGTGTTACACAAGATAAATACTTGAATCATGTTTTTCGATTCCCGTCTTTCAGGTACTTTAAATCATAACTTCTTTTATCGCAACCCCATTCGAATGTGGTCTCACACTTGCTAACTACAAAGCCATAGAAACATGAGTACCCATCTGGAATCTTTTGAGAAAACCGCTGGAAATCAGACTTCTGAGTTGACTGCACTTCAGATGCAGATGAACGAAATGATAGCTAAGATGAATGATGTAACCAATGAAGTATCCTCTCACAGCCAAATCATAGCTCATTTTATCAGCAACATGAACAACAACGGTTCCACCTCGAATACACCCATCACTCTGGAACTCCCACAAACCCAACCCAATGCAAGTGGACTCACTCCAGATGCAAATAACTATGGCATGATTGTCCAAATACAAAACCCACCTCTAAATACCCAAGACACTCAAATTCCACCTCCAAGTGCTCAAAATCCTCAAATGCCTTCCCAGATTCCATCCAACCTCAGAAACACTCAGAATACTCTGAACCAACCCCAATACCCCCAACAAGCCACCCAATTTCCTCTAAATACTCAACCACCACCAGCCCTCAATACAAATCTATTTGTGCTGGACCCCGAGTATCAGGGAGGAATAGATATGAAGCCTTATGCTAAAGACAAAAATCCAAACATGATGAAAAAGGCTTTGTTAAAAAGATTGAACGGGTTTGATGACTTTATTAAAGAAAATCAGGGATTTGATAGATACGGTAAATTAGACTACGATGATTTTTGCATGTTTCAAGATGCGCAGTTGCTGCCGAAGTTCAAGGTGCTTGAGTTTTCTAAGTACAATGGTGCTGGGGACCCTATAGTACACCTCAAAATGTTTGGCAATAAGCTAGGCAAGCCATCTAGGGATGACAAATTACCAATGAGGTTATTTGGAGAAAGTTTAGAAAGCGATGTATTGGAGTGGTACTTGAAGCTAGATTTCTCAAAAGTTCGAAGTTGGACTGACCTCTCATGAGCTTTTATCAAACAATAAGAATTCAATTGTGATCTGGCACCTGACAGATTTTCTCTAGTAGAGTTAAAGAAGAAACCCTCAGAAAGCTATATAGCTTATGGCCAGCATTGGCGAAGTGTGGCAGCTAAAGTAAGTCCGCCAATTGACGAAAATGAAATAGTTAAGCTGTTTATTCGATGCTCAAGACCCTTCCGTATTACCAGGTCATTGTGGGTTCCATAGGAAAGACATTTGCTTAGGTCATAGAACAAGCAGAAGCTATTGAAAGAGGAATCAAAAAGGGGAAGGTAGTAGATATGGCTGCTATGAAATTGCAGGTTGAATCATTGCAAAACAACTATAATTTGAAGAAAGTAGTTGGAAAGAAGTCTAAGCAAAAGAAGAAGAGTCAGTCTTTATGTCTAACCAAGGCTCAAAGCCTAGATCCAAATCCAAAACTAATCTAAAACAGTCCTACCAAACACTCAACACATTTTCAGCAAACACAATTGTTGCCTATTCATCTACCATATTCTCAACCTATTTTTCACACCCAAATTCAACCGACAAATGTCCAACCATTTCTTCCAAATCCTCGACCCATGCTCCAAAATTTTCAGTCAACACCACAAAATAACATTCGTCTTCCTTTCTAAAACTTACCAAGGCTGATACAACCAAATGCTTATATTCCACCTAGGCAACAACAAGCAACTGTTGATCAATCTGGCCAACCACAAAGACAGCATAGGGTTTTCACCCCCCTTGATTACCCTATGGAACAGATATATGAGCAATTGAAAGCGGAAGGCAAAATTGACACCATAACCGAAAGAACATACCCTACGGGGCTCCCTCATAATTATGACCCCAAGCCCTTTGCGCCTACCATTCAGGAAGTCAGGGACATTCTACGGCTAATTGTCGAGTGTTGAGGCAAAAAATTCAAGAAATGATTGATACTAGAGACATTGTGTTAAGAAATGGTGAAGAAGAGGCTCCGAATGTCGACAAAAATCCTTTGTCTCAACACGAGCCTATTGTTAGGATGATAACGCTAGATGAGAAATTCATGATGGGAGAATATCTAATATTGCTGGTTTCAAAGTCATCGAGGAAGGAGTGTTCAACAACTGGACAACTGATCACTTTTTTTGTGCTGAGGAAGTGACAGGTGAATTTAGGGTTGCCTTTGTTTCAAAATTCATTTTTAAATAAGAGCCCTAGAATGGATTTCTTTTTTTGAATGGTTTTGGTGTCTTGGGGCTCATATTATGTTTTGCTTTCATTTAGAAATGGTCGTGAATCTTTATTCACTTTTAAGAAATGTATTTTGACTTGGACTTGTGTTACTAGCTTTCCCTAAGGCTAGTGCCAGTTTATGTGTTTATAAATATTCCTTTTTAAGAAAATGCTTTTTGTAAATATTCCTTCTTAAGAAAATGCAAGTTTGAGTTCAATGAAATGGAAAGTTTTTCTCAGTTTGTCTATCTATGCAGTTGATTTCCATGTCTTTCATTTTTTCTTCAAATGATAAAAAATAAATGCCTACGATTTTTGGATAGTCACCTTACTTGAAAATCGATGATTGCCATTTCGATATTCCTCTGGATTCTGAAATAGCACAAATTGCTAGTGAGAATTAGAATGATACCGAAATGGAATATGGATTCCATGTTAAGGATTCTAAATGATACGAAAAGGAGCTCAAGCATAACCTGGGGAAGGCAAAAGCCTATCAACATTGGCACTAAGGCATAATGACATATTTATTGTTCAAATTCTCACTTGTGAGCATCCAAGTATTAAGAAAGAGAGCCACAATCAATCGTTGAACAAGTTTCTCATGTATGCTTGGGAAGATTCAAGGACAACCAAAGGAATGGACACACAAAGGATACGACTTCAACCAATCCACTAGGGGAGTTTTATTGTTTTATATCCTAAATTTTCTTACTTGCATTTGCATTTGGAGTGTATTGTATAGGTCATTATGAGATTGAGACAAGGTGATGTCACATGCTTGTGAGTCATTGCTAGCAATCGTGATTTTTGTCTAATTCCCCTACTTGTTGAAATTACTTTATGCGCTTTGGCAAATACTTTCTTCAAGCACTAAGAAATGATTATTATGTGGTTTGGAGTTTTGTTCTTATAGAAAGTATATCTTGTAAAGTGGTTGGAATTATATCTAAATTCTAAGTGTTTGATGTAAATTTCTCTTCTTTACTTAATTTCACATGTTAAATGTTGATTATAGTCGATCAAGTGTAATCATGTAATCTAGTGATATAACAACTATTATGAGGGAATGTTTATGTTGCAAAATGGAAATAGAAGAAAAGAAAAAGAAAAGAAAGAAAAGGATGACATAACTTTTTCCTACTCTAATAGGTTCTCTGTGCTTAGTAACCTGGGGGTCTTCATCAAAAAATAGCAGACTTTCGCGTGAAACAGGTACTTGAATTATGAGTAATGCATTGCAAATATGAACAAGTAAATTGTTGAGTAATCTAGGGATCTTCATCCAACCAATGTCGATTCTTGCGATAAAAAGGCAATTTTACTTCTCAAATACAGTTTTTGCTATTTGCTTAAGGTTGAGGTGTTGAGTAACCGGGAACCTTCATAACCAATAGTCAGTTTTCAGCATCAAAAGACACTCTCAGTATTTTGAGTGCTTAGTTCACTAAAATAAAATCCCCTCAAATGAAAAATGAAATTGATCATAGACATGTGACACTTTTTGATTGATCAGATGATTCATTTGCTTGTGAAATTCGGTAAAGCAAAGAAATTAGGTTGAGCTAGCTTAATTGTGATATAATTCCTTCTCCTTTGCTTGATATTATGAGTATTGAAGACAAGACAATAAATTGTGTAATCATTATTTACTCGGTTTTGAGGAAATACATTTTTAGAATACACATGTGTGATTTCAATGATTGAATCATTAGTTAATCTTGCATTTTTCAAATAATTTAAGGAAAGTAATAATTCAAGTATAGGGGAATTGACAAATGTCAAAATTATGCTTCTGAGTTGCTTGTTTTGGTGTGAATTTGACTCATTTTTGTTATATTTCTTCATTCAAATTTAGAGCAGATTGACACACAAGCCTTTAAGATTTTTGCAGGTTAAGGATATTTGAACAGACTGGATCAGTTGGAGCATGATCACTCTCATTAAAAAGGAAAAGAAGAGAAGCATTATTGGGATCCTAACATAAATGAACGGTTGGACAATTCCCTGGATTATTAATTCAAGCACCACAAAGGAGTTTCTCATTTGATTTAGTAAATTTTCTTTCAAAATTGTTGCAAAAAGAACGGATCAAAGGTGGGTTTTCTTTCTTTTCCCAAAAACATTTATTCCCCTAAACTTTCCCTTTGAGCCTTCAAAATATGTGATTTTCTTTTGACAACCCACTTGAAGATTGCATCCCACACTGGGCCAATTTTGTGGTAAATTTATCCCACGCTGGGGCAAATTTTAATTTCGACTTGTGTTTCAAAAAAAAAAGAAAAAAAAAGAAAAGAGGAAGGAAAAAGGGGGACAATTGTAAAACAACAAAAAGCCCGCGGAAAGTAATAAAACTAGGGAAAATATTTATAAAAAAAAGAAAGAGAAAAGAGAGCCAATGGCAAAGCCAGGATGAAAATTTTGTAAGAGAAGCCAAAAGGGAAATTGACCAAAACTGGGGCAAATCCTTTGTAAAAGTGACCTCAAGTTAACTAAACCTTCCATGAATTCTGTTTTCTAGCTGTAACATTGATATCCGTTTCGCTACACTACGGATACTTAGGCAAGTGCACCTATCGTTTCCAGTAGTATAGTGTACAGGAGTACCGAGTGTCGTATCCCACAGGGACTATGTGAGTACTAGTATTAACCTTCTTTCTATTATCTAACCTCACAAAGTGAATGACGAATTAACTGAAAATACAAATTAACTAAAACTAATTATCTAACTAAATGACAATATAGAATTCAGTAGAGAGAATGGACAAAAGTAGAGGTGAATTTAGATGAAGAATTCCCCTAAACCAACATGCCAAGACTCTAACTTGATTAATGATCAACCCAATTTCTTAGACCCCGGAGTCCCTTATGTGAATTATATCCCTTCTCAAGTGAAACAATTCCTACCTTCTCGGTTGATTAATTGGAATCTCTTCTCAATTAAAACCCCTAAAAGATGCAATTTCTAATCAATGGACTCCATTTGTGGTTGAGCTTTAATCCTAAAACTCAACTTAGGAAGAACTCATGTAATCCTATCTCTAGCAATTCATTCAAGTTCTCTCTATTCATGAAGTGATCTAATCATATGTGCAATCTCTCGATATACCCATACAAAATCAATACTTGAATTGAAGGATGCATGCAAATCCCAATCCAAAACACAAATAAACTCATGAATAAATCTAAGAACAAAGTGGGTCTTTCATTAAATCAAGAATAAAATCATAGACATAAGAATCTAGGGTTCATCCCATCTAAATCATAAACAACTCAATTCATAATTACAAGAATAAAATTAACAAAAGACAAGAAAGAAAGAGAAAGCTCATTCTCATGCAGCCCTCTTGAATCCTCCCTTGCATCTTGATAAAATCTTCTTGCTTTCACCATTGAAGCCCTTGAGTTGTCCCTCTACTCTTGCTTTCTCCTCCCTACATCACTCTAGATGTGCAAAATATGTGTTTTTTGAGGTGTGTGCGGCGTGTGTGTGTTTTCTCTCGAGTTAGGGTTCTTCCCTCGTCAAATGGCCAGTTTAGCTGCTAAATACGCTGCAGATTCTGTGAAGAAACCGCGGCATAAACCGCGCGCGGGTTGTCACGCGGTTTGTTCACTTAACTTCTGAATGGAAACCGCAGCACAAATCGCGCGTGGGTTGTCACGCGGTTTGTCTACGTCATATTTGGCCTCAAAGGCAGCCGAATTAGCTTTTCCTTAAAACACAAAAGTTGTAGCCCCTTGAGATAGCTTTCCAAAACATCAAAAATCACGTCATTTAGAGGTCTGTGGCCAGAGATGTACTCAAAATACTAAGAACTGGTCGGAACAGCCTCGCAGTGCAAATGTGCTTCAGTAACTTGGGATTTTGACCACTTGAAACGTGAGAACTGGACTTTAATGTCTTCGTATGAATTGTAGAAAATTGTCTTAGCTTCAACATACCTCAAGATTCATCCTAATCCAATGTCTCTAGCTCTAGATATGACCAAAACACTGAAATATGTCCAAGCTGCCAAACTGTTTCCATTCCAATTCTTCTTCGCCTATTTCTTCATTGCACTCCAATCAATTGAAATCGAGTTGAAGCTATCAAAACCCTACAAAATGGTGTAAAAACACTTTTAAATCATACATTTACACAATTTGGCATTAAAATCATAAAAGAGAAGAAATAGCTAAGAACTAGAGAAAAACTCATGGAAACCCTAAAAACCTAACCTAAAAAACTAGTTTACTTTAACACTTATCAAACATTTCAGCACATTACCTGATCCCAATTCAAAAGCTGAATGTTACTGACCTCCATCTTTATCTTGCAATAATTTTTTAAATGAAAATTTTTGAAAAAAAAATGGCATATGATGTTAACATATCTATCCCAAATTATCATGGAAAGATGACCTTACTGATGCCAAAAGCTTTTCAAATACTAGTCTGTTTTAATGAAAGGGGAATGACTATCTCAAGTTTGGATGCTGCCGTTCAAAATTCAGAAAGGTACTCTGGTCTGTTAAATCCTACAGTTGAGGGCTTTGAAGTGAGAAAGTCAGTATGCCGACATGGAATTCATTTTGAAGTTGGTGATCACAGTTGCTTGAGGTTTCTCATCTGTATAGATCACTTTGTGGCAATCTTAGAATTGAAACGAGAATGACATCTTGGGTTCAAAAGGCACCTTTTAAGCCATCGCTTCAAAATCAATTTTTTTTAAAAAAATTCTTTATTTGACTACGTTTTACTATTTTAGTTTGCGTGTTTTGTGCTGTTTGCTGTACGAAAGTTCTTTTGAAATAATGCATGTGAGATGTTCTTGCACAAAAATGAATAATGATTATTAGTTTTTGAGTGAAACCAAAGGCAATCCTAAATCTATCAAAAAGCTGAAGGATGCATGAATCGAAAGAGAGTTTGAAGGATCTGATCTAAATTGAGAACCAAAATTAGAGACCTTATTAGAGACTCAGAATGGCAATACTCATGTTTATATGTGCCAGTAGAGTCAAGGGACTGTCAGGAGGTGGCATCATTTTGCAATTGTAGTTGTTTTTCTCTTTCACAGGTGCGATCACACCATCATCAATTGAGGCCTTCATCAGAGATAAAAATTGGGACAATTTTTGAAGTTAATGATGGTTTAATCAAGGGCGCAATTCAATTCAAAGATTGATTTCAAGAATTGACACTGGGGCAATTTTTTTTTTAGAAAAATTTGATTTCAAGAATAATTTTTAGGCTCTATGCTTGAGGAAAAATGTGTAAATCACTAATTATACTACGGCAAATTTTTGATAAAAAATTAGCTTGAAATGAATTTTGACGTTTCACAAAGCGCCAAATTTTGAAAGGAGTAATTTCAAATTAGTTGGACACCATACATTGGGGCAAAATTGTTATTGAAATTTTTTATTTTTGACTTCATTTTGATGCAACGCCAGACATTTATTTTTCTAGTTTTCCTATGCCATTTCTTTATGCATTTTGTCCAAACATCTTGGACCTCATTTTGTAAATTCTAGTTTGGCGGTCCAGAATTTCACATTTCATTCATCAGTTTAGCATCACACATGCGTGCATTCATCCAGTAATCTGGACCATATCATCGTGTTTTGACTTTTCCAAGTTAGTTTTTGTCTAGCATTTGTCCAGCATAATTCATTTTTTTTATGTGTCTAGTAGTTTGCATATTGTGTCATCCATTTGTTTTCATTTCAGTCTCCGGTAGTAAGATCCAATCCTGGTGTTGGGCACTGTGCTTTCCCTATAGAAAGATCCAATCCTGGCATTGGGTGCCACACTTTAATTTCTATTAGTTTGTTTTTAATCTCCGGTAGTAGGATCTTATCTTGGCATTGGGTGCCGCACTTTAATTTCAGTCAATTTGTTTTTAGTTTCCGGTAGTAAGATCCAATTCTGGTATTAGGCACCATGCTTCTCTAGCAGTAAGATCTAATCCTAGCATTGGGCACCGCGCTTTAGTTTCAGTCATTTTCATTTCAGTCTCTAGTAGTAAGATCCAATGTAGGTATTAGGTGCCGTGCTTTAGTTTCAATCATTTTCATTTCAATCTCCGGCAGTAAGATCCAATCCTGCCATTAGGCAACGCACTTCTCCAGTAACAAGATCCAATATAGGCATTAGGCGCCACGTTTTAGTTTTAGTTATTTTCATTTCAGTCTTCGGTAGTAAGATCCAATCTTAGTATTGGGCGCCGTGCTTTTCTAGTAGTAAGATCCAATCCAGGTATTGGGCGCCGTGCTTTAGTTTTAGTCATTTTCATTTCAGTCTCCGGTAGTAAAGATCTAATCCTGGTATTGAGCGTCGCGCTTCTCCGACAGTCAGATCCAATCCTGGTATTGGGCACAGCGCTTCTCCGACAGTAAGATCTAATCTTGGCATTGGGCGCCGCATTTTAGTTTTAGTCATTTTCATTTCAGTCTCCAATAGTAAGATTCAATCCTAGTATTGGGTGTCGCGTTTTTCCAGTAGTAAGATTCAATCCAAGTATTGGGCGCCATGCTTTAGTTTCAATCATTTTCATTTTAGTCTTTGACAATAAGATCCAATCTTGGCATTGGGCACCACGCTTCTCCAGTAACAAGATCCAATGCAAGCATTGGACACAGCGCTTTAGTTTCAGTCATTTCCATTTCAGTTTTCGGCAGTAAGATCCAATCCTGGCATTGGGCACCGCGCTTCTCCGGTAACAAGATCCAATATAGGCATTAGGCGCCGCACTTTAGTTTCAGTCATTTTCATTTCAGTCTCCGGTAGTAAGATTCAATCTTGGTATTGGGCGCCACACTTTTCCGGTAGTAAGATCCAATCCAGGTATTGTGCGCTGTGCTTTAATTGTAGTCATTTTCATTTCAATCTCCAGTAGTAAGATCCAATCTTGGTATTGGGTGTTGCGCTTCTCCGACAGTAAGATCTGATCCTGGCATTAGGCGCCTCGCTTTAGTTTCAGTCATTTTCATTTTAGTCTCCGATAGTAAGATCTAATCCTGGCATTGGGCACCGCGCTTTTCCATTAATAAGATCCAATCCAGGCATTGGGCGCCGCGCTTTAGTTTTAGTCTTTTAGTTTCAGTTCTCGGTAGGCTCAATCCGTAGCATTGGGTACCGATTTTTAATGGCAATTTTTATTTAATTTTATTTGCAATGTTTGATACCATGTCATTTTAATTGCATACTCAATCATCTTACTTCAACATTTGTTTCCTTCTTATGTCATCATGCATTAGTCATCATATTAGTCCATTTACTTTCACATTTTCAAAAAAAAAAAAAAACAGAGAAAGAAGAGAAAAATTTTAATTTTGAGTTAGATTGCATCCTATGCTTGACACTTATTTTTCCTTTGTTTTAAAATCTTTATTGCATTTATTCCGTCCAGCAGTCTGGTCGGCATTTGTTATTTACATTTCAACTTGGGCAACTCAAACTTTGCATTCATTAATCCTGGCAACCCAAGATTATGCATTCGTTCAGCAACGTGAATGGCATATTGTAAGGCAATAGCATAGGTAACGAAACAGAAAAATAAAAATTTATTACCTTAACCATGGATCTCTTTGACATATCTATATGATTAACAAGGGGGTTTGCATGAAGATTACCTTAAGCACAGAAGATTTCTATGCTTCTAGGCAAAGATCCTTCGAAGAAGATGTTAGATCTACCACGAAAAAGCCCTCCAAGCGCAGAGCCTCTAACGATATCCACACAGACAACTTCTTTGGAAACCCTGTAGGCTTGCTTGCTTTGACTTTTGAGTGCTAGCTCCCTGGAATTATTTAAGAACACAAGAAGAAGAAAACCCTAACAATTAGGAGAGAGAAAGAGAGACGCCTAGAGAGAGAAAGAGGCGTGCCTTTTCTTTCTTCAATTTTCTCTCACTAGTTTTCCTTTTGTGTTGCAATAATAATTCAAGAGTCAAAACATGAACCTATTTATAGAGGAAGTATTCTAGTCTTTTAGGAAATAAAGCTAATTGGAAACCAAGAAGGTTTAGGTAACTTACTTTAAGCTAATCCTTCTCCTTTAGTAAATCTATTCCATAAGGAAACCAATTAGTTACTTTATTTCTTTTAGGAAACCAATTTCCTGCAAGACTTAGAATATTTATAAATAAGTCCTTTAAGTTAATTTATCTCACAAATTAACCCCATAAGTATCTCATACTTATTTTAATTACATTTTAACCCAAAGATTTTGTTCTTTATGTATGTGACCCATTAGGTTCCATTCACATTGGCAATAAGTATAAATTATAACTCATTAATTGAGCTAGATAAATTAAACACTTTTAATTTATCATTAATTCACTAATTAATCAATTCATACTTATAGATCATGAGTGGCGTCTAGCAATGCATCATGACCACCCAAGTGAATAGGAAAGTCATATAGTAGACCATACCCTTCAATGACAATGTTACCGTGTAATTAATATCCTTTCACCACACTATATCCCAATTAGTCTAAAGGTATAGTGCATACTTTAACAATGACTAATTTACATTTTCTTGTTCCAAAAATATAACTCTCCATGATATATAACCTTGAAACTACTTCCAAGTTATACTATCACTTCTGCAAAAGATTTATGAGTTAATATTTCCAACAAGTGGCCATAAAGGGATATACTCTCCTATTAAGGAGTGGTGAATCCTATATTGATTACTCACTATCTTTCCATGCTTCAAACTATACCCATTCTCTAACCTATGGGCTACCCTTTTACGGGCACCGAGGAATAGAGTCAAAGTATAGTAATCCACACTCAAGATACTATAGTAATCTCAAGTCAAAGGATCACTTACACCATTGCCATTAAGAGTTCAACCATTGGCACTATAGTTGAAACTCTTGGCAGATCAATCCAATGAACTTGTTCTCAAACAAGCATCCACATACCAGCTTAAGTGTCACGCACAGCATAGTCAATGAGATCAACTACTACTTACCATAAGTAGAGGCAAAGTATGTGCTAGTCTAT
The DNA here is from genome assembly GCA_024721245.1 of Mitragyna speciosa. Taxonomy (NCBI): domain Eukaryota; kingdom Viridiplantae; phylum Streptophyta; class Magnoliopsida; order Gentianales; family Rubiaceae; genus Mitragyna; species Mitragyna speciosa. Next base: position 16,050,913 of record CM045558.1, on the reverse strand, counting down.
CCGCATTAATGATGTCCAATCTCATTAATACTATGACTAGGGATATTTAAGAATATGACTTTATGTATTAGAGTCTCATAATTGTAACCCTTACAATCTCTAATACACAGTCAATATTCTAAGGACTTTATCAATCAAACAAGTAACATGGAAATACGAGTATAGATGATAAAAAAAATACCACATGGATAAATATAACATATAAAACGCCTTAAACCACCTTGGTTTTAGGACATACACTAACACATATGTTATTTACATTTCAAGTCTGGCAGCCCAAACTTTGTATTTTAATTTATGAATTTATTTTGTCCAGCAAACTAGACTTGCTTTTCGTTCGTTTTAGTCTGCCAGCCTAGACTATGCATTTTATTTTATCCTAATAGCTCAGGATTATCGCATTTATTTTGACCAGCAGCTTGGACTCGCTTTCCGTTCATTTTAGTCTGGCATCTATTTTGTTTAACGGTTTAGACTTTGTCATCATGTTTTATTTTTCAAATGTGCATTAATCTAGCGTTTGTCCATGATTTGAATAATTTGCTTCAAGTAGTTCTGATTCATGCGTTTGACATCATGCTTGTCTCAATTCCCAATAATCCAATTCGCATTGTTACTAGATATTTCATCCCAGATGCATGTTTATTTTCAATTATGCGTTTATGAGCTTCATTTGTCATCCTACGTTTTGACCTGATTCCCTTAGGTGGGATGCGTAGGCAACTCCAAGCAAGTTCGGTCAACTCTTTTATTTGCATTGGCATTTTGTATTCATAGTCCAACATTATCTGAACTACATTTTGACCTGATTCCCTTAGGTGGGATAAGTAGGCAGCTCTTAGAGGGCTCAGTCACATCTTTTTACACATTCATTTGATATCTGTTTACATTTAATCACCTCATCCTGATATCCAAGTTTAAATATGTTTGATTCATTTTATATATGCATTTGTTCTAATATTTAGGTGAGTCAAAATTTGGTGTTGTCTATGTTTTTGTCTGAAATCTTTACGAGATTCCCAACAAAGAGAGGCAAGCTGTAGACACCAAATTTTGACATACCATTTAGCTCTTTGATATTTTGGGATACTTTTTATTTTTCGGGGGCTAATTGCAATTTTTATGCAAATTATGACTAATTAGTCGCATTAGGGGAAAAATAGTAATTTTAGCTTGTAGATACCTTTTATTTTATTTTTATTTTAATCTCTAAATTCATATTTCTATGTTTTTATGATTTTTCTAATTTTAATGATTTTTCAGAGTCATTTAGTAATTATTTAGAATTTTGGTATCTTTAAGTTAAAAGCACGTTTTTTCAATGCATTTATTATTTTATTATTTTATTTTTATTTTATTAGAATTTTGTGTGAAAATTTTTACACGTGCATTTTGTACACTTATAAGTTTAATGTAAAATTTTTTTGATTTTTAGAGACTATTTGGTATTTATTTCAAATTGTTCTCATTTTTGTCTATTAATGGTACATTTCCCAATATAACATTATCTTCAAATGTTTTACATTGAATTTTGACAATACTAAATTTCAATTTTCATTCAAAATTTTAAGGAGTTCAAGTTTTCTTGTTTTATTTCATTATTTATTTATTTATTAACAAATTGCACTTCAAAAAAAAAAAGAGTCAAACAGCAGCATCAACGTTGCTGCTGTTTGCTTTCTGTCATGTCTGCTAGCAGCCATACTTCCTACCCCAAAACACCATCATCACAGCCAGCCTTGTCCAATCTCCTAGCATCACCAACTCCATTCATCGCCACCCTATTTGCACTCATTTTTATCAGATTTTAAGGGATTTTTTCTGCTCATCTTACTACACTTCCTACCCTCACTTTCACCTCCAACTTACCACACCTCACAACTCTTCCATTCTCTCCCTCTCTCGATTCTCACCATTGACACACCATCACCACCATGCTTCTTCATTTCTCACACTTGCACAAACTTTCCCTCACAGAAAACTCACTGCCTCTCTCGGTTCTCACTGACTTTCACCACACAATTCACTCACATGCACACACTTCCAGTCACTCTCAGTCTCCCTCTCACTTCTTTCGCATACACAAACACACTTTCACTCAAGCACAATTCACAATCACACTCCCCATTATATGAAATTTTTATTTAGACCCTTTATATTGCTAAAAATTACAATTTGGTCCCTTACACTTGCTAGAAATTATATTTTTTGCCCAAAATTTGCTGTGATTTTTATTTTTGGCTCCCCATAATTGCTGTAATTTATCCTTTATCCCTAGGTTTGCTGGAATTTGCATTTTATTCCTAGGCTATTGTTGAATTTACATTTTTCACCTTACAAATGGTTGGGATTTATTTTTTTATGCTTTATTTATTTAAATAATGGTACCTTTCATGTGTTCATTCGTTTTATTAGCAATTTATGCCAAGTCTTCAAATGGGAGGTACTCCTATTATCCTTTCAATGTCTCTTTATGTGTTCTTACGTGCTCCTATGTGTTTTCCTATGTGTTTTTTATGTATCTTTTAGTGTTTATTATTTTTATTTATATGTGAGCATTTATTTATGTCATGTTACTTATTTGAATTTAATTTTAATTATTCAAAGAAATGTAATAGATGGGTGATATTCTATTTAAAAAAATCTGTATGTTAGATAGTTAATGTAATAAATAGGTTATATTTTATTAACAAAAACTTTTTGTATTTTAGATAGAAAATATAATAGATAGGTTAGATAGGCCATTTTTCTTATCCTTACCCATTTTAGATTGTAATTAGGCTTTTCTCCAGTGTAATAGTTAGGGCTTTTGTGTGCTACGTGTGCTATGTGCTGATGTGTTTTACTCGCTTTCCTTAGGACTTTGCATCTAGAATATTATGCTTATGTGCTATGTGCTATTACCCACTTTTATGTGCTTATTGCTTTAATTTATGTTTGTTATTATTTATTGCTTTGCTTTATTATGAAATATGTGTATCGTCGCCACACTAGTCCAATACTAGTTGTGGTTCATTCTTGTTTCCTCGTTGGTCCAACGCTAATGAGGAATTTATAGAAAACGGACTAGTCCAACACTAGACCCTTGGATTCCTTAAACATTAGTTTCATTTGCATGAAATTCATGTCATTCACATGTATCATTTTTCTATTTTTAGGAACTTATTCTGTTACATGTCATTTTCCCTTATATTATCCCTCTTCCTATAAATATAATGCATGGCATTTAAATTGCATTTCATACAAAATTTTAGGTCTTAGATAGATCATTTGCTTGCTTAGGTTAGGAAGAGTCAACCCTTCGAACACGAGAATAGCAAATATGGTTTTTGTAGCCTTATTACGCTATTTATCCCTATGTAAGAAGGAACATATTTGTCATGAGTTTTTTGTTCCTCGTACCCGTTATGTTGCATTCCTTTTCTTTGATCACTTATATCTATCTTTATATTTTATTTTTTGCATTTCATTTTGCATAACTTGTTACTCCTTCGAAGTCTCATTTTGGGTTACGCAATTAATGCGTTAATTCCAATTAAACCTCAAAGGGATATTCTGTCCCTCTCGATATCTCTTTTTGGTCCAGGTTTGCATCCATATAGTTACATCCAAATGTTATAAATTTTAGGGTTATTTTAAGAAAATTTTGATTAAACCTCGCAGCTAGTTTCGGTTAGGTCAAACGGGTGCCTTAGGTATAAGCCTTTGCCTTCCCTTTCTTCAACTGTGACTCCCGAACTCATTTTCTCTTGTTTTCAAAGACCTGGAGTTGTCTAAAAGGGTTTTCTCATTTTCTTACGTTTTTCTCAAAAAAAAATTTTCCCAAAGAAATCATTCTTGATTTTTCTTACCTTTTGTAATAAAACGTTTTTTGGTGACTTGGTACACCAAAACTCAATACCAAGTGGCGACTCTTGTTTTCATAAAAACCTTTTTTTAGACTCTATTTTTGAGCCCAAATCCATCACATTTTCAAAGTCCCATTTAGGCCCTTTTCTTTTGTTTTGCTTTATTTTTTTAAATTAAAAACCATTTTCTAAAAAAACTATTTTATAAAAAATTCCAAAAACTCTCTTTTCCATACTAATCATAATATTGTTTTCCGTCTTTCGAAAAATAGGGCACGACACCCATCCCATGCATCATGTATAACTTGCAAAAAATCCTTATGATTAGCCCAAAAATTTAAAAATTTAAAAGGTTTTGGTTTATTATCACACTAAGCACTCGTGCTAAATAATAATTGTACATGATCAAAATGGGTTCGGGGAAGATGTCTGACACAAACTCGTAAACCAAGATCATAACAAGTAAATAATAGCCTATCCAAGCATTTCTAAATATGTGTAGAAGCACCTCCAAAGTGAATGGAGAACCAGAAAACCAAGCATCAACCAAGCCAGCCGACCCCATGAAATCTGAAAATTCAGTTGCCTTATTCAAATTAAAAGGTCTACCACCTTTCTTCTCCTACTAATCTAATATCAAATTAAAATGACCAAAAACAAGACATACAATATCCGTATTACGTCTATCCCGAATCAAGTCATCCCAAAGAAGCCTTCGTTCAGTAGGAGTACAATTGGCATGGACCATAGATAAAAGAATGGGGGATTGAACTTGCGGATGATGAGCCATAATGGATAAATGCTGATTACCTTCTTCTATTGCTGCACAACTAAAGGATTATGAAAAAATAACCAAATAGAATCACCGTCATTAGCCATGGCAAAATCAAAACCTAACTTCAACTGATACTTTGTTAACCTACTCACATCTAATTTAACTTCACATAAAACTGCGAATGGGACATTATGCATCCTTATTAAATATTTCAGCCTCCTAATATGAGAAACTTTTTCAAGCTTTCTGATATTCTAAAAAAAGATTTAATTATTCGCTAAGGGGGAAATGGAATTTTGAGAAACTTTAGCCATAGATCTCAATTCCCTATCTAATGAAAATCGAGCCCTAAGCCCTTTACCAAAATGTTTTGACTGCTCGACTTGCAAAGGCAGAGTCTAATATACCTACAATTGGGTGCATTATACTAGTAGAAGATGAATCTTTCAGATTTTCCTCCAACTCAACCACCCCCATTTCAGCACGCATTTGAAACTCCCGTTTCGAAGCTGCTAGGTAAACATTTTGATCTTCAGAATTCAAATTCCCCTACACCACCACTTCTAGCTCCAAAGAAGTAATATCATAAGGCATTTGCTGTATGCACCTATCCATAAAGACTAGGTTCATGATTGCCCGTAACATCATCATTAACCTGACCTTGCAACACCTGGAACCCCTAGATAAACTTCCTTGCTGTAAATCTGATTGTTCTTGGTTACAACCCTACTGGAATGACGCACCAAACTCTTAGTACCTGTAGCTAGTTCATCTCTTTTGTTAAAATCATTTGATACTGTGACCAAACCCTCAGCATTTGTATGTAGTACACTCGTTTTGCCAACATTAGCTATTACCTTGGCTTCTTTATGTATTGGGACATATTTTTGAGTAACACGTTCATTGTTCTCTTTTGGTTGAATAGCCTAGTCACCTGCACGATTCTTTCTACAATTTCCAATGGAATTACCAACCTTCCAATATTGAGAGCAATAACTTGGCAGATTTTCAGGAACAACTTATTGCCAAAAACCTGCAAATTAATCACCCTCAACTCCAATCCAAATATTTTCCGAAATATCTTTAAGTAAATCGATTTTAAGATAGACCCTAGCAACACTCGAAGGAGAAAGAGATGATGTGGCTGAATTAACGAACAATGGCTTTCCAATCACATTAACAATAGAGAAAAGAAGTCGCTTGTCAAAAAGATGAAGCGGGTGATTAGGTAGTGTAGACACCAAATTTTGACACACCATCTACTTGTCAAACATGGGGGAGGTGTTTATATTTTTGGGGACAGATTTTAATTTTTTCAATAATCTTGGGGGCACAATAGTATTTTTTTTTGTAAATACTTTTTCATTAGTTTTGGGGGGTTTTAAATTCACATTTTTTACTTTCATACATATTTTTTATTTTTTATGATTTTTCTAGATTTAATTGATATTTTTTATATATTTTTACCAACACAAGGGCAAAATAGTAATTTCGCCTCGCGAACACCATTTTAGTTCATTTTTTAGTTCCAAATTCATTTTTATAATTCTTTAAGCATGTTTTTAAATTTTCTTTATTTTTTCAGAAACAATAGCTATTTTTCTGTAAATTTCATTATCCAAGGGCAAAATCATTATTTTACAAATTAAATTCATTTTTGTCAATTTTTGTGTCATAAATGCATTTTCCAGTGTCAGATTCTTTGTATTAATTTTTAATTTTGGGGTTAAAAATATTTTTTTAATAAAATTAGTATTTTTAATACTGGTGGCATTTTCGTTATTTTATAGCATTCTTGGTGACCAAGACAAGTGGCCTATAAATACCCCTTTTATCAGCAAAAAGAAAAAAGGAAAAAAAAACCCTACAAACACTTTTGTTTTTATGCTTTAAGGATCAAACACACACATTCCTTCACCAAAAAACGCACACTCAAACAAACATTCACACATTTACTATTCATCTTCATCCCAAACGATCATCATTGTTCATCAGATTCTTCCCATCTTTCAAAAGGTGATTTCTTATCCTTTTTCTCTTTGTTTTAATCCATTTCCTTTCATTGTAGAAATCTTATTTATCATGTCTCAATTGCTTGAAATTTGGTTGAATTTTTTGTTGTTTTTTACTTCTTCAATTTCTCTAGGTTTCTCTCGCCTGATTTTGTTATGTTCTACTTGCTTGAGATTTGGTTGAATTTTGTGGTTGTTGTTGTTCTTCTTCAATTTTTTCAATTTTTTCTTTCTCTGGATTTCTCTCCTCCCATCGTCTCTCTCTCTCTCTCTCCCTTGTAAAACCCAAAATCATCTCCAATCACAACTAGAAGCCCTCCCTGTGACAACCCCACCTTCCCCTAAGGCGAACCAGAGGGTTTAGCGGACTGCCTGCCTAGCTCTCGCCAGGACTCGAGTCACTAAAGTAATGAACACGTAAACTAAACTTCAAAATATAAATAAACTTGCAATATTTTCAAACTAGTTGCCATACAAATATATAGAATCCCAAACTATTACAACTCTAACCTAGCTAAGATAAAATCCTAGTACAACATCAAAATATACATCAAGAGAAATGACTTAGAAGACTAGCACTCACACTCGTACCAACCTTCATGTCAATCGGAGCCTGCTAAGGAAAACAAGGATAAAAGCAGGTGAGCTAGAAGCTCAATGAGGTTCCAAAGCATGCAAACATACAAGTAACTTGTCAAAGCAATAAAGTATATAAAAGACAAGTAAAGATAAAGTAGGATACAGATCAACCGTGGGAGTCACTCGACCACGGGAAGGATAATTCAATGTTACTTCAAGTATAAGGATAAGTGTCTTCTCAACCATTGGCAAACAATGTTAACTTTCACCAAAGGGAGAAATATTCAATTAAGATACAAGTCAAGTAATTCAAGGCAAATAAGATTCACATCATTGTTTGGATCAAATGGCAATAGTGCTTGGACGTTTCATTTTGTCCTTGCCAATGATCAAGGTAATTCTCCATCCCACCAATTCACCTTTCCTCCTCAAGACCACCACTCCATGTGAGATCGTCCTCAATGATGGAGGGCTAAAGATAGGGTAGCTCAAACCTAGGAATTGCCTTGTCCAGGACTTACATTCGTAAGGAGAGAGTTTAAATTCCCTTACCCCAACACCTTATAACCTCCAACCACTTATATGGTCCAATATCAATGAGTCAAGTATAGTTCAAGATCATTGAGTCAAATATAATTTATAATCGAAAGCTAGGGTCGAATACGATAAAGTACATATTCGCCCTTGTAACCACATTTTCATGCTTTCAAGTATGGCAAATAACACATGGAATCTGATAGGAAAAGCAAATAAACACTCGCAAGCGCAAGTAAAGGAACACTCACCTCAAGAGATTTTCAGGAAAATTCGGGATAAGGAGAAATATTTAACTGGAACCCTGGAAGTTCAAAGAATTAGGTTTAGTTACTATTCTAAGGTTAAATCCATAAATTTGTAGAAATTTAACTAAGGTTTCCAAAACGTTAATAAAAGGAATCATACTAGAAGGTTATATGTTAACTTAGCGTATGTGTCGAAAATTTATGTTTAATTATGGCTAAAATGAGTTTAACACTTTTCTAGGGAAATTAGATCCTAAAATCCCAAATTAAGTCACACCAAGTCTTAATAATATAAGTAAAATTCGAAACTAAACCTTATATAAATATAGTTTTTGTTTAAAAGTATTAAAGTGAACATTTTAAGGTTTTGGATCAAAACTAGTTTCTAAAAGAAAGGAAACTTAATTAGGTATAAAGTTGGAAAATCACTATTAGGGTTTACTATTAGGGTTTAGGGTTTATAAATACTATTAGGGTCTAGGGTTTTTTTTAACACTATTAGGGTTTAGGGTTTAGGGTTTTGAAACACTATTAGGGTTTAGGGTTTAGGGTTTTAAAACACTATTAGGGTTTAGGGTTTAGGGTTTTAAAACACTATTAGGGTTTAGGGTTTAGGGTTTAGATATTTTTAGGACTTATATGGAATAAGTAAAACTAATCAAGACATAAACAAATATAACTAATAAGTTAAGGGTCTAACTTGCAATAAACAATAACTATATTAACTTTCAAGTTCTTGGAAGATCAAATGACATAAAATGATGCAAAAATGTCAAGAACATGAAGCAAAGTGGTTCAGCCAACAATAAGAAGATCAAACCAGAAATTTCCAGATTTGAAGATCAAATTTGATAGCTAATTCCCTAGCCAATTCATCTACCAAATCCTCCAACTTTTCTTGGGCAACTAAGGCATTATATAAAGCATTAAAAGAGCTAACAATTGCAGTAAATATATGGTGCAAGATGGAGTAAAACAGTCCACAAAATTTGTCCAAGAAGAAGGTCCCAAAATCAGAAAATTTTCAGCAAAGTTTCATAAGGAATCCATGGCTAAACTTCCACTAATTAAGCTCTAATCTAACCAAGTATTTATAGGCTATCAAAGGTGTAATCATAAACCATAAGTTAGCTAAAATATACAAGAATTAATGGTGCCAAAAGAACTAAATTCAACTATCAAAACAAGAAGCTAAACAAGAAGTGAAAAGTTGGAAATTTTGACAGCTTTGCTGCCCGTTTTTGTTCAGCTCCAAAACAGAAATTTAAGGGCTCAATTTTACAAGTTAGTTGAAGAGATATGTACCACAAGATGTTAGGTAGTTGTAGGTGCAATTGATGGTGCAACAACCCCTCCAAAGACTGCTGAAATTCGACTGGAATTGCAGGAAGAAAGCTGAAATTTCTTGGTGAAGTTTTGGTTGCTAGAAGTTGTGTTTTGTCTTGAGCTTTTGTGAGCTTTTGGAATGGTGCAAAATGAGATATTTCAGCTGCAAATGGAGCTATAAGGCACGAAATTTTGAGGGAAAAATGGAAGATATTTGGCTGCAAAGAAATGAAAGAAAATGGAAATCATTTTACTTGGCTAAGGTTTGGCCAAAATGCAAGGTTAGGTGTCAAGCTTAGCTTAAACCAAGGAGTGAAATTAGGGTTGTGTTTCCTCAAGCACATGGCATGTTTGAGTGTTTTTAAAAGTGGTTTAAGGTCTTCTAATAAAGTCATTAAATGAAATACCCGTTTAAACGTCGAACGCGTAATTTTTGCACAAAAGTGTTTTTAGCGTAAAACCTATTATTATTATTATTTTTATTTTTTTTTTCCAAGTTAATACTTGAAATTGTGAAACTTGAGCATGTCAAATATTTGAAAATCATGAAAGTGGTTCAAAACTCTATTTTATGCAAAACACACACTAACACACACTCACGGTGTTTTCTCTTTCTCTTCTTCCGATTTTTTTTTTTTCCAAAATGGAAAACCTTTCTCAACTAACATTAATTCAAAATAATATGCATAAAATGACATGTAATAAGAAAATTTGAATAGTAAAGCCCTAAGGCACTATTCCCGTGTTAGGGTTTTCACACTCCCCAAACCAGTTTCAGTAACCTCCCATCAACAACCACCTACGAAGCAAAATAACAAAACCAAATCAATTCCAATCCCATTTCATCTACCACCCCTACTGAAATTCCAAAATCCCAACCTCAAGCCATGCTAAACCAACTGCCATCCTCATCACCGTACACCCTCATCAGCCCCTCGCACCACCAATTAGTTGCAAACATAAAACAGTCAGACAACAAAAGAGTCACAACAAATTTCGAACGCCCCTGCCACATCTCCCCTGTACAAACGCCACCAAAATTATTACCAAAGCTCTCAAATCACTCACCACCGCAACCAAAACCAGACACACAACACACCTGCACACACAGATACACACAGACACAGACACATTACTAACGTCATCAAATACACACAAACACAGACAGATTTCACACACAGATACACAGACACAGACACAGACACATTACATACACAAACACACACATAGATGCACACAGGCCCATACATTAAGCCAAAAGCTTCCCTTGAACCTCCAGCAACCCACCACCACACAAATTGCCTGCAAATCAACAAATTCTTCGTCCAGCAAACCCATTCACCTCACCATCATCACAGATTGCCTGCAAAAATGGACAAAATCAGCTCCACAACCATAATAAAATCCCTAAATCCCATCCCAAATCAACCATAAAAGGTCACCACAAACGATCACTACCACGCGCCACACACAGCCACAACTGCCACCAATCGCAGCCGCCAATCACCCAATCCCTAGCCCAAGAACAGAGACGACAAGCAAGAAATGAGATAGAGAGAGAGACCAAGAATTGGGGGAAATGAAAAGAGAGAAACGGTGGGAGAAAATGGATGACAAGAGAGATCGAGAACAAAGAAGAAAACCAGAGGGAAGGGAAAACTGGAAAAGAAGAAAGATAATCAGGAAGAAGGAAGAAACCAGAAAGAACGAAACAAATAGAGAAGAGAAAGAAGAAGAGAGATCGGTGAGGAAGAAAGGGGAGACGAGAGAGTGTGAGAAGTCAGAAGGGGCAAAGAGAAGAAAGAAACAACTGAGAAAGAGAGAAATAGAGAGAAAGAGAGATGTGAAGGAGAACCAGGAGAAGAGAGAAAAGGCTAGAGAAGAAATAGAAAAAGGAAGAAGAAAAGGTGAGAGTGAGAAGAAGAGAGAGCCGAGAGTGAGATACAAGAGAGGATAAACAGAGAGAACGAGAATTGGAGAGAAGAAGAGAAAGAAGAACAGAGAATAAAAGGGGGAAGCAAGTTGGAAATCACTAGAGCAGAGAAAGGAACCAGAAAAAGAAAGGAGAAATAGAACGTGAGAAGGAGAGGGAAACAGAGAGAAGGAGGAAAGAAGAAGAAATTGAGTTGGAAAATTTGATTTGGGATTTTTAATGTTAGAATAACCGAATGGGAATTAGAGGATTTTTGTTATTTGATTATTAGATTTTAGCTTTTGTTTTAATTTTTTTGTTTAGGCTTTGATAGATTTTGGCATTTGTCTATAGTGCTGCTTGGTTGTTAATTTGATTAATTAACTAAAAGAATTACAGATTAGCAATTAAGGTTTCAATTTTAAGCTGGATTTAGTTATTTATTTATCTAATTGTTTTGTTTTTTTTTTTGTTTAATTTTGATTTGTTAATTTTTAATTAAGTATTTAATTTAGTCAATTAAAGAGAACTGAGGAAATTGAGTCTTACTTTTTTAATTAATTAATTAAATTAGTTTGTTTTTGGTGGATTTGGATTTAGTTTTGATTTATTTGATCAATTTAGTTTACCAAATAAATTTAAGTTAATTGATTTTATTTTTACTTTAGTTTGGCCCCCTTAGTCTTATGTTTATTTCCTAATAGAATAACTATTTATGTTTTGGCCCCTTAGAATTTTTTTTATTACTATGCCATAGAGCATTTTTTAATTTCTGCATTTAAGTCCCTTGTGTTTGCGAATTGACCCCCCTTTTAAGTTTAGTCTTTCAATTAGATCTTTAATTAGTTGTAGTTATGCCTTTATTTTGCTGAATTTACAATATTTACTTCCCCAATTTACTTTAATTTTGCAATTGCACCCCTTAGACTTATGTGAATTTTTAATTTTGTCTCCCAAGTTTGGAAAAATTTATTTTAGTCCCCTTAATTGCTAGAATCTATATTTTATGCTGATTTTGTTAGGATTTCATATTCTGGCCTTTGTTTGTTTATATCGAGATTCCTTGACTTGTTTGTTAATTTTGATTAGCATTGGTACCGGGTTTTCGAGAGGTATCCCTATTCCTCGTAAATCTCTCTTCATGTGCTCCAATATGCCTTATGTGATTTTTATGCATTTTCTTCATATATTTTTTATTTTACATGTTTATTGCGTATTTATTTATTTTATGTTATTTAATTTTGAATTTCATTATTTCGGCTAAAACATAATATTTTTTGTATTTAGCTAGTTAATGTAATAACTAGATAATATTTCTCACATTTCTAGCAAATTTTTGTATTTAGATAGCAAGTGTAATAGATAGATCATTTCAAATTTTCACCCCTAAAAATTGTAAACTAAATTCCCCCGGTGTAATAGTTAGGCTTTGTGTGCTTTTGTGTGCTTATTTGTTTTATCTCTTTCATTAGGATTTTGCATCTAGATATTATGTCTATGTGTTATGTGCTTCTACTTGACTTTATATGTCTTTATATGTTTAATTTGTTCTTTAATTCATGCTTTACTATTTAATTCATGTTCTATGTTATTCTGTCACCACACTAGTTCAACGCTAGTTGTGGCTTTATCATTTCCCCACTAGTCCAATGCTAGTGGGAATCCTTAGAAAGGACTAGTCCAACGCTAGACCCTTAGGGCATGTTAGTATTAGGTGCACTCGTGTGCATTTTACATCCCACTTCACACATTTTTAGTTTTGATTCCATTTTGAATGATTTTTATATTATTACTATTATTTATTTATTTTTAAACGCATGACATTTAGGTTGCATCTCACTTAGAATTTAGGACATTTGTGTAATCCGACTAGAAATAGTCATCTACTCACGTGGGAAGCGGTGGCGTACAGGTCGTTCCCCCCTCCATGAGTAGAAACATTCAGTCACGAGTTATTAGTCCCCCGTACCTGTCATGTTGCATACCCACCTTCTTTCTTCACTTACTATACGTTATTATTTTCTTTTCTTTTGGCATCACATTTTGTATAAAAACTCGTGACTCCCTCGAGGTCTCGACTCGGGTTTCGCAATTAATGTGATAATTCTCGGCCCAGCCTCGACGGAACATGACGACCCTCCTGATATTCATATTTAGACTTAGGATTTGCATTCATGTAGAGACATCCAAAACGCGATAGAATTTAGGGTTAATTTAAGAAAATTTGATTAAACCTCGCAACTAGCCTCGGTTAGGTTGAAAGGGTGCCTTAGGCGCAAGCCTTTGCCTTCCCTTTCTTCAAATGTGACTCCCGGATCTTTTTCTTTCGTTTTTAATAGACCGAAGTCGAAAAGGGGTTTTAAATAATTGTTTCAAAATTTTACTTTTTGTTTTGTTTAAATGATTTTTTCGGGTGACTTGGTACACCCTAACTCAGTAGCAAGTGGCGACTCCATTTTTCAAAATAAAACCTTTTTTCAAATTTATTAGGCCAAAACTGTCGCATTTGCCTTATTTTCTTTTAAAATATCATTTTTTACTAAATAACACGTTTTCACTAAAACACGATTTTTTCTCACACCCGCACGGATTTTTGAAAAACTCTATCTTTTCAAAAAGGGTCACCAGACTAGACCGTCTTTTCGAGACACGACAGTTATTACCCCACTAGTACACCTTACCGTTTTTCCTCACAATTTTTAGGACGCGACAGGCAGTGAGAACTAAACAAGAATATATGAAGATTCTTTTATAAAATGAAAAGAAGGAGACCATTGAAATATGTGCATGGGCCCACATACCATAGCCCTCTAGTCCAAACTCTTAGGAAATTAGCTTCGATCATGTGCTGAATCAGTACATGTCATGATTCCAAATACCCTACCACATACTTACTCTTTAGATCAAGGGCTGAGCAAAATTTCCTGATGCATGGGATAATTTACCAGTGATCGCAACCTTAAAAGGAGTTGCAACCTTCGCAATCTCATCCTTTAAAAAGAATACAACTGCTTTTTCCTTGTAGGTTGTGATACGTGCATGGTGATGCTCGTTTCAATATTAGGAACTTCATCAATGATGTCCATTAGGCAACACAAATTGGAAGGTTTAAAGGATTCAAAAGAATGACCTAAAAGCAATGGAACTCATCTTAGTTATCAAATATTTGTCAATTTGGTGTTCCAGGCTGAGGTCTAAGGTCCGAGCAAGAGTTTGGTGTGGAATGGCTAGTCCAATGCAAGAGGCATGCGCAGAGATTGGTGGTCAAAACTAGCTTTTAGAGTTAACTGTGCCCATATCTGCCCCTAGGAAGTAGCCACAATTACGAATAGACTACACATAGGAAGGATCATAGTTTCTGATCCTATCTGCACCGGCTACCCATGCGTGAAGAGCCGGTGCGGAAAGGGATAGAAACTTTGGCGTGCTCGGGTTTTGGTTCTGGTGCTATCCACACCATCTAACTGTGTGCAAATAGATTCACAGATATGAACAGAACTTTTGCATTGTTTTTATTTAGTCTTTTAGTTTTGTTAGGTTTCTGATGGTATATGTTTCCTAATTATTTTATTTCATGTATAGGTTAATTTTAGCCTATAAATAGGCATCCTTTGTATTACCAACGACAGATGTTAAGTGATGTGAAAATTGTGAGATTTCTCTCTATGAGAGTTTTTCGTTAGTTCTTGGATTAGAATTAAATCGTGGTCTTATTGGAGTGATTCCATGGCGACCTAAACATTTGCCTAGATTTTCTTAAACTGGTTTGAATTAGGTTCCTTAGAGTCATCAACTAGGAATCTATTCACAAGTTGCATAAGATTCTAGATTGCTCTTAAATAGTTGAATTCCATGAAATTGGGGAATTTTGAAGCAAACCAATTTTCATATTTAGGTTGCTTTGATTTACAAATCAAAGTGGGTCTAAAATTCAACGAGACTGTGCTTACATCTGATAATTTGGTCCAATTCGGAGGGAGGATTTGGACTGGATTGTCCCTTGATTCATCAAGATGATCTTTGGGTGTGATATTCCCGTGATATACGAGAGGGCAAAACCCCCGATCGTATCAAGTTGAAGTTGGTTTGATGTCAAATGAATTATTCAAAGAGAGAAAGAAGAGTTGAGAGAATGACTTCTTGGCCATTAGAGATTGATGATGAATATCATTAGCCGAACAAAAGAAAATGGCCAGCCAAGCAGCCATGGCCACCACCTGAAAAGTTCAAAATTTGAAAGTTTGGTAAGAGGTTAAAATTGGCCAAGAGTGAGAAAGTACAACTTT
This sequence comes from Mitragyna speciosa, assembly GCA_024721245.1. Classification (NCBI taxonomy): domain Eukaryota; kingdom Viridiplantae; phylum Streptophyta; class Magnoliopsida; order Gentianales; family Rubiaceae; genus Mitragyna; species Mitragyna speciosa. Next base: position 16,035,393 of record CM045558.1, on the reverse strand, counting down.
AAGTTTGCTAGGTGCTTGTCTTCTACTTGTCAATTGTTGTATTTTCACTAGAAATTATGGAGCAGATCCTTTAGAATCTTTTTGAATTGATTTTATGGATTAATGCAAGTTTTTTTCCTTGATTGGGTTTATTTGTGAATTTCTTGTTTAATTGAATTGGGTTTGTGCACAAATCTAGATTCAATGGTTGACTTCAACTTGGGTATATTAAGAAATTGCCTAATTGACTAGATCATTTCACAAATGAAGAAAACTTGAATGAATCTCTAGAGGTAGAATTACATGGGTTTTCCTGTAGGTTGGGTTTTGGGATAAAAACTTGGCCGAGCAGTTAATCCACTAAAATTAATGCATCTTCTTGGGGTTTTAGTTGAGAAGAGATTGTGGCTAAACAACCGAGGGATAAGGGTTGTAGCACTTGAGAAAGGTTATAGCCGAAATGAGGGGTTTTACGGTCCAATCAATTTGGTTGTTTCATTAATCGATGATTAATTCTAAACAAGAAGTGCTAGGGGGATTCCACATTTAGACTCTACTTGCATCCATGGTTATTTCTTTCTTATTATCTATTTTCACTTGCTTTCTTAGTTTGTTTAGTTAGTTGTCATTAATTAGTTCTTATTTTAATCCTTCATTAATCGGCTAGGCTAGATTAAAGAGTAAAGGCGATTTTTGATACTTCAATCCTTGAACGAACCATACGCGGTACTTCTATACATTATATTATTGGAATCGATAGGTGACTTGCCTAAAGTATCTGTAGTATAGCCAAAAGAAATATTAAGTTTTTGGCATCATTGCCGAGAATCGGCAATATTAGGAAAACTTTCATTTTATTACTCTAACCATTATTTGTTTTTTAGTTGTTTTCTTTCTTTTAGTTATTTTACTATTTTGTTTATTTGACTTGTTTTTATGTCACTGCACTACAGGTTCTCGCCTTTAATGTATGACCACCTCTTCTTGAAGTTGATCCCGAGATAGAAAGGACATTTTGAAGAGCGTTGAGAGATCAATTGAAGGAAAGAGCAGAAGAAAAAGACACAGGATTAAATCATGAACTAGTGGTAGAGGAAATAGATATGACAGATAATGAAAACCCATTTAATCCTCCAATGAATGAGCAAGAGTGATAACAACATCAAAGACCAAGAATAATGCCCAACTATGCTAGACCATCATTGATGACGATTGAGTCTAGCATAGTACGGCCTCTTGTTGCAACAAACAACTTTGAGATCAAACCTTACATTAGACAAATTGTGCAATAGTATGTTCAATTTGATGGCCTCTCGATAAAGACTTAAATGGTCATCTTATCAAATTTTTAGAGATTTGTGATACATTTAAGATCAACGGGGCAACAGATGATACTATCAGATTGAGATTGTTTTCTTTCTCATTAAAGAATAGGAACAAGCAATGGCTAAGCTCTCTCTCTCTCTCTCTCTCAAGGCTCTATCACCACTTGGGACTAGATGGCGGAGAAATTCTTAGTGAAGTATTTTTTCCCCGCCAAGGTCACTAAACTAAGAAATGACATTTCTTTCTTTTGCCCAAATTGAAGCTGAGACATTATATGACACATGGGAGAGTTTCAAATAGTTGTTAAGGAAGTGTCCTCACCATGGATTACCACATGGATGTAGGTGCAAACCTTTTACAACGGGATCAATCCAGCTACTAGGCAGATGATTAATGCAGTGACTGAAGGTACATTGAATAGCATGACACTGGAAGCAAATCATGAACTAATAATTGAGGAAATAGCCATGAACATCTACCAATGGCAAGCTACACATTCTAGGCCTAGTAAGCCTGCTGGTGTTTATGATGTAGATGCAGCCATAGCTTTAGTAGTCCAAGTTGAGGCCCTAAACAAGAAGACTAATGGCTTGTCAGTCAATCAAAGGCAGGTTTAAGTAATACAATGTGACCTGTATAGGGGTAAACTTTATAAACGTAAGTGCAAAGCAATTACATCAAGGCAACAAAACAACCCCTATAGCAACTCATACAATCCAAGTTGGAAGAATCACCCCAATTTCTCGTGGGGAAATCAAGGGCAATAAAGGCAACAACCATGTCCTTGATACTAGCCTTAGCTACAGTATAAGAAGAGTGATACGTATGTGGTGACGCCCATCTCAGTCATAGAAGATTCACCAACAGATATCATCATCCTATGCAAATTAGAAGTTTCAAAGTGGTCAAAATATAGCAATGGAACATGGAAGATGGCTAATTTAGCATTCATTCAAGGGGCTAAGGGCTGGTGGTCACATTTTAGGTCCAAAGTGGGAGGACGGATTTTCAATGGACAAGACCAGAAGCCAGCTGCGGACATTCTGATGGACGCCGCAACCCAGGCTATCCCGCGGCCTTCCCCACAACCTGATTCTCCAAGTTTTCCATCGAAGACTTTTGGTTTTGATGGACTCCGTGACAGCCTTCCCCACGGCCATCCTGTAGCCTTCCCCACGGCCTAGATCAGAAACTTAACGATTTTATTATTTTTCTTAGTTTTTAGTTAGTTTAGAGAGTTATGGTTAGTTTAGACTTTTCATATTTATTTTGTAGGATCTTAATGCCTATATAAGGATAACTATTGTTGTTTATTATGATTATGATGTTGAATGATCAATTAAAATCAATAAAATTGATTTTCTCCCTTTGAGGGATCTTGGTTAGTTCTTGGGATGAGAACTGTCATGAGCCTTTCAAGAGTGATTCTTATGAGGTCTACTTTATACTTTAAGTTCTAATCAACAGGTGCGATTAGGGTTAAGGTTTTCTTCTTGTTAGATTCAATCGGTTTCATTCCATGGGGTTAGTTTGAGGTCGAGTAATTCAATGAGAGTTTGTATTATTTGATAATTTGGTTCAATTCTGCGACAGGGATTGGATTGAGTTATTACCTGATCTTCAAGACGGTCCTTTGGGGATGTTCCTATGACATACAAAAAGGGAGATCAACGTGGTTCGTGTCAAAGAGTCAAATCTCATGGACTTGATGAACAAATACATCAATACCTCTGAAAACTGAATGCAGAACATGGAGATGTCCTCAAGAAATAAACAAGCCTTAATCCATAATTTGAAAAATCAAATTGGGTAGCTTACAAAGCTTATGTCTGAAATACCTCAAGGAGCTCTACCAAGCAATAACGAAGCCAACCCAAGAGAACAAGCCAAAGCAATTACACTAAGGAGTGGCAAGGAATTGCACAAGGAAGAACCAAAAAAGAAAGAAGAAATGGCTATTGGTGAGAAGAAAGATGAAGAAGAAAAAGGGGATAAACAAGAACAAGATGATCCCAAGAGAGCTGTGAAGTCAAAGGAAAAGGTGGTAAAGGAATACAAATCACTAATCGCCTACCCAAGCAAACTTCAAAAGAATCGTCAGGATGAACGCTTTTGTAAATTTTTAGAGCTTTTAAACAATTGCATGTCAATATACTGTTTGTTGAAGATCTTTCACAGATTCCAAAGTATGCATAAATTATGAAGGATTTTGCTGAAAACAAGAGAAAGCTAGAGGAGCTAGCAATTGTGAGATTCAACAAGGAATGCTTCACCATCTTACAGAATAAACTACCTCAAAAACTCAAAGATTCAAGAGTTACAATTCCTTGTAATGTTGGTAGTTTTTCTATTGATAAGGCCTTGGTTGACCTAGGTGCAAGTATAAATTTGATGCCTTATGAGATGTTCATGCGGTTAGAATTAGGAGTGATTGTGAAGTTTAGTTACTACCAAAATTAGTCAAAATTTACACAAACAAGTAATAAAATTTATAACCTAATACCCCTTTCCACAAGTGCATGTGTCAATTGTAGTAGGGGATGTATTAGGGTCGATCCCACGAGGAAACAAGAATTAGCAAGTACCAAAGTTACTAACTTGCTCTATTATCTAGACAAATTGTCAAATAGTTGATGTGCAAGGTAAGAAAATTCAATTAGTTGAAGTAAAACAATTGGAAGAAATTCACAAACACAAGTTATAGGGTTTAGAATCCACTAATTGTCACTAATACAATTCAAAGATTTAACACCTTGCTATATTAATCTTGTCTTGCTTAGGATTCCAATTCCATATGAAATCAAGACTTGTTTTCACCAAGAATTGACTAGAGTTCAACTACTTCCACGATGAACTCTTATCAAATGCATGAACTGTGGTATTAAACACCCTCAATCCACCTACTTATATCACTATTTGTATGTGTGTACAACATAGGCTTCATCTACCATTTTTCGATGTTATAAGCATTGCTTAATGTTAAATAACATCTAAATGATTTGCAATAGTTGATTATGTTAGTGTATGCCCTAAAACCAAGATGGTTTAAGGTGTTTTGAATTTACACTTATTTATGTTATATTTATCCATGTGGTATTTTTCTTTATCGTCTATACTTGTATTTCCATGTTACTTGTTTGATTGATAAAGTCCTTAGAATATTGACTGTATATTAGAGATTGTAAGAGTTACAATTATGAAACTCTCATACATAAAGTCAAATTCTTAAATATCCCTAGTTGTAGTATTAATGAGATTGGACCTCATTAATGCGGATAGACTAGCACATGCTTTACCTCTACTTATGGTAAGTAGTAGTTGATCTCCTTGACTATGATGTGCGTGACACTTAAGCTGGTATGTGGATGCTTGTTTGAGAACAAGTTCATTGGATTGATCCGTCAAGAGTTTCAACTATAGTGCCAATGGTTGAACTCTTAATGGCAATGGTGTAAGTGATCCTTTGACTTGAGATTACCATAGTATCTTGAGTGTGAATTGCTATACTTTGACTTTATTCCTCGGTGCCCGTAAAAGGGTAGCCCATAGGTTAGAGATTGGATATAGTTTGAAGCATAGAAAGATAGTGAGTAATCAATATAGGATTCACCACTCCTTAATAGGAGAGTATATCCCTTTATGGCTACTTGTTGGAAATATTAACTCATAAATCTTCTGCAAAAGTGATAATATAACTTGGAAGTAGTTTCAAGGTTATACATCATGGAGAGTTATATTTCTGGAACAAGAAAATATAAATTAGTCATTTAAAAGTATGCACTATACTTTTAGACTAATTGGGATATAGTGTGGTAACAGGATATTAATTACACGGTAACATTGTCATTGAAGGGTATGGTCTACCATATGACTTTCCTATTCACTTGGGTGGTCATGATGCATTGCTAGACGCCACTCATGATCTATAAGTATGAATTAATTAATTAGTGAATTAATGATAAATTAAAAGTGTTTAATTTATCTAACTCAATTAATGAGTTATAATTTATACTTATTGCCAACGTGAATGGAACCTAATGGGTCACACACATAAAGAACAAAATCTTTGGGTTAAAATGTAATTAAGATAAGTATGAGATACTTATGGAGTTAATTTATGAGATAAATTAACTTAAAGTACTTATTTATAAATATTCTAAGTCTTGTAGGAAATTGGTTTTCTAAAAGAAATAGAGTAACTAATTGGTTTCCTTATAAAATAGATTTGCTAAACGAGAAGGATTAGCTTAAAGCAAGTTACTTAAACCTTCTTGATTTCCAATTAGCTTTATTTCCTAAAAGACTAGAATACTACCTCTATAAATAGGTTCATGATTTGACTCTTGAATTATTATTGCAACACAAAAAGAAAACTAGTGAGAGAAAATTGAAGAAAGAAAAAGGCACGCCACTTTCTCTTTCTAGGTGTCTCTCTCTCTCTCTCCTAATTGTTAGGTTTTTGTTTTTCTTGTGTTCTTAAATAATACAAGGGAGCTAATACTCAAAAGTCAAATCAAGCAAGCCTACAAGGTTCCCAAAGAAATTGTTCGTGTGGATATCGTTAGAGGCTCAACGCTTGGAGGGCTTTTTCGTGGTAGATCTAACATCTTCCTCGAAGGATCTTTGCCTAGTAGCATAGATATCTTCTGTGCTTAAGGTAATCTTCATGCAAACCCCCTTGTTAATATAGATATGTCAAAGAGATCCTTGGTTAAGGTGATAAATTTTTATTTTTTCGCTGCGTTACCTATGCTATTACCTTACAGTGGTATCAGAGCCTCCTTTGATTATATTTATATGATTTTTATTTATTTAATTGTCATAAATATGGATGGTTTGTTCTTGATGAAATTTGTCTCAAAATTGTTTTAGAAAAATCAAGAGTTTGATTTTTAAGAAAAGTTCTTGATTGTTTAAAAGGTGTTTTAAATAATTAAGATGAGTTCTTAAGGTTGTTTTTAGGGTTTCTAAATTGTTTTTGACATGCTAAAAGGGTTTTAACATGTTTTGATTCAAAAGAGTCTTGAAAAATCACAAAGAATTTCAAAGATCGTATTTTCTGGACACAAACCGCGTGAAAACCCGCACGCGTTTTGACCCGCAGTCAAAATCCCGTAGCTTCTGTCCACAAACCGCGAATGAAACCGCGTGCGGTTTGTCCCACGGTTTATAAACCGCGGATGAACCCACGCACGTTTTGTCTCACAGTTTGTAGGCAGAATCTTAGCGGGATTTTTCTTAAATTTTTGAAAAAACGCGAATTTTGGTAAATTCTCTATTAAAACACTTTCTAATTTTGATTGTTAATATTTAGAAAGTTAAAATTTGGAAACCTATACCTTCTATAACTATATTTTTGAGACAAATAAATTTCAAGAGCATTAATCTAATTTAATTAAACCATATAATTTACAACTAGAATTAAATAAATAAATTTATTTAATTGTTAAATGGTATGATGGCATGGTGGATGATTATAGATTAGACCAATGTGATTGAATGGTTATTACTTCTTTTATGGTTGGCCTGTATTGGTTTTCTAAATAGGGTCTACGTGTCCTTCCCTCTCTATTTTCTGATGTAATTCTCTTCTCACCTAAACTCCCCTCGAATGTAACTCGAGGTTTCTTGATCAATACTTGTAATGTACAAAGTATAGGTTAGGAATAGGTTTATTTTAAATTGTTTAGACTAGAATTACATATGTAATGTACAAGAAGATGGAGATGGCACCAAGGAGCAACCAAGGAGGTGCATCAAGGAGTTGAAATGTCCCTTAGGAATTTTAACCAAATATTTTCTTCAAGGCTCGAAGGAAATATTACTAGCTAAAGTCCATAATCATCTACATTTATTATGCTTTTATTTTATATGATTGATATATTTTAATTGCATAATATGATGAGACATTAATATTTAAACTAAAACCCTCAATATCAAATATTAAGTCATCTATTTAAGTTGCCTTCCAGTATTATAATAAAAACGATGAGTTCCTATTAAGGTTGACACGTTGGCCTCCGTCAAGGTCACCTTACTTGGAATATGTTTTTGTTATGAGATATAATCTCTGAATAATGGGTTTGACTTAACAAAAATTACATAACGAGTTTGGCCTCCGTCAATGTTATGATATTTTTTTAGGCAATGTTGGGTAATACAAAAGATGTAAATTTCAAAGAGTTGATACCTAACTATGTAGGGGTCACAAGAGTTGTGATTGATAAATAGTTATTTACCTAATCAAATTTATCTTTGGGGCATTGGCCTCCGTCAAACCCAAAGCTAATTAGATGGGATCCTAGCCCACTAGAAATCTCCAACGGATTTCCGAATCAATATTGAGGGTTATTGATTTGAAGTAAAATAGTGGGAGCAAACCAAATAAATTTATGAATCCACATTTTTTGTTTGCATATATAACATAAAACAAATACTTATTTTCTGTCTTTACTTTTTGCAGAATGTCTAACGTGAATTTGCGACCGATTCTTGACAACAAACTCAATGAAACCAACTTTGAGGATTGGAATATCAATTTGAGAATTGTTCTCAAACATGAAAAAATTGAGTATGTCCTCAATAAACCCATGCCCCCTCCTCCACCTGCTACTGCATCACCTGAGGACATAGATGCATATGAGATGCACAAAGCCGACAATGATGCTGCAACATGTATCATGTTAGCTGCTATGACCCCGACATTGCAAAAGTAACATCTTAAGATGGATGCTCCGTCTGTGATTATGCATTTAAAAGAAATGTTCGACGCACAAGCTAGGATTGAGAGGTATGAGATCTCAAGGGAGCTTTATTAATGCAAGATGGCAGAGGGATATTCAGTGACTACCCATGTACTGAAGATGATTGGACTAATTGAAAAATTAGCTGATCTGGGACACGTTTCTGACAATGAAATAAGTATTGACTTAATTCTTCAGTCCCTCCCTAAGAGTTATTCACAATTCATCTTGCACTTCAACATGCAAAAGGTTGAGTGCACATTGACTGAATTGATGAACATGCTCAAGACTGCTGAGCCTAATCTTAAGAAGGAGAAGTGCACCGTTATGCTTGTCTCGGGCTCCAAGAAAAAGAAGCCCAATTCTGGACTTAAGAAGTCCAAGAAAAAGAGATCTAAGCCTAAGGGTGAGGTTAAAAAGGACAAATCCAAGGGCACATGCTTCCATTGCGGACAAGATGGGCATTGGAAGAGGAATTGCAAGGCCTACCTTGACTCACTAAAGTCAAAGAAGTTTGGTGAAGTTTCAACCTCTGGTATGTTTATGATTGAGATTAATTTATCTACTAACCAAGACTCATGGGTATTAGATACTAGATCTGGATCTCATATTTGTAATAATATGCAGGGTCTTAAAGATAGTAGATCCCTGGCAAGAGGAGAGGTCGAGCTACGCATGGGGAATGGAGCAAGAGTTGCTGCATTAGCCGTAGGAACCTATGTACTCTCTTTGCCCACTGGACTTATTTTAGAATTAAGAAACTGTTATTGTGTTCCCGTACTTACAAAGAACATCATTTTTATCTCATTGTTAGATTTGGATGGTTTTACCATCATTCAAAAGAATAAAAGTTGTTCCTTTTCACGTGATGGTATTACTTATGGTACTGGTACATTAAATAATGGTTTATATATTCTAGATGAACAAAAGTCCATTCTCAACATAAACACCAAGAAACAAAAATTAGATATTGCTAACCAAACATACCTTGGGCATTATAGACTTGGTCATGTAAATGAGAAACACATATCCAAGTTACATAAAAATGGATACTTGGACTCATTTAATTATGAATCATTTGGGACATGCGAATCTTGTTTACTTGGCAAGATGACCAAGACACCTTTTACTGGAAAAAGTGAACGTGCTAGTGATTTTCTTGGGCTTATACATACTGATATTTGTGGCCCAATGTCGATCTATGCTAGAGGTGGTTTCTCCTAATTCATCACTTTCACGAATGACCATTCTAGATATGGTTATGTGTTTCTAATGAAGCACAAATCCGAGGCCTTTGAAAAGTTCAAAGTCTTTAAAGTTGAAGTTGAGAAACAACTTGGCAAGAGTATCAAAACACTTAGATCTGATCGAGGTGGAGAATACTTAAGTCAAGAGTTCCAACAATATCTAGAGGAAAATGAGATTATTCCTCAATGGACTCCTCCATACACGCCACAACTAAATGGTGCGTCTGAAAGGAGAAATCATACTTTATTAGATATGGTACGTTCCATGATGGGCCATGCATCACTTCCTAGTTCGTTTTGGGGGTATGCCTTAGATTCCGCCTCCTATGTACTCAACCGTGTTCCATCAAAATCTGTTGATACCACACTTTATGAGATTTGGTATGGTAAGAAACCAAATCTTAATCATTTAAGGATTTGGGGTTGTTCTGCTTATGTGAAGCGGAACATATCAGACAAGTTTGAGGCTAAGTCTGACAAATGCTTCTTTGTGGGGTATCCTAAAGAAAGTCGTGGATACTACTTCTACAATCCCCTTGAGCAAAAGGTGTTTGTTTCAAGACATGCTACCTTTTTAGAAAAATTGTTTATTCTTGAAAGAAGTAGTGGGAGTAAAGTAGAACTTAAAGAAATTCAAGAACCACAAAGTACTCAACAAATGGAACAAGAGCTTACGCCACATGTTGATGAGGCGCAATCGAAAGTTCAAGTTATACAAGAATTTCGTAAATCTAGTAGAACACGTTATATTCCTGAGAGATATGAATTTCTCATTAGTGAGAGCAATGATGTGTTGGTCATAGATGATGACGACCCTACTAGTTATGAAGAAGCTATGTTTAATGTGGACTCTTTGAAGTGGCGCGAAGCCATGAAATCCGAAATGGATTTCATGTACAAGAACGAGGTATGGACCTTGGTCGAGCCACCTGAAGGGATAAAACCCATAGGGTGCAAGTGGGTCTTTAAAAGAAAGACTAACATGGATGGTAACATTGTTACCTATAAAGCAAGGTTAGTGGCAAAAGGTTATAAACAAAGGCAAGAAATTGACTTTGAAGAAACCTTTTCGTCGGTAGCTATGCTTAAATCCATAAGGATTTTGCTTGCCATAACTGCTTATTATGACTATGAGATTATGGATGTCAATACTGCATTCCTTAACGGGAATTTGCAAGAGGATGTGTACATGACATAACCTGAGGGTTTTGACGCCATTAATAGTCATAAGGTATGCAAGCTACTAAAATCCATTTATGGACTCAAGCAAGCTTCAAGGAGTTAGAACATTCGTTTTGATGAGACAATCAAAGAGTTTGGTTTTCTTAAGAACAAAAACGAACCTTGTGTATACAAGAAAGTGAGTGGGAGCGCTGTCATTTTCTTAATACTTTATGTGGGTGACATTTTATTGATGGGAAACAACATACCTTTACTACAAATCGTAAAGGTATGGTTGTCTAAAAGTTTCTCCATGAAAGATTTAGGAGAGGCAACCTATATTGTGAGAATTAGGACCTATAGAGATAGATCCAAGAGGTTGATTGGTCTCAATCAATCGACATACATAGACAAGATGCTAAAGAGGTTTAGCATGGAGCAATCAAAAAAGGGGTATTTACCTATAAGACATGGGATTACTCTTTTAAGAGACATGTGTTCTAAGACACCTGTCGAGATTGATAACATGCAAAAGATTCCTTATGCTTCGGCAATAGAATTCATTATGTATGCTATGCTATGTACGAAACCCGACGTCTCCTATGCTCTAAGTGTTACGAGCAGATTCCAAGTTAACCTTAGTGAGGGTCACTGGGTAGCTGTCAAGAGTATTCTTAAGTACTTGAGAAGAACTAAAGAATTATTCTTGGTTTATGGAGGACACACTTTGGAAGTGTGTGGCTTCACTGATACAAGTTTTCAGTCAGACAAGGATGATAGTAAGTCGCAGTCTGGATTTATATCCACGTTAAATGGTGGTGCTGTGAGTTGGAAGAGTTCGAAGTAAGAAACTACCGCTGATTCTACAACTGAAGTTGAGTACATTGCTACTTCTGAAGCTGCAAAAGAGGTTGTTTGCATCAAGAAATTCGTCATCGAGTTAGGAGTGGTTCCTTCCATTGTTGATCCTATACCTTTGTATTGTGACAACAATGGTGCCATTGCCCAAACAAAGGAACCTAGGTCTCATCAACGATCCAAACACGTACTTAGGCGCTACCATCTTATTAGGGAAATAGTTAGTAGGAATGATGTAAAGATAGAAAAGTTTTCTACTGATGACAATATAGCTGATCATCTCACTAAGGCCTTGTCCCAGAAAAAGCATGATGCTCATGTAAATGCTTTTGGCCTAAAACAAATGAGTGATTGGTTTTAGTGCAAGTGGGAGTTTGTTAGTGTATGCCCTAAGACCAAGATGGTTTAAGATATTTTATATTTACACTTATTTATGTTAAATTTATCTATATGCTATTTTTCTTGGTCGTCTATACTTGTATTTCCATGTTACTTGTTTGATTGATAAAATCCTTAGAATATTGACTGTGTATTAGAGATTGTAAGGGTTACAATTATAAGACTCTAATATATAAAGTCATATTCTTAAATATCTCTAGTCGTAGTATTAATGAGATTGGACATCATTAATGCGGATATATTAGCAAATGCTTTGCCTCTACTTATGGTAAGTAGTAGTTGATCTCAATGACTATGGTGTGCGTGACACTTAAGCTGGTATGTGGATGCTTATTTGAGAACAAGTTCATTGGATTGATCCATCAAGAGTTTCAACTATAGTGCCAATGGTTGAACTCTTAATGACAATGGTGTAAGTGATCCTTTGACTTGAGATTACCATAGTATCTTGAGTGTGGATTGTTATACTTTGACTCTATTCCTCGGTGCCCGTAAAAGGGTAGCCCATAGGTTAGAGATTGGGTATAATTTGAAGCATGGAAAGATAGTGAGTAATCAATATAGGATTCGTCACTCTTTAATAGGAGAGTATATCCCTTTATGGCCACTTGTTGGAAATTTTAACTCATAAATCTTCTGTAGAAGTGATAGTATAACTTGGAAGTAGTTTCAAGGTTATACATCATGGAGATTTATATTTTTGGAATAAGAAAATATAAATTGGTCATTTAAAAGTATGCACTATACTTTTAGACTAATTGGGATTTAGTGTGGTGAAAGGATATTAATTACACGGTAACATTATTATTGAAGGGTATGGTCTACCATATGACTTTCCTATTCACTTGGGTGGTCATGATGCATTGCTAGACGCCACTCATGATCTATAAGTATGAATTGATTAATTAGTAAATTAATGATAAATTAAAAGTGTTTAATTTATCTAACTCAATTAATGAGTTATAATTTATACTTATTGCCAACGTGAATGGAACCTAATAGGTCACACACATAAAGAACAAAATCTTTGAGTTAAAATGTAATTAAGATAATTATGAGATACTTATGGGGTTAATTTATGAGATAAATTAACTTAAAGGACTTATTTATAAATATTCTAAGTTTTGCAGGAAATTGGTTTCCTAAAAGAAATAGAGTAACTAATTAGTTTCCTTATGAAATAGATTTCCTAAAGGAGAAGGATTACCTTAAAGCAAATTACCTAAAACTTCTTGGTTTCCAATTAGTTTTATGTCCTAAAAGACTAGAATACTATATCTATAAATAGGTTCATGCTTTAACTCTTGAATTATTATTGCAACACAAAAAGAAAACTAGTGAGAGAAAATTGAAGAAAGAAAAAGGCACGCCTCTTTCTCTCTCTAGGCGTCTCTCTCTTTCTCTCCTAATTGTTAGGTTTTTCTTTTTCTTGTGTTTTCAAATAATACAAGGGCGCTAGCACTCAAAAGTCAAAGCAAACAAGCCTACAAGGTTCCCAAAGAAATTGTTCGTGTGGATATCGTTAGAGGCTCAATGCTTGGAGGGGTTTTTCGTGGTGAATCTAACATCTTCCTCGAAGGATCTTTATTTAGTAGCATAAAAATCTTCTGTGTTTAAGGTAATCTTCATCCAAACTCCCTTGTTAATCATATAGATATGTCAAAGAGATCCATGGTTAAGGTAATAAATTTTTATTTTTCCGCTGCGTTACTCATGCTATTACCTTACAGATTAAGCTACTATAAATATTAAACCTTGATAGATGAACAAGCAAATACAAGTTATAGTAAGTATAATAACATTCAAATCATATAATTAGCTTCATCTAATCCTAAGACATAAATTTTGCTAAACATAGCTTGTATGAATAACACATAGTAGAAACAACTCATAAACAAGTAAGAAATTAAAGAGCTAAGGTAAGAAATGCTCATTTGTTGGTAAAACATGGCTTCAAAGCTTCGTTTGTCATTGATATGAATTGATACACATGAATCCTCCAAGAGTTGTCTTAAAAATAATGAAAATTCTTCTAAACTACAAAGAAAAAATACTACTATAAGCTACTTGAGAGTGATTCTCCCTTCAAGACATGTTATAAATGTCTTACAAGAGCTCCCTATTTATAGACAAATTCACCCTAATCATCTCACTAACTTGCATGACAAATTGCATGAAAAGTTGTCTTGGAATCACAAACAGATTTTCATTAAATTTTAGAATATTTTTTTAGGTTGTGCAGGTGTAGAGAATTCTCAAAAAGTCATCAAAAGAAGCTAGAAAATAAGCTGCAAGTTGAATCCATCTCTTTCTGGCCGACATGCAAGATCTATGGGTTGTTGGTCAGCGGATTACTCCTAAAAGAAGAACGAATCAGCTTTTTCTCAAAAAATAAAAGTTGTAGCCCTTTGAAATATCTTTCCAATGCCATACGAATCAGGTCATTTTGATTTATGGATGAAAAGATACGGCCAAAAAATGGAGAGGTGGTTGGGAGAGCTTTATTCTTTAGTAATTTGGATTTTTGGCTATGAAGATGTGAGAATTGGAATTTGATGTCTTTATAAGAATTATAGAGTATCCTCTTAGATTTAAAATTAAAAAATAATCATCTTAATCCAATATTTGTAACTCAAGTTATTATCAAAATACTGAAATGTGCCATTATTGTCGACCCCTAGTTTTCTCCATTTCTTCACTTCCATTGCTTCGTTGCACTTCTCTTTTGCTTGTTATTACTCATATGCCCTTGAGACCTTTTTGTGATGTTGACCCTTTAATTTCATGGTGAATTTGTTGAAGAAAATTTTTTAAAAGTTGAGCAAAACAATCCTCAAAATTTGAATGCAAAAGTTGTGCCATTGAACTCCTAATTCAATCATTCTTGAATCTACCATGAATGTGATGACTTGTGTTCCAATTGATCCAAATTATGATTGAATGTATAAAACCTACAAGATTGTACAATGATTATGCATTAATTTGCTCAAAATATAAATTTTGCTTCAAAACCATAAAAATCGGGTAAAAACCCTAATTCCTTGGGAAATTCTTCAAATGGAGAATATTTATAAATTTGAGCCATTTCATATAAAAAATATTAAAAAAATAAAAAAATATACAAAATACTATGCTAAAATATATAAAATTATCACTTATCAAGGAGAACCCATGCCCACTAGGATGAGTATTTAGTTAGCAAATAGATCTATAAAGTATCCTAAGGAATTATAGAGGATGACTTAGTTAAGATTGACAAATTCATCTTCCCATTTGACTTTGTGATTTTAGATATGAAAGATGATATACAGATCCCTCTCATACTAGGACAACCATTATTGGCTACAACTAAGGCATTGATTAATGTTCAAGCTGGGAAGCTAACTTGATTTCCGCTCACTACACTATGGATATTATAGGCAAGTATATATATCGTTTCGTAGTATAACGGTTAGCGAGTACTGAGTATCGTTCTCATGAAGATTGCAAGTACTGGTAGTAACTCTTATTTTATTATCTAACCTACTCAATGAATAATAGTTGAAACTAATAATCTAACTAAATATTTTAAACGAAAGTAATAGAATCAACTAACGAAACAAGGAAACAAGCGAGGAAAATGGCAGTTAACACAAGTAAGACCTACATAGAGAATACCCCTAACATTCCTTATTATGCATTAATTCTTGATTAATGGACTGCTCAATTTATCTTGACTCTAGAATTACTTAATTAGATTATATTTTTTTTCTCAAGTATAGAACCCTTGACACCTTAGTTGATTGATTTGAATCTCTCCTAAATCAAAGCCCCAAGAGTGTGCTTCACAATTCTATGGACCTTATTGCTTAGGTTAGGTTTGAATCTAATCGAGAAAGCCTATGTAATCCTATCTCTAACGATCCATGCAGGTCTCTTTATTTATGAGACAATCTAATTCAATTAAGTAATTTCTCAGTCTACCCAATTGAAATCTGTAATTGAATCAAAGATGCATGCAATACCCAATTCAATTAATCAAGTAAACTCATAAATAAATCAAGTAAAAAGAGAAGTTTTCCATTCATCCATGAAATCAAAACATGATAATAATGTTAGGGTTTAACCTATCTAGATCTAAAACAATTTACTCCATAACTAGTGAAGAAAATTCAACAAACAATAAAGAAGAAATCGAAGAACTCATTCTCATGTATACTCTTGAATATCCCCCTTTTGATTGTTCCAGAATTCTTCCCTTTATTGATGCAATCTTCCATTGTCTCCAGCCCTTGAGCGAGTTTCTCTATGAAAAACGGTGTAAAAGTGCATGTTTTTAGACTCTAGACTATTTATTATAGGTCTATGTGTTACCCTAGAGTCTTGGCAGAATTTGCTTCTTCAATCCAATGAAAATCCTATTAAAAATCCTACAATTTCGCAATAAAACGTAATTTCTGCCGGTATCCGCTCCTCCATCCGTGCGTGGATAAGCGGTGCGAATAGAGGTAGAAACTTTCTTCTTTCTTTCTATTCTCTAGCTGACTTCTTGTCCCTATCCATGCCTGCTATCCAAGCGTGGATAGGCAGCGCGGATAGAGACAGAAGCTTTCCTTTCCTTTTTCCTTCTTCACCAATGTTTCTACTTCTAACCACGCCTACTATTCGTGTGTGGATAGGAATAGAGATACTTTCCTCTTCTTTTGTGACTCCTAACTAGATTTCCAACTTTGCCTCAACCTTTGCCTCAATCCTACAATCGATAATTGCACTATGATCACCCGAATGAATCCAATTTGGCGACAAAAGAGTGAAAATCCCTAGAAAATCATGAAATAATAGAGAGATGAATAAAAATTACACATTTTAAACATTTGACACAAAACGAAGGAAAATTGACGATTAAACAACGAAAAACACACATAGCAAGTCTCCTAACCTAGCCTCAACACTACTCAATATTTAACTATTTTGGCACTTATCAATCCCCCACACTTAAGCCATTGCTTGTCCTCAAGTAATGCACCATACAAACCCAAACAATGGCTTAACAAAAGAGAGTAAAATGCATACATCTTCCCAAAATTTCCTCTCAGCAACTAAGGAAGACTATAATGCAATTTATCATTTTCACTTCAAATACTCATTATACTAGGCTAATTGAAAGGAATTATACTAAAATTCAACAAGTTCTATTCCATTTCCCTACCCCACTCAACCTTCTCAAACAAATAGTTTATATGGCCAATAAGTATGTCCATATGCCGATGATTAATTTCTCTCTCTCTTCTTCTTTTTTCAAGGGACTTCACTTAGTAAGCTTAGCCTTTGCTTGGAACATGAAGTAGCCTTTTGACGCAAGAGTCGACATGACTAAATGAAGGCCCCGGTTACTCAGACACTTCACATGCACAAGTCGCTATGCGTGCTCATAGACTTAGTGCCTTTTGACGTGAAAGTCGACATTTGAGATTAAGACTCTTGATTACTCAACACTAAACCCATAGGGGTAGACCTAAGCTTAAATTTTTTCAAAAGAATTTTTTTCTTTTTCAACACACATAATTTTCTCTTCCAAAATTTTTTTCTAATGAGCACCTTACATCCATTTTTTTCTTCTATACAATACTAATCATAAAGTGTAATTAGTACCCACCGACCATACTCACTATTTAGCCTTCAAAGACCGAGTAAACATGGAAACTTCATTAGACATGAAAAATTTAAGTCTAATTCACTTTCAATTTACTTAATATATTTTCTCTAAAGTAAAAAATTCCTAATTACATAATAGAAATCACTTAACTATCCAAGAAAGAATTTCTCAAAAATGTATGCAACTACTTCTTCATTTAAGCAAGAGGAATAGGCACTAACACTTTGAATAATGAAGCACTTTAGAATCAAACAATGATTTGGTCAAAAATTAGAAAAAATTTTGACAGAGTTTTCCTTATAGTAGGGCCAACTCCCTGTCAAATGAAACAACATTTTATCACCAACAAATTCAACTAATCGTCAAATAGGCATTAATGCGACAAATGGAAGTATTGAACTCCCCACTCCTCCCCCCCACACTTAACTCACACATTGCCCTCAATGTGTGAAAAGTGAGTGAAGAAAAAATATAACCATGAAACAAAAACTAATACTCCACTTTTCTCATAGCGATTGTCACTCAATAGCGCAGGCACGTGATCCAAAAATCTACTACTACCACTACAGCCACATAAAAACAAATGCTAGTACTTCATTAGACTAAATCTTAGTACATGCCAAAGTCATAGAAATAAAGACTAAAATAAAGCAGTATTAGAGTTACTATACAGGCCAAATGAAAACAAAAGAAAAGCAAATCAAAAGTAAGAAAAAGCAAGAAATCATGAATGACTAGAAGCTACAAGGGGGAATTGTCATCCTGCTGCTTGTCTGCTGAACCTCTTGACCCCTTAGCATCCATACTTCATCCTCAAAGCTCCTTACTCATTCATTGAGGCCCTGGAAGCCACTAAGCATGTCTACCTTCAATGTTCCCAAGGCATCCATAAAATCCGCCCTCAATGATGATATCGCCATCAATGCTACTTGATTTCTGTGCCTTGTAGACGATCCATGCATAGGTGGAGCCCGCGAAGAAGATGGTCTTGCCTCGTATTTTTGCTCGGTCGGCTCAAATGGCACCCCCTCGTCTACAGCTTGTGGACCCATGCTCTATTTCTCTAACTGCATCGAACAACTTTAAGCTTCAAAGCACGGTGGTAGTTACTATATCTCAGGGATTGATCACTTACCTGTAATCCTTAATTACACGAGAGATCAAGCGTGGAAACCCAAAACAATTTCCTCCCGAATCCGAACGAGCCACCTTCAATATGTGATTTATGATGACCGAGCTCAGAGGACTGTGATCTTCCACACCTCCATGGAACATCTCATCCAAGAAGTATAAATCACTGAGGCGACACTCATTCTAGATACTCTTCTTCAACAAAATGTTATAGCCAAAATAGTGTTCAATCTTGAGTTACACCAAATAGATATAAAGATAGTGTTCCTTAATGGTAACATTGATGAGACTATTTATATGGTGCAACTAGAAAGCTTTGCATCGGGAAATCTAAAGAATATAGTTTGCAAACTTAAAAATTCCATCTATGGGCTCAAGCATGCATCTCGATAATAGTATTTCAAGTTTCATCAAGTGATCATCTCATTCAGTTTAGATATGAATTTGGTTGATGTTGCATAAACCATAAGTTCTGCAGGAATAAGTATATTTTCGTGGTATTATATATTGATGACATTTTTCTTGCTAGTAATGATATAGATTTGCTACATGGAACCAAGAGATTTCTAGCATAGAATTTTAAAATGAAAGATCTTGGTGATATCTCTTTTATAGTGGGCATATAGATACATTGAAATCACTCTCGAGGTTTTATTGGATTACCACAAAAAAGCTACATCAAAAAAATTCTCAAAAGGTGCCATGCAAAATTGCAAACCAGGTGAAGCCAGCTAAGGGAAACAAGTTTAGTCTCGATCAATGTTCTAAGAATGCTTTTGAGAAAAAGGAAATGTAGAAGATTCTTTACGCATCAGTAATAAGGAGGCTCATGATTGTTCAAGTTTGTATGCATCTGGAGATTGCATACATTACAAGGATGCTAGGTAGATATTTAAGCAATCTCTAGTGAAAAGTAGCCAAATAGATTTTGCAGTATTTACAGAGAACAAAAGACTACATGCTCACGTATCAGATATCAAATCC
This sequence comes from Mitragyna speciosa, assembly GCA_024721245.1. Taxonomy (NCBI): domain Eukaryota; kingdom Viridiplantae; phylum Streptophyta; class Magnoliopsida; order Gentianales; family Rubiaceae; genus Mitragyna; species Mitragyna speciosa. The sequence continues at coordinate 16,015,930 of CM045558.1, read as the reverse complement.
GCTGAAGATCATTGTGTATTTGATTCTGGTTATGTTGGATGCCAAGATAGCATGAAATCAAGATCAGGCAACATCTACTTATTGGTTGGAGATGCCATATCCTGAAAGAGTGCTAAACAGTCTCTTATAGCCGCTTCTACTATGGCTGTAGAGTTTATATTATGAGGAATCCAACCATGGCATTAGGCTATGAAATTTTTTCACAAGGTTGCGTGTATTATATTGAAAGACCACTCAATTTTTTTTTGTGAAAATAAGTTAACAATACAATATTCCAATAGTAACAAGATGTCTACAAATCGAAACACATACACATCAAGTTCTTGGCAGTTAAAAAAGTGTTCAAAGTGGACAGTTGTCGATAGAGTATATCGGAACAAATTCTATGATTGTAGATCTGCTTACTAAAGGACTGCCACCCAAAATATTTCGAAAACACATTGCTCATATGGGTGTAATGTTGTTAAGTGACATTCAGTTTTAGTGGGAGCTTGTTATTCTAAATACTCTTATGACATTGCTATTTTTTTTTCCAGTTGTTTAAGTTTTGTGGATATTTCTTGTGCAAAAATAAAGTTTCGATTTATTCACACTTTGAATTTGGTATAGTTGATCTCATAAAAGTTTAAAGCGGACCAATTAGAAATAGGCATGTTAAGATCAAATTGTGTGAAATTTTCATGTTACACATCCACATCATGATTTTTGCCATTCAATTGTATAAGCATATGTGACCATTGATGGGTCGAGTTATGAAAATATAACAAAGGCCACTTTGATCCTATCTTGGTATAATTTTATGGACTGAATTGGTTGTATATACACATTAGTAATGATAGTAAAGTTGAGCTTATGTGGTTATATTGCAAAACATAATTGTAAAGTTACACATATAGTTTAAGTGGAATATTTTTAGATCCTTAATCCAACATTGGACTTATATGTGAATAATTATGTGTTGCAGACTATCATATAAGGTTATGCCCAATTTAAAGTGATCATATGTAGTTTGGGCTAGAGACTAAAAGGTAATTTTTATTTTTATGATGCGTTGAAATAGAAATATCAAAAGATAACAAAAAAGTTATCTATAAGTAGAGTTATGATTTCAGGGTCTTGCGTATTCTTATTGTTGCATATTTTTAGTATCACAAAATAGCTCTTCCTTGATATATAATCTTCAAAGAAGATACTAGAGAGAGAAACTAAAGATCTCTCTCAAAAGAAACAACGAATACGTATAGATTTGGAAAGTCACTCCAAAACTCTAAAGATTCAAGCAGCAATGAATAAAATATGAATTGAGGCACACTTTTAAATTATGATTTTATTCAAATATTTGATATTGGGATCTTAGAAAAAAACACAAGGTACATGTTATATCGAATGTATTTATTTGATCTAATAGAATGATTTTGCCGTATCCAAACTAATATTAATCCAAGCCATTTCATGAATAAAATGTGATCAATTAACCAACCAACAAAATTACTTGTTACAAATAACATCTTCTTGTTTCATCGAAACAAATAAACGTTTACTAATCTAGCTAACATTGAACTTGGTTTTGCTTTAATCCTCCAATTTACCACCAAATGAATTATGCCATTTGATTCCAACATGCCAGTGTTGCGGGTCATCATCATTTCCTTGTGGGCAGCTAAATTCTGCCACCTGCTAAAAGGAAAATGGATTAATTGAAGTCCACGAGGGCACGACTCTAACCCAACCCCCCCCCCCCCTCCCTCCTCCAAACAAACATATAATTGATAACAACTCGAAGGAAAAAAAAATGTTAATTCTAATATCTACTGTATTTATATTCCTTCTCCACAGAGTTGAATCTCCATTGTATTATCATAAAGGATTACACATATTTCTAGACTGTGTTTGATTTATCATAGGCAATGGAATTTAGTAGAACCAATAGGATTCTACAGAAGAATAAAGAAATATTATAGAATCCAAAAGAAACTAAATGAGAAATAGGGACAGATTTGGGGGATCTATGTAACAAATGAAGGCAATATTGCTATTGTAGTGGTGCAATTTGAGACCAACATAATTTTGGTGAACAAACAGCTTTTTATCCAAGATCAGATATAGGGTACAAGAACCACAACGCTGACACGGTGGTCGATGATAAAACTTTGAACCTTCTATCCAAGACCAGATACAGGGGACAAGAACAAATAGGCTAAAACAGTGGTCAACGATAAACCCCCAACCCTTTGTCACGCTGGTATTTTTTTTTTTTTTTTTTTGACAATTGGGGGAAAGGGGAAAGGGGGAAGGGAACTCACCCACTCAACTCCAATTGAAAGGAAAAAAAAAATCCCACATCGGGAGATCTGATTGTTAGGTTTCTAGGTATAAGCTCTTTCGGCCCCTCTAAAAGTTATCATAGCTTTTGGAGTTAGTTTGTGAGGTTAAGTTTATACTTTGTCACGGTGGTATTGAAATTCGAATTTCCATTCCTCCATTCTTCTGTCTAGTAACTTCATCATCGAAATACATCAGTATATTACGAGTGACTCACACATTTCTTCCATATCCCCAAGTATATCTACGTGTGACAAAGAAATTTAGCTGGTGATTTTATTGACGGATTAACATTTTATTCAAAGTCAAGTGCAGGAGCCAACAACCCTAAAAGTTTTAACTGGGGTGTTGAGAGGAATGACTAGTTCTAATTATACTGGTGATTAAAGTACGTTCACTGTGTGTGCAAGTGACAAAAATTAAGATTATTTGTAGTTCATAAAAATTTATTATGCATTTTAAGAATAAATATTTTAATTTTTTATGAAATAAAAATATGCTAATAAGTAGTTTCTTTAGTTATTTATAATTATAGGTAGTTACTAATCTTGTTTTTTTTTAATTTTTCAAATTAATGATAAAAAAAGATGAGAAAAAAATACACCTAGTACTCACCATTTATATACGATAAGGTAATTTGTTAGACTTATATGTAATTATATACTATGGTCCTACCTTTTATACCTTCTTTGTGAGTAATTTTTGGTTCTCACATTCGGAAAACTGTTTGTTATTAATTCTGTCATTCATTTAGGAAACTATTTTATTTAACATTCATTTGACAAATTTCATATAAACATACATTATTTATGGTAGTACCATCCAACTCGGAATGCCAATATCCGTTGGAAAACTTTATAAATGAAAAATATTAATTTGGTAATTCCATTATTTTTTGGGAAGAAATTCCTAATTATTTAGAAAATGTCATCTCATTTTAAAATCAAGTTGTTACGATGGAATTTATTTATTGGTCAAAGGGGAAAGAATGATTGTACCAATGATATATATATTTTTTAGATACACCAATTTCTAATGAGTTTTCTTTTAAGATACACTACAATGGTAAATGCTTATTCATAACCAAGTCAATTAATCTTATTGGTTAAGGGAGAGCATTTAGATTACCTGAGCTAGAGATGTGATTTAACTCCGTCTAATCCCCCTTCCTTCGAAAACCAATTCAGGAGTAAAAACAGATACATGGTAGCAGTGATCATCTAATATTAACCTATCACCTGATAAAAAGAGTAATTACGCCACTTGATCTAATTGTTGCACCCATTGATAATACATTCTCGTACTACAATTGTCATAATAAGAACCCTAAGTTAGGTCATACTACTCATGTAGTACGAAATTGATGGCTATAATATTCTCATAGATTATGCTGTTGCAAAAGTTTTTATTTTTTTTAATATTTTGAGCGACAATACGTAAATATAAGGTAAGAGATGTCACTTATTTTATGGTGTCTCCGTGTTAACTTTGTTTTTTAAAACAACTTAAACGTTTCTTAATTTCCCAAACAATATTATTAATAAAACCATTCATACAGATCATAGTCATTAGTGTCTCCACATTTTAAATTTTTTCCTTAAAAAAACTTACAATTATTTCTTAACATCCTAAACACATGTTATTAATAAAATCATCCATAAAGATGACAATTAACAAATTAATTACCCGTTCATAATTAAAAATATAATGAATTATTATAATTTTTCTTTAATAATGTAAAATTATTTTTTATAAAATTAATACATATGTTTTTTAAAAATAATTACATATACATAGTTTGTGTCTTTAATATTAGTATCTATAAAATATGAATATTACATAGCTTTACTTGTAATTTTTATAATTTTACGTCTAGAAGTGTATTTATGCTCCCTGTCTTGATGAACCCTTGCAAGATTTAACATTGAAAGATAACTCTAGGTTCAAATTTTACAATAGCAACATAAGAAAATCTATGTGATGTTCAAAAAGTAATTGCAGTAATAAAATGTGCTCTCAATGTGTAATTTTATTTGAGTAATGTTTCTAATTACTTATTATCAAATTTAAATTTGTTAATAATTTATTTTCGAAAAATACTACTAATTGTAAAGTTAGAAGTTTTGTAAGTCGTGATTCTGAAATATAACCTCAACCAGTAACGATTTGGATTACAACTTTATACAGTGAAACAATTCAGTCACAAATATAACCTCACATGTTACAAACTTATTAGTCGTCTATCCTCGTACCATACTCCCTCCCCTGTACCTGCGGATTCACAAATTCTTCCTGTCAATAATCGAATCAAATCTTCCAAAATCTTACCATTTCTCACAAAATTAGAATCAACCCTCTAAAGGAAATTCAAAACCCATCTCAAATATGTGGACAAGTTCATCCTAACAACGACAGATTCTCCAGAGATCATTAATCCTACAAGTAAAACACCTCTGCAATCTCCAAATTTTTGTTGTAGAATTGTGATCGGCGTGTCTTTGTCTGTCTAGGAGGTAAGAAATGGTAACTGTAAACTGAATTAATACTTATGAATCAAGAAATTGCATGGTCGAATTAATTGAATTTGTATTGGTTGTAAATTTTTTAATCTGGAGAAATGTTCTAGGATGGTTGATTGAATTTTTATTTGGGTGTAAATTTTTTTAATCCAGAGGAAGATGTTTTGAACTTTTTTGTTTTTTAAATATGCTAGGCAGACTGTGTTGAAGTATGTGATTTTTTAAGTCCAACAGTATCAGTTCAAAAATTTTAAAAATCTTGGTAGTTGGTAGTTTGGAGATGGACAATATCACTTCAAAGGTGTACAGTGATTAATTTGGAATTTAGAATTTGTTTTTGGATAATAGAAAGCTAAGAAGGTTGAAAATTAGTTAGCTTTTGTTAGTCTTTTATTTTGTAGATGAAATTGTACAACAATGTGATTGGTCTGATTAGGGAATGATACTTACTTTTTTTCTGTCTAATGAGATTATTAGTTTAGTAATCTTTAGTTATGCGGTGGATTTATTCAAGGAATTTTCCAGATTTATATAAATTATTATTCTTTCTTTCAAGTAGTAACCTAAACCAGCTGATAGAGAATGCTGATTAAAGAATGTAGAACATTAGCCGGTCCCCCCCCCCCCCCTCCTCCGCCCAAAAAAAAAAAAAAAAAAGTTAAAAGCTGGTGTTTCTGCACCTATGTAGTTTGACAATGTAGAATATCAATTCAAATGTGTCCATCTGTTATTTGAATATTTACATTATTTGAATATTTACTTTTGTGTTGAACATTGGTATACTGAGAAGAGAGTGATTTGGTTATTAAGTAGACTGTGTCACCTTAAATAGTGTACAGAAACTTTGTTTGGGGATGTCAAAATAAAAATTGTCAGAAAAACTTATGCCATGACATATGGTGTATACGATTCAAATCTATAGATTCTCTAATACAATTTATTGAAGAACATGCACCCTGCAAATGTGGAATGTAATTTGTTTGTTTATGTATGTGCATATTAGATCTTTAAGGTGGTAGAGTACTTGTACCTGATGATAGGCAAATTTATACAGACGATTGAGAATGTATTGAATTTTTTAATACTTGGAAAGTAATGATACTAATACTACGGTAACTTTACTGACAGCATTTTATATTGAGGAAGGATATGCAATATGCCGCGTAAAAGAAAACTTCAGGAGTATCAGGAAAAAGGTCAACTGAGTACTACAAGGAGAGAGGAAGACCATGATACTATGAAGCCGAAGCGACCAACCCATCCATTTATTCTGTTTAGGTGTCTAGAATTTGTATGCCACTAGTGGTTATGTTTTTAGAAACAAAAAGATGGAAAATTGATGCTAATAGTTTCTGCATCTATGTACAGGAAGCAGCATTTTGAGAATCTCAAAGGTCAAAATGGAAATGAAGTTTCAGGTGGTAAGGTAATTTGGTTTCAGGTTCCAGTCAATGGAAATGAATATGGAAACTAAGGGATGTCTTTTATACAAAATAAGTCATAGTGAATGAGTATCTTAATTTATGGTTTTAAACAGGGGAATGCAAGTGCCAAGCTAGCGTGGGAAAAGCTTACTGAGGCTGAGAAGGCACAATTAATGAATAAATACAGGGAGGACTTGAAGAATTACAAAGAAAGCATTAATAAACCGGGCACCAGCACGACTTTTGAGAGAGCCAAGCGAGTAAGAACTTATACTTTTAATAGCATTGATCATTTGATTTATGTACAACTGTTGGGCAGTTTGTGGTTATATCTAGTCAGTGACACACATTTTTAAATATACATAGGAAATTACCATCCGATCCTCACCATGCCAGTTGTTGAAACTGGTTTCTAAAATTGATGATGCCAAAAAGGAAGCGATTAGAGAGATAGGCTTTGATGGCCTATTGGAGATACAATGCCATTCAATGCCATCATGCTTGCTCACATGGTTGATCCAACATTTCAATCCGACCCAATGCCATATTCAGTTGGATGGAGGACAGATCCTACAGGTCACAGCCCGTGACATAGAAATCACACTAGGAATTCCTGGCAATGGGCCCATTCCAAAAGAAGATAAAGATGCAGCAGATGAGGAGTTAGATATTATTCCAAGAAAGTACAAGTGGATTGATCTTTTGGAGGAGCTGATTTGTATGGAAGCAGGGGAAGAATTTAAGAAAAAGTTCGTGATATTTGTGTGCGGGTGTTTATTGGCTCCAAGCAAAAGGGCTGAGCATACTACAAAACTCTGGAGATGTTTGCAGTCAGTTGAAGAAATTCGAAATATGAATTGGGCAGAGTATGCTCGTGTCAAGCTCTGCTCGCAGTTGCAAGATTTTCAGCTAAAAAGAAGGAAATATGTTGGAGGATGTATATTTTTCTTGATGGCATGTATTTTCAACCTTACAATTGATGCAATGACCAGTAGATAAATGTTTTAGCTGCAAATTGCTTTTCAAAATTGATATGCAATTGTTTGGATGCCATGCTAATGGTAATATGTTTGATAGGTGTTCTATTTGGACCGTGTTAGCATCCTGAATCACCATGTGCCTAGGACAATGCCACGTGTGAAGGCATGGACTGATAGTGCAATCCAGGAAAGAATTACCATAGAGATGAATACCCATAGGCAATACGGGTTTGGAAAGGTAGTAAATGGATGCAGTCATATGTTTTCTGCAATTGAACAAAGTTTGTTGGAGATTATTTATCCATTGTTGTAACTGTTACGGTTGATGGGTTACAGATTGAGGCGCAGTTTGATGAAAATATCAATGCGTGCCAAGATGTTGTTGATTTGCGTGATGAGCTATTTGTCAGATTAGCCAACAGCGGTTTTGTGGATGTTGCGGTATCCTAAAACGCATGTTTAAATTTGTGTGAAAGTCTTACATTATGATCCCTGAAGAAAATTATGAGTTGATATGAGATGTATAAGAAATCAATGCTGCAGTTGAATCTTATCTTAGCATGTTTGTGAAGACATGCTGATGTTTTTAGTAATTACAAATTTAGTTTTATGTTGCTGAGATATGAATGTTACTTGTGCAGGCCATGTTAGCTGCCATATCCAATATACCGCTGACAATCCAAAGCAGGGTAGTGAACGTGGGTGAACTTCTTTGTGCTAAAAGTAGCATGTCAGTGCCTCATGATTGTAGCAGATCACTGCACCAAAGCGAAAATTTTATATTGAATGGGAACAGGAGGAGCAAATTAACGGCAGGAGTCAAAAGAGCTATGGCCAGGAACTCGTTGGTTCAAGAGCAGTTTGAGTATGAAAATGAGCTGGGTGTGCAATGGGGAAATAATGATTTGGATACTGAAATACCATCTAAAGAAATAACTGAAGACGTGCTTATGCATATCCGTGAAGGAGAAGAAGACGTGACGCTGGCAGAGGAAAGCTTGCATGACTATGTAGAAGAGTTGAGAAAACATGACCCAGGATCATTAGGTGATTTGCCAGTGCATATACAAGGAAATGTGGAAAAAAATGTTCCACTTCCAAATGCTGAAGCAACCGTACATGTGCCCATGCAAGCCAATGAAGATGTAACTTTTGCATCACTGAAAACATACAAGATGGATGTGCAGGTGGACAATAATCAAGCTATAGAGGTGCCATTAAAATCACCCGTCGCTTCAAAAAGGAGTCCAACAGAAAATATTAGGGTTGTGGAGAAGATTGATGCTGTGGAGCTCATTGAAGAAAAGAAACACAACCTACAAAGTGTGATGGAATTCGTGATGCTTGAGTGGAAGGATTTTGAAGGCCACATAAAGCTGATTCAGAAATCTATCAGTGAATTCTTCAGTGAACTTGAGTCTGGAGAGAAGAACTTGAAGCCAGTTCAAGAGTTTGTTAGCCAGAACTCTGAAGAACTCAATTTAAGGAGAAATTGGGTTGAAGAGCGGTTCAAGAAATTGGATGAAAAAGAAAAATTGATACTAGAACTTTTGCAAAAAGTAGAACTGGCGCAGAACAAATTTGCAACTATTCGAGATTTTGTTGGTGAAAAACTTGAGAATATTGCTTTACAAGGGCAGCATTCTGAGAGTCATTGAAAGACCTTAATTTGATTCAGAATCAAATGGTGGAAGGGCAAGTGAAGTTGATTTGAAAGAGAGAGAGTTGGACCAGTGCCAAAAAAGAACTCGGAGTCACGGAGAAGATTTCGGGTTAAGTTTGTGGCTTGGCCTGCAAAGATAGAGCTTGATTCTGTTCAAATATCCCAGGTGTCACTGAAACCTGACTAGGCAACTGTGCTGAAGTGAAGTGGGGAAGAAAAGCAGGAAAGGTAGATTCAGTGTTGGAATTCAGCAGCAATAGTGGTGTTGATGTGGAATACTTCCCATGGAAGGTAGCATTGCTGAAGGTAGCTTTAACAGCATGGATGATGATTATGCTGAATGAATTACATTGTAATCCTAGTAAATTAGATTTAGGTTCTGCTTATAATTTGTTTGAGGATTCTAGTTATACAAAATTCAGATTCTAATGCTTATGGTGGTTCAGCTTTCTGATCACTTATCAAGTTCAGATATTAATTAATGAAAATCAGGTTTTTAGCGAAAGAGAACACATGAGTCTAACGTTTCTCTTTTGTTTATCGCATGAACTATCGTGGTTGGTAACATTTGACAAGTGTGCATTACCAATATTTTTAATCTTATGCTTTGTTGTTTACAGATATTTAGTGATTTATGATCCATATTCGTAAAATCTGCGCTGTAAAATTAGCCGCTTCTTTTCCTACTGAATTGCAGTAGTCTTTCCAACATAACAATGTCTTCTAGAATATGTGGAGTTGGGAGGGACGTATTCTTGTCACTACTTTTAAAAATTACTTGCTATGGTTGTTGGTTTTCCATTTAATTGCTTGAGTTATTTCCTGTTGCTGAATTTTGTACCTTATGTGGCATGCATCTTTCTATGACCATGAAACATCTGCAATCGCGAAAGCTTAGATTTGATTGTTGTTCTCTGTTCTCTTTTGTCCAAAGGTTAGAATTATAGCGGTGCAGTTTCTATACTGCTGAAATGTACAAGTTCTACATGGGAACAACTTTCCATGAAAGCATGATTTGGCCCAAAAAACTAAATCCACCTTTTCCAAACAATATTTGCTTTCATTACAGCACCCAATATCCTTTGCCCTTGGTGGAATAGAGAGTGTTGTAGGAGCAAAATGAGAGCAGATTTACTCGTACATTTTCTTAGCATCCTTGTGTACTGTCTACTGGCTTTCTAGCATGTACAACACAAGCTGTTTGTAATATTGTATTGGTAAATTAAAAGTAGCCTGAACTTTATATGTAGAGATTTCATTGACCTGTGATTTCTCCCTTCAAAATTATGAAATAGATCTTTCTGGTTGTCGTTGTTAGTTTGCTTCCTTTAGGATTTTAAATGTCTTCGCGTTGAAACCAATGGTAGAAGAACAAACAGAACTGGTGATGGAGCAACTTTCCTGGGCATATCTTTGAATTTCGAACTTTGCAGGATCAGATACAATGCCTTCTATACCAAATTCTCATCGAACATAATAATCCTTTCTGATGTATCTGCAATTACACACATTAAACACCAGCCCTGTATTTAGTCAACTTTGTAGGACATTGGAATAGTTATGAATTAGATAAGAAGTCAAAAGGTGTGGTGCACAAATTTTATCCTAGCTTTAAAATGACTAAAAGCATACAAAAGGATTAAATGAGAAGAAGAAAAATGAAACTGGTTGTCAACCCAATGGTATAAATGGGGAATTTGTTTCAGTTTGTTATCTTCGATGCAGAGCTCAACCAGAAAAACAAGGAATAAGAGAGCTCGAATGTTACTGAAGTTTTAGCGTGTACTTTTGAACTAGAAGAATCTTTAAATTAGAATCAAGTGTTGTGTGTTGCTATATCCAAGAAAGTTATTCTCCAATTATCTAATAAATAATTATTTCGCTATTAATAAAATAGTGAAATAAATTGTTCATTTGCCTCCATAAATTGTGGATTTTCCAACATTTTGGTACTAGAGCGAGTTAGTTTTGGACTAGTTGTTTATTGAGTTCTTTATTCTGCAGATCTCCAGTGAAACGTGGTAAATTTTATATTACATAATTATTGAAGTGTGAAATGTTGAAAGTTGATTATGGTAAAGGATTTTATCTCAAAAATGTTGATAATCAAGTATCAATTTGAACAACTATGATTTCTGGAGTACTGGTATGAAATTCTAACTACTCAAATAATATTTGTGGATAACTATTAGTAGAGATGACATAACACCCGTCGCGTCCTAAAAATCGTAAGTAAAAGGGTACTAGTGGTGGGGTCGTGACTGTCGCGTCCCGAAAAGACGATCTAGTCTGATAACTTTTTTGAAAAGTAAGTTTTTTGAGAAAAATCGTGCACGTGTGGGAAAAATCGGGTTTTTATTTGAAAAAGTGTATTTTAAGAAAAATGGTATTTTAAAAAAAAACAAGGCCAGGACTAAAAATGCGATAGTTTTGGCCAACTAATTTTTGAAAAAAGTGTTTTATTTTGAAAATAGAGTCGCCACTTGGTATTGAGTTAGGGTGTACCAAGTCACCCGAAAAATCATTTTAACGAAACAAAAATAAAAATTTAGAAAATCATTTAAAACCCTTTTCTGACTCCGGTCTATGAAAAATGAGAGAAAAAGGTCCGGGAGTCACATTTGAATAAAGGGAAGGCAAAGGCTTGCGCCTAAGGCACCCTTTCTACCTAGCCGAGGCTAGTTGCGCGGTTTAATCAAAATTTTCCTAAATTAATCCTACGTTCTATCGTGTTCGGATGTATCTAAAATGAATGCAAATCCTAAGTCTAAATGTGAATATCGAGAGGGTCGGCATGTTCCGTCGAGGTTTGGTCGGAATTATCGCATTAATTGCGAAATCCGAGTCGAAACCTCGAGGGAGCCACGAGTTTTTATGCAAAATATGATGCAAAAAGAAAAGAAAATAATAATATATAGTGAGTGAAGAAAGAAGGTGGGTATGCAACATGACAGATACGGGAGACTAATAACTCGTGACTGAATGTTTCTACTCACGAAGGGGGGAAACGACCTGTACAGCACCGCTTCCCACGTGAATAGATGACTATTTCTAGTCAAATCACAAATGTCCTAATTTCTAAGTGAGATGCAATCTAAATGTCATACATTTTAAAAATGTGTCAAAATAATAATAATAATAATAAAAATAAATAATAATAACAGTAATAATAAAATCATGCCAAATGAAAAGAAAATTAGAAGTGTGTGAAATGTGAAATGTACACGAATGCACCTAACACTAAAATGTCCTAAGGGTCTAGCGTTGGGTTAACCCGTTCTAAAATCCCACTAGCGTTGGACTAGCAGGAAAAGAAAGAAGCCACAACTAGCGTTGGACTAGTGTGGTGACAGAATACCATAAATCATGAATTAAATATTAAAGCATAAATTAAAAGTAAATTAAACATATAAAAACATATAAGATCACATAAGAGCACATAACACACAAACATAATATCTAGATGCACAATCCTAATGAAAGCAGTAAAACAAATAAACATATAAGCACGCAAAAGCAAAGAAACCCTAACTATTACACCAGGGGACTTGATTTACAATTTAAAGGGGGAAATTAAAAATGCCCTATCTATTACATTTTCTATCTAATTACACAATTTTTTGCTAAAATATGAGAAAAATAATCTATCTATTACATTGACTAGCTAAATACAAAATATTATACTTTCCAAAATAACAAAAGAAATTTAAAATTACATAAATTAAATACGTAAATACGCCAAAGTATGTAAAAATAAGAAATAAACAAATAATAAAAACTAATGTATAAAATCACCTTGAAGCATATTGGAGCACATAAAGAGAATTAACGAAAAGTAAGGATACCTCTTGGAAGACCCGGTATCAATGCTAAAAAATGAATACACATGTTAAGGTACCACTATTTAATAAGTAAATAAAGCCAAAAAATATGTAAATATTGAGAAACTAGGGTAAAACGTAAATTCTAGCAACTAAGGGGGGCAAAAGCATAAATTGTAACAATGTTCTAAGGCCATAAAAGAATTTTCAGCAACTTAAAGGACTTGGAACTAAAATTCCAGCAACATAGGGCTTAAAAAGAAAATTACAGCAAGTTAAAAGATACTTAGAATAAAAATACAGCAAGTGGGGGGTGAATATGTAATTATGGAAGGACTTAATTGAATAGCATAAAAATAGTTGTGAAGCCAATTAGTAATACACAAGAATACAAGGATTAAAGTGTAAATATTTGCTATAAATGAAAATATTAAAACCGAAAATGCAAACTAAATTAAAAAACTGAAATAATCAACTAACTAAAAAAAACTTGGTTAATCTGAAACAAATAACTAAAATGAACTAGACCAAACCATTGAAACATCTGGGTTAAACAAAATAAACATAATGAAAGGTCCAAATATGCCCCTTAAATCTGAAAATTTTAATCGATTTTCCCAGTTTGTTTCCTTTCTCTCTTTCAGAAATTGCCCTGTTTCTCTTTTCTTTCTATTTTTTTTCATTTTTCCTATTGCTTTTTCTCTTCTTTCCTGGTTCTCTCTCTTCCCCTGATTCCTCTCTCGATTTCTTTCTCTCTCTGCTCTCCTTTCCCCTCTGTTATTCTGGTTCTCACTCTCTCTACTATTTCTCTCTCGGTTTCTCTCCATTTTCACCCGAATCCCCTGATTCTCTTTTTTCTTTTGCCTTCAGTTCTACTCTTTTTCTCTCTCCCTCCCTTCTCTCCATTTTCACCCAAATCCACATCTCTATTTCTCCTCCCTCTCTCTCTCATTTCTTTTTTTTTTCGTGTCTTCTTCTCTCATCTTTCTGTTTCTTTCTTCTCTTCCTCTCCTCCTTTTCTCCGTCTGGTCCAGTTCTCATCTTCTATCCCTCACTCTCCCGTCTCTTTCCCTACTATGGCCATGGAATTGGTTTTTGCTTAGTGGGTTTGATTTTTGTTCATGATTTGCAGATGGTCCGATGGAGCAGGGGCTGTTGGAACTAATGATTATTATTGTGTGGTGCTATTTTTGCATTACTGCTTTTGCAGCCTATAGTGTGGTGGTCAGTGGGTGGAAGAGGGTAGAGGGTGAATGGAGTTGTCGATGATGATTTTGAAGCAAAGGGGATGAAACCGAATTGGCAGTGGAGATTAATGGTGACTGATTTGGTGATTAAGATTACTGGTATGGGAATTGTGTGCTAGGTTGAATTGGGGAGGTTGCTGAAATGGTTGTGCTGTGTTTCTAGCTTCAAATTTGGGTTATTTGTTTATCTTTTGTAGGTTGAAGGTGACGGTGGTGTTTGGGTGGACATGCGGTGGTTTATTAGATAGTGGGTTGGCTTGATTTGGCAGATTGAATGGGGCTAATGATAGTTATTTTGGTGCTGGTTTGTGAGCTATTGATGGCCTTGTTTGGTGATGGTGCGAGGGACTGAGGGAATTTGGGAACTATTTGTGACAGGGGAGATTAGTTTCAGTGATGATGATGGTAGAGGTTCGGGGAATTGGGGGTTTGGAGTGGAACTTAGGCTGTAGGCGGTTTTGTGATGACGGTGAGATGATTTTGGGTATTGGATATGATTCGATGATTTTGTGTGTGTGTGTGTGTGAGTGTACTGTTGTGATTTATGGGCTATTCCGTTGATGATATTAGAGACTGGTTACTCACCCGTGTGGCTGTGACGATTGTGAGTGGTACAAGAGGGATTGACTAGGTGTTTGGCTGTGATTTCAGCATTTTTGGGGAGCTATTGTTGAGTGAATTTTGGATGTTACAGGGGGCAGAATGTGACTGATGAAGAGTGGCAATTGGGCTGTCGCATGTTGTTTTGGTGGATTTGAGTTTCTGATAATTGGTGATGGTGTGGTGTAGTGGTAAGGGATATTGGAAGAATGACGTTTTTGGGTAAAGTTGAGGTGGGCTTTGTGGAGTTGAATGGCTGTCCTTCGCGGGCATTTCTGGTGGTCTGGGGTTGTGATTGGTGGTTACATAGGGAAAAGTTGGTGTGCTAGGTTAATGAGTTTTTTGGGGCTGCTGGTAGCGAGGGTGATGATGATTGTGGTGAGGGCTTGTAAATGGTGATTTTGAAGCTACTGTGAGAGGTGCCTATGGTTGATTTGCTTTATAGTAGAGGTAATGGCATAATAGTGGTGGTTTTGGTACAATTTTGACGGTTGCAGTGGAGATTTTAAGTTGCCGATTGTGAAGCAGATGGATTGGTGGAGTTTTGGGAAGTAGAGGAGGGATTGGATGGCTGACTAGTAGTTGATGGTGTTGGATTGGTTGTGGTATAGTTGGTGGTGCAAGGAAAGAATGGAAATGGCAGAGAAGAAGAAGGATATGAACCCAGAAAAAATGAACCAAAACCCAGAAATGAAAACAAAAGCAGAAAGAAAAAAAAAGAAAAGAAAATGTAAAAGATTCAACTAAAATCTCTAAATAAACACACACAATTGATCAGATTCATTTAAGAATAGAAGAAAAGTGAACCAAATAAAAAAAGAACTCACCTTTTATGCATGAAGAAGGATGAACAGTAGCCTTTTGATGAAGAACAGTTTATAGTGTATGTTTTGTGGTATCCAGTGTGTGTGTTTGATTCTTAAAGCACAAAAATCAAAGTGTTTGTAGGGTTTTCTATTTTTTTCCTTTTGTTTTGCTGATTAAAAGGGTATTTATAGGCCACTTATCTTGTTGGTCAAGAATGCTATAAAATAACGAAAACGCCACTGATATTAAAAATGCTAATTTTATTAAAAAAAATATTTTTTAACCCCAAAATTAAAAATTAATACAAAGAATCTGATAGAAATCTCTAAATTTTCAAAAAGAATTCACAGTAGATTTCAAAAATAAAAACTAGAGCTCAAAACTAATAAAAACGTGCTCAGGGTGTAAAATGACGATTTTGCCCCTGGACAATGAAAATACACAAAAAATAGATATTAGCCTAAAAAAATTATTAAAATTTAAAAGTAAGCTTAAAAAAATTAGAAATTTCCTTTTTTGATTCAAAATTTGACAAAAAATGAATTTAAGCTGTAAAATGATGATTTTACCCTTAGACAATGAAAATTTACAGAAAAATAGCTTTTGACCTCGAAAAATTACCAAAAATTAAAAATAATCTTAAAACACTAGAAAATGCATTTTTGACTCAAAATTGGTGAAAAATAAATTTAAACTGTAAAATGACGATTTTGCCATCGGACAATGAAAATTCACAAAAAATAGTTATTGTCCTAACAAAATTATCAAAAATTACAAATAGGCTTAAAACACTAGAAAATGCATTTTTGACTCAAAATTGGTGAAAAATGAATTTAATTTGTAAAATGACGATTTTGCCCATGGGCAATGAAATTTTACTTAAAAAATAGTAATCGTCTTTGAAAAAATCAAAAAAATTCAGAAACATGCTTAAAGAATTAGCAAAATGAATTTAGAACTAAAAATGAGCTAAAATGGTATTCACGAGGCGAAATTACCATTTTGCCCTTGTGCTGGTAAAAATATAAAGAATACTAATTAAATCCAGAAAAATCATGAGAAATTAAAAAATTCACATAAAAGTAAAAATATGAATTTAAAACTCCCAAAAGCTGATTGAAAAATATTTACAGATAAAATTACTATTTTACCCCCCAGATTATTGCAAAATTAAAATTTGTCCCAAAAAGTGCAAACATGCCCCTCCAATGTTTTGAAAAATAAATGGTGTATCAAAATTTGGTGTCTACAACACCACCAATGGAGATAGTGCCATGTAAAAAGTGAAAAACTAAAACTAGTAAGCCATGTATGCTTTGACAATGGCAGTAGAAGATGATTTACTAAAGCAAATTTAGGACATCAAATCAACCAATGATACATTGAACATACTCACTATACTATTTGCAAAGACTAATGATGTCAAATTCCAAAAGCTCGAGATTGGGTTACTCCTATTATGCATTTTTTTTGGCAAAACCTCGTACACGGGGGTGGAATGCTAGTCCAATATTTTATTAATAAATCAATAAAAAATTACATGGAGGGGGACATAAACCTAACCTCCTGCAAAATACATGAATATAATATTAAAAAAGTAAAAAGTAAAACTTAAAACTTTCTTAAGGAAGACATTCCTAATTTATCCATACATGCCTCACCAAAAACTAGTCTAGGAAGCATTTTTGAACAAGAATAAACTCGATCCTCTGTTTATCCATACACCCAATGTTGGCAAGTAGATCAGTTACCTTGTTTGCCTTCTTGAAGTAGTGAGAGATAGAAGAAAATCCGTAAGCTTGCAATTGTTCCATCTCTATAGCAATTGATCACGGGTACTCAGCCTTTAGCCTCATCATGTCCACCAATACTCTAGAGTCCAACTATATATGAACATTGTTGTAGCCATGCTCCCAACATAGCCGCACATCATATAGTACCACCTTTGCTTCTGCCTGCAAGCTAGTTAGTGTACCAAAAAAAGAAGAAAATGCTAGAATCATGTTACCTTGATAATCCCTAACCACACCACCACCACCACTTTGACCCGAATTCCCCTTTGAAGCCCCATTAGTATTAAGCATAAGCTCGCCTGCTTAGGCTTAATCCAACGGATCCATCTTTCCACCTTTTTGTTCTTTTGTTTAGGAATAGACTGAATAAAACTTCTCCAATCCGAAGGCACAATTGGCAAATTAAAAAATCTAGTATTAAAAACTACTTTAATATCTCTTACAATTGAAGCCAAGATACTCCTCCATTGTAACTGAACACCATCAAAAAATACAGCATTACGAGATTTCTAAATATGCCAACATACAAATAAAGGAATAACATGGTTCAAAAAATCTAAATACTCAGTCTGTGCCCCTTTAAACCACCACAATGCCAAACAAGCTCTAATAGAAACATATGATATGGAAACATCCAATTCCTTTCCAAACCAATCCCATAATCTCCTAGCAAGTTCACTTGAGGTAAAGACATGATGAATTGTTTCCATTTGTGGCACCATGCAGCAAAATCACTTAGATGGACCCAAAAAACCAAACTTCCACAATATTTTCTGCATTGGAATTCTGTGCAATAATAATCTCAACATAAAGAAAGATACTTTCAAAGGAACTTGCGTCATTTACAATCTCCCAAACAACCAAGATCTAAGTGACACCTTACGAACCAATTGGAAAGTAGAAGCAACATAAAAAGTACCTTTAGATGAGGGTGACCAAACACAAACATCTGATGATGAGGAAGAAGGAACCACAATGCTCATTATCTACCCAACAATCTATGCATGAAGCCACCTTTGCAACAATGCCAAATGCCAGCTCCCATCTTCCACAAACTCAGAAACTTTAAACTCCGTATGATATCCCACTCTCCAACAAAGCAGACCAGACCCAAGCCAATTATCACACTAAAATTTACAATCACCATGCCTTATCACCCAGAAAATATCTCTCTCCTCCACCTTCCTCACCTTAATCTTCCTTTGCCATGTTAGAGATGAAAAAACAGACACCCTTATCAAATTAAGATGTTTAGCTCCACCATATTTAGCTCTCATAAACTAAGCCCACAAAGATTGTTGAGTGCGAAATAGCCACCAAAGCTTAATAGAAAAAAAAGAAAAAACCTTTGATCACGAAAGCCTATACCCCTTTCATCTATAGGCATGCATAAATCTCTCCACCTAATCCAGTGATGACTTGCAGAATTCAAATTATACGACCACAAAAATCTAGCAAATGTATGTTCAATAAACCTTAAAGGACCCAAAGTAGGATTTGCAGCAGCTAACTGGTGCATAGGAATAGAAGCAAGCACATTCTTGATCAGCACAACCTTGCCACCCTTAGAAAGGAGCCTGTTTCTCCAAGAAGTAACTCAATTAACTACTGATTGAGCAATATCATCAAAAAATTCTGATTTACACCTTCCAATGTACAATGGATTCCCCAAATACTTCACAGGAAATTGCTTATGAACAAAACCTGTAATCTGCGCAATTTTTTTCTTTTTGCACAATGGCATCTGTAGATCATTCAAGAAACAACTTTTACTTCTATTAATCCTCTAACCAAAAACTCTTTCAAAATCCTCTAGGCACTGCATAACCATCCTCAGTGATTTATTTGATGCAGATGAGAAAACCAATACATCATCAGCATAAGTTAAATGAGATACCGGTAAACACCTTCTTGGCACCTTAAAACCTACAAACATCCTATCTTCCAATAGACCATTCAACAATCTGGGTAAAACCTCAGCTCCAATAATGAATAGAGGTGGGGAGAGTGGATCACCTTGGAGTAGACCATGTGAGGATTGAAAAAATCCTACCTGAGCACCATTGATAATGATAGAGAACCAGACATTTGAAATAAGATGCTAGACCATATCAATCCATCGCTCACCAAAGCCAAAAGCCCACAACACTTTAATCAAGAAGAAGCACGACACCTTGTTATATGCCTTCTCCATATCTAGCTTCAAAGCCACATTTTTTTCAAAATTTCTCTTGCCAATACTAGACAAAATCTCTCGAGCCAGAAGAAAATTATTAGAAATTAAATAGCATTTGACAAAACTGCTTTGTTCGGGAGAGATAATTTTTGGCAAGATGCCAGACAATCGATCTGCTAACAATTTTGATTGCACTTTATTAAAGAAATTACACAAACTAATAGGCCGGAAATCAGCAAAATTCTGAGGAGAATTTACTATTGGCAACAAGACAACGAACGTCGAGGTAATACTCCTAGGAAGTTCTGCATCGGCAAAGAAACTCAACACATCCCTATACAAATCATTCCCAATCACGTCCCACGGAGCCACAAAAAATTCCCCTGTGAATCCATCTGGACCAGCTACACTCTTATCGTCCATTTTTTTATAATATGATACATCTCATCCAATGTGGGAATATCTTCAAACATCTTGTTAGCTTCATCAGATAATATCGAGGGAATAACATGCATTGACTCATAAACCTGCTGGCTATCCTCAATAGAAAACAGAGACTTAAAGAAATTCACTGCTTCCCGACCAATATCATCATCTGTTGACAACCATTGACCAGCTGAATTTTTAATATGATGAATCAATGTCTGACAACGTCGCTGCTTAACAATGGAATGAAAGAAGTGAGTATTTCTATCACCACAATCAAGCCATTTGACGTAAGCTTTTTGCTTCCATAACCGTTCTTCTATTGCCAATTGCTTCTGCAGACCATCTTGAGCTTTATACAATATGGACATAGTTGCATCCTTAGGATTATCAACCATACATTTTTCAGCCTCCACTAAATTTTGTTCAGTGATTCGGACTCTGCAAGCAACATTACCAAAGCATTCCTGATTCCACCTAGTTAAAGCTTTTTTTTTTTATTAATTTAAGCTTTGAACACAATACAAACATCGGAGACCCTACCACCTCCACCTCCCAAGCATTATTAATCACCCCAAGAAAACCAGAGTGAGAGGTCCAGATATTTAAAAACTGAAATGGACGAGGCTTGTTATCCACCCTTGTATTGATAGACATCAACAATGGTGCAAGATTAGATGGGTGCCTGGCCAGATAAGAAACAAAAAATAGCACACCTTGCTCCAACCAATCATCACTAATTAATAGCTGATCCAACCTTTTCCAAATTCTGGCTCCACCTTCCTTATTATTACACCGTGTGAAAAGAGACCCTTTGAATCCTGCATCCAACAAATTAGCTGCAGATAGGAAATTAGTCAATTCTATTGCATGTGAAACATGGAATAGCCTCCCACCACACTTCTCCTGTGCACTTAAAATCACATTTAAATCTCCCACAACCATCCAAGGCAGATTACGATGTTCCTTATCCAATAATAAACCATTTCACAACTCAGCTCTATCCACCTTATTGGATTTAGCATGAACAAAGGAAGCTACCACCGAAGAAGAAAAATAACTATGTGATACTAAAAGAGAAATATGCTGCTAACCCTTCCCAATTAATGAGCATGAAAAATGATCATTAAAAAACAACCAAATTGACCCCTTAGAATTCGATAGAGCATTTGAAAACCCTAGTATCAATTGAAACCCATCCAGAGAACTTCCCATTACTTTTGTTTCACAAAAAAACAAGAAACTGAACCTTATGTAACCAAATTAATTTTTTCATTCTTCTAAAATGCGAAGGCTTAGCAAGGCCGCTAATATTCCAAAATAACGTATTAATCATCAGATAACATGTGAAAAGAGTTAGAGGCATGGCAGTATTGACCATACCATCTGAGTTACCAACACCAACCCCAGTGAATCCACCTTCGGCACCAGACATTCCAGCATAAGCTATTCCCCCAGTAGCAGTAGCAGTAGCAGCAGCAGTCGTATCAGTAGCAACAACAGACTTGGTGCCTACCGCAACAATATTTGTTGAACTATTAGCAGCAGCAACACACGAACCAAGCCCTACCAAGCCCTCATGCACACCATACACCTCATGGTTCTTTGTTTTCACACCTTTCACAACATCCACCTTCTTGACAGGAGCATATACATGCACCTAATGTTGATTATGGGGCTGCTTAACCCTCACACCCCCATCTCTTCTACACTCTTTAGGAGAATGCCCCACCTTCCAACAAGTTCTACAATATTTTGGCAAATTTTCAGGCTCAATTCTCTACCAAAACCCATTACTCTCCCCTTTCATACCAATCCACACACTATCTACAATTGGCTTCAACAAATCAACCTCCACACACACCCTAGCAACACTCGGCCTTGTCAATGAAGTTGTAGCAGCATCAATAAATAATGGTTTCCCAATTGCACTAACAATGAAAAAAATACATTACTTGTTAAACAAATGATCAGGAAACGATGGCAATGAAAACCATATAGGGACCAGCGAAATCTCCTTGGTAGTATGAAAGTCAGGTGTCCATTTAAAGGTACATATTTGATACCTTCCAATGGACCAAGAGTTATGAGCCCATAGCCTCAAGAAATCTACCTCTGTGTTGCACCGAATAAGGATGTGCCTAGAGTCCAAATGACCGATCAAGGCTACACCTTGAGATCCAGTGATGAAAAAATTTTTCTCACCTCTTCTAACTTGGGTCTTCCATAAGAGAACTTCCCACAATCGCAAATTTGAAAGGAGCAAACATAGTAGCAATATCAGCCTTTGAGAAAAAATTACAGCCTTCCCCTTATAGGTTGATGGTTGTTTGATCTACACATCAGCATGCGACTAGAACGAAGCCTCTTTCGAAGAAAAAAGTTGGGCAAAGGATTTCTTGGTCATTGGAGAAGGGAGGGAAGGAGGCTCTGGTTCCCCAGGCTAGTCGATGTTGCCGAATGTTTGTTGCAATTTGAAATTCAAAATTCAGTTTGGTTGATGACAGCACCGGATGTTCTTAGTTGTCACTGTCAACATGTAATATATACATACATTCCTATTATACTCCAAAATAAAACAGTAGCTCAATATTTGTTCAATGCAAAATTAATTTATAATGAAATATCTAAATTGGATTCTCAGAATGCAATCATGAAAACAAGTTAATGGAAAATTAGCGTCTATAGTTTAAGACCATAGTACAAGGATCTTATTGTTGTCACCCACGATTTAGCCAAAGAGCCAATAGTAATTGAGTTGGAAAGTATATTTACCAATAAGAAGACTTTAGACAACTTTGTGTCTAAAGTATTTATTGAAAATATAGAAAAAAACTCTATTCATTAGGAGAGAGAGCCTAGGCCAGAGAAATTAACTTAACAAGTAACCAAAATATGTTAGGAGGCAAGTAGATTTGTGGTAAAAGAAGTAATGAAAAAGCACAAATCAGTGGAGAGCCGGCCAGAAGAATAAATAGTTAAGATTGAAGGCCTTAATTGTCACATGGCATCCAAAAGGTTTAGCAATTATGAAATGTACAACTATTTTAGAAAGGACATCATGACAAATTTTGCACAATGCAACCAGCTGATAGTAATACTACAACATCCTCCTAAAAGATAAACAGGTTTAATGAAAATTGGAATTGATAGGTATCCTTTGTATCAGAAGAGTTCACATTTTATTTCACCACTAACCTAAAAGAAGACTTTGATCTTACAGAGGTGAGTATCAGACCTATAATTTTTAATAATGATTGGATTATTGACTTTCGGTGTTCTAAGCATATAATGAAAGACAAAAGAAGGCTAAAAAATTTGATAGAGTAGAAAAACAGTGGAGTGGTGATGGCACCAGACAATTATAGGCTATCGATTACTTACATTGGCAATATAGCTGTAGTATTAGACTTAAACTCTCAACAAGTGATGTTACAACATTTCTACCATGTACCTTGAATAAAGATTAATTTGGTTGTAACTTCTCAATTGATTGCTTCTGATAACTATGTGTTGTTCATATTTGATGATGCTACAATGTATCAAAATATGAAAATAATAAGTGCACCAAGGATGTAAGGGAGGTAACTAGAATATGTGTACCTAATGTTAGCAAAAGAATCCTATATTCATAAGACAAGAAAGAACAAAGTGGTTGATTTATGGCAAGTCAGATTAGCACATATTTCTACAACAAGTTGAAAACCATGAAGTTGAAGGCAATGCTAAAAGGTTTTTCTCAATTAGGCATTTGGAAAGACACTGTTTACACGATTTGTCGATATAGAAGAACTTATCAAGTTCCATATGAAGAGTCAAAGTTCAAAGCCAAAGTGCCTCTAGAGCTAATTCACTAAGATGTTTTCAATCTAATGAAGGAACCTTTGATTAGTGAATGAGATATACAATTACCTTTATTGATGATTTTTATCGATGCATTTGGATTGAATTTATAATAGAGAATTCAAAAACCTTGACAAGTTTAAGAAATTCAAGGAATAGTTTGAGAAAGTAGTAGGCCAAAATATAAGGTGCCTACAAACAAAAAATGGAGGTGAATACACTTCAAATGAGTTCACTGAATTCTTGCTAGAATGCAAGATAAGGCTACAATTGACTTCTCTAGGCAAGCCCCCAGAAAATGAAATAGATGAATGGAATAATAGATATATTGCAGAGTTTTGTAGGAGCATGTTACATGCCAAAGACATGACATTTCCATTTTTAGACAGAATGTATGAAGATGGTAGTTAATGTGACTAACAAACTATTTCAAGTCAAGTGAGGTTTTATCTCTCTAGCTGAGAAGTTGAGAGACGTGAAGCCAATGGTCCACACTTTAGAGTATCTGGGTGAAATTTGTTATGTGTTCATGCCAGATCATCTTTGAAGCAAGGTTTGATAAGACGGTCATCCGTTGCACATTCATTGGATATGATAACCAACATAAAGGTTGGAGATGCTGTGATCCTAGAACTAGACATGAAATGTCTCAATAATTGTGGTACTCAATTTAGCATCATCTTGATGGTCACTATAGGCAACACTATTCTTAGATTTAAGGGACATGGAAGCAAATCAAGCTGTAGAAGAGAACATATGATCAACCAAAGTTGAAGAAAACTAAGAATGAGATGAATAAATAATGGATGCTTGTTCACCTGAGAAAAATAAAAGTTCTTGGAAAACTGAGAAAAATCTTTGATAAGTGCCAAAGTTTAGTGCTTTTAATTAGTATTTAGGTTTGGTTTTTTAGGATTTTTCATTAGTTTCTCTTTATTTACTTGTTATTTCTTCTTACTCTAAGTTTAATAGCTAAATAGTGTGTAAAAGATAATTATTTGTGTTATTCTTATGTTTGTAAGGTTTTTGCATTCTATTACCAATTTGGATCAATTTCGACCATAATTGATAGATATTTTGAGATGATTTGAAGTTGGTGATGAGTTGAAGTCAAGAAACCCTCAAAGTGGTGTAGAGAAGTAATGGGGAAAGAAGAATTGGAAAGGAAATAGTTTGGCAGCATGGACATGTTTCAGTGATTAGGCAATAACTAGAGCTACAGATATTAAATTTGGATGATTCTTGATGAATTGTGAAGCTAAAACAATGATCTACAATTCATATGAAGATATCAAAGTCTAGTTCTCATGTTTCTATGGTCAAAATTTCAAGTTACTAGAGCACATTTGTACTACAATGATGTTCTGACCAATTCTTAGTGTTACAACTATATCTCAGTCTACACACCTCCAAATGACTTGATTCTTATTATTTCGAAAGCTATCTCAAAGGACTACATCTTTCATGTTTTAAGAAGAAGCTAATTCGACCATGTTCAAGATGAAATTGGACAAAGAAGAAAAATGAAGCTTTCTGACTTGAGCTAAGGACTCACCCAAGCCATGGGTGGAGCCACGGCTAGGATCAGAGGCTGCTTAGTTTTGAGCTACGCTCGTTGTCTCGTCAAGCCTGCGATTTTTTTGTCAGGACAATTTTTAAGAGAAGCAACCCAAGCTTTTTAGAAGAGGGGTGGTAGCCATCCAACAGTTTTGGAGGGCACAAAAACCACATGTTTGCACATATCTAGAGGGATGTAGACAGAAGAAAGCAAGAGTAGAGGAGCAACTTAAGAGATTCAATGGTGCAAAGCAAGAAGAAGACTTTATCAAGATTCAAGGAAAGATTCAAGAAAGCTACATGAGAATGAGTCTTCTTTATCTTTTCTTGTTTATTGTTGGGTTTTCTCTTGTAATTTTGAATTGAGTTGTTTAAGATCTAGATGGGATGAACCCAAAATTATCATATTATTAATTTCACTCCTTGATTATTGAAATACCCAATTTGTTCTTAGATTTATTCATGATTTATTATGTGTTTTGAATTGGGAATTGCATACAGCCTTCAATTCAAGTATTGATTTCTATGGGTATATCAAGAGATTGCACATATGAACTAGATCATTTCATGAGTAAAGAGAACTTGAATGAATCATTAGAGATAAAATTACATAAGTTCTTCCTAGGTTAGGTTTTAGGTTTAAAACATAACTGCAACAATAGAATCAATGTATTAGAAATTACATCTTTTAGGGTTTTTAATTGAGAAGAGATTCCAATTAATCAATCGAGAAGATAGGAATTGTATTACTTGAGAAAAGATATAATTCACATAAGGGATTCTAGGGTCTAAGCAATTGGGTTAATCATTAAACAAGCTAGAGTCTTAGCATGCTTGGTTTAGGAGGATTGCACACCTGGTTTCACCTTTACTATTGTTAATTCTCTCTGCTGACTTTTAGATTATAAAATAGTTAGGTATTTAGTTTAAAATAGTTGCATTCTAATTCAATTTATCCTTCGTTTTGAGAAGTTAGATAAAACAAGGAACGCTAGTACTAGTACTCACATAGTCCCTGTGGGATCGACATTTGATACTCCTATACACTATGTTATAGCAATGATAGGTGCACTTGCCAAAAGCATATGTAGTATAGCTGAGTTGATACCAAGTTTCTGGCACTGTTGTCAGGGACTACGATATTAGGAATGCTGTATTTTTATTACTCTAATCATTTTGTCTCTTTTTGTTCATTCTATTTTTATTTTGTTTGTTTTTGTTTCTTGATTTTTGTTTATTTTTTTTCGTGGTTAGTGTTGTGAAGATCTCAATCTAGCAACTGTTGAAGATGGCAGACTGTTGGTATGGACAACTTTGACGCTCTTGAAAGGCTAGTTATTGGTATTGTAAACAAATATGATGAGTAAGTTGAAAGTAGCTCTTCTTATTCCCAAAGTAGTGTTATTATTTATACTTATTGTGGAGGAAGTCATAATTCTTATGATTGTTTCAATGGTAGATAGGTACCTCATGATGACATTTATGACCATCCACCTTTTTATGACCCCTATCACAATACATCTAACTTGGGATGGTGGGATCATCCATCCCGTGGATAGGAGAAACAAGGGAACACACAAAACCATGCTTGGGAGTTAGCCAATGTTATAGTAGATGATTTTAGGTTTCAATTGTATCTACCCCCTATAGAGCTTGATCCTAAGTTATAATAGGCCATTATAAATTTATTAATGCATCAAATGATAGCATGCATAAATTAGCGACTGAAATTGAGAAAACGGGGGATTAACTAGTTGCCATCACTAAAACTGCTGAAAATCTTATAAGTCAAATTATTGAAGCTATGCATGCTAGGAACCAGTATGTTTTGAGTGACATTTATTTGGATACTAGTGAACAAGTGGATGTGATTGACATTGATAGTAATGAGCAATTGAGTGTACCTCTAATGGTGATTAAAAGAGAAGAACATGAGTGGATTGAAGAGGAAACAGAAACTGTGGTAAGAGTTGGAAGCGAGGGAGAAGTATATAGTAAATTGATTGAAGTAGGAGAATCCTCACTTCCAATTGCTATTTGCATTCCACAACAGGCACCTCATGTACATAATTTTAGGCTCATGTATATAAATCTTCTTTGCGGTATTAATATTTTGTAGGCTCCTTTTTACTGTAAAATTTTTTATGATGTGATCTTATGTAAGAGGAAACCAGGGAAATTTGAGAGTAAGGCCACGACAAAAGAACGCAATACTGTTATCGCTACTGTGCCACCACCAAAACTCAAGAATTTAGGGTTGCAAGGTGCTGAACAAGATGGAAATCTAAGAGTTGAGATCCAAAGGCCCAAGAAGAAGAAAGAATGCGCTGAAAAAATTTATCATCAGGGAGTTACCTGATGAAACCTTGAGGGTGTCATGCTTACGATGTTAAACAAGTGCTTGTTGGGAGGCAACAATGTTTATCTTGTTATTTTATAATTTTTATTTGTTTTAATGTTTAAGTATGATATTTTTAGTTTTTTTTTTTACTTTGGCATGTACAAATAACATGGATGACATAGTGCTTTTATGTTTATGATGCAATTCCAGTTGTTCGTTCATTTTTGGATCTCTTGCCTGTAGTTGGATCGTACTTTAAGTAGCTTGATAAGTGAAAAATTTGCCAAGATTAGTATATGTGTTAGTTGGTATTTTTAGTAAAACTATTATACCTTTTGACTTTAAATAACATGTTTTCATTAATTAGGGTTTTTCATCTAGAACTATTATTTTGAGAATTTAATTCACAAACTTGTATTTAGTTTTGCAAATTCATCACTCTTAATCTAAAAGAAAGTCAAGTAAGGCCAAGATCGAGGTGATGAAGCGAAATAGTCAAAGTGAAGAATTATTGGAAGATTAAATGAGCAAAATGTGGAAAATTAGAAAAATCAGTAAAAATTTGAAGAAATGCATGAAAAAGGATCAGGACACTTGGAGGAACAACTCAGCAAAAATTTACACAAGTGGGACCAAGGAACACGATTTACAAATGACGATACGCGGATGACCATCCGCGTATCATCACCGACTTTCCAAATTTCAGATGTTACAACTTGCTTCATCCTCCAGCTGTTTTTGTAGACTTTTGAACTGTATACAGGTTCTGCAAGTTGAAGATTGCATTGGAAGTACAAATGAAGACTTTTAGGCCTTCAACTAGGGTTTTTATCATTCCAATTCATTGAATGTAAATGGCAAGTTCGAAAATGACTTGTAGGATCCATGTCTATAAATAGAAGTCATTTGTGAAGAGTTTAAGATATACTAGGATAGAAAATTTGTAGAGAATTGCTAGAATTCTCCTAAGTCATAATAGAGATATTGTGAGCTTAAGAGAGTTTCTTGTTGAAAAATCCTTGTAGCAACTCTTGTGAAAGAAATACAAGTCTTGAAGCCATTTCTACATTGAATAAGCTTTCTTCAACCTTGTATCATTCATTTGCTTGATTGCTATGGCTAGTTGTTTTCAAATTATGTGTATTGATTTGGAGATAACTATGTTGAGCTAAATTCCCATTCTAGGGTTTTGATGAAACTAATGCATCAATATTAAGGCTTGTGGTTGATTAACCTTGCCATTTGATATTGTTATTCTGGCTCTCTCTCCCTCTCTCCCTCAAAAATTGTTGGTTTTGAATTTTGAAAACTAGGGTTTGGGCCACCATCATGGCTGCTGATCAGCCGGATGGAGGCCAACCACCGTCGGCCTTCATACAACAACCACTACAGAAATCTTTTGCAGCAGCATTAACATCATCAACCGCGCCTTCTTCCTTGACTGACCATGGAAAACTTGCATCGTATAGGGGAGAACCTGCACTCTTTCTCACCAAAGATGAACTCAATACAGTTTCTCAACCTTTCCAAAATGCTCTTGTTGGCAGATTTGCCCTTGGGAGACCGTCCATGGAGGTGATCCGTAAGTTTATCATTTCTCTTGGACCGAAAGCTGATTGCCCTGTAGGCCTCTTGGATTCAAAGCATATAATTGTGCAGCCTCAATCAGATGAAGATTTTACAAGACTTTGGTGTCGTCAAACATGGTATGTGAACAGCTTTCCCATGGCCTTATCACGCTGGACATTCAACTTCAAACCGGATCGTCAATCACCATTAGCACCTGTTTGGATTAATTTTCCAGACTTGCCATTGCCTTTCTTCTCCATGACTATGCTTGCCAAACTTGGTAAACTGATAGGAAGACCCCTACAAGTGGACGCTTCTACTGTCCAACTGAAACGACCATCAGTGGCCCGAGTCTTAGTTGAGATGGATGTATCCAAGGAGCCTGTGAAACGCATATGGATTGACTTTGAGGAAGGTGGATTTTGGCAACCAGTGGAGTATGAGCACATACCAGAATTCTGCTTGTTTTGTTCAAGGCTGGGACATATGGAAGAGAAGTGCCATGTGAAGTTCCCTTACCTTCGACCATCAGTACCTAAGAATCAACAAAGGAGAAACAATTCTGACAATGAAATCCGAGGTAACCCAACAGGTCTGGGTGGTAAAGAGAACGGAGGGAAAAAGGTTTATGTTGCCAAGGGACCTGTTCAGAATACGGTGGCTCAAGACACACAGGTTACAACGCCTGCAGGAGGAAATTAGATTGCAGAAACCATTAACTCAGAACCTTCATTGGCAGCCCTTGCGATGATGCCACCTGGCCTTCCTTCAACTGACATACCTGCAAATGGGATAGATGATGGACAGAAACTGCACCAAACTGAATGTGAGAAGAGGAGGAAGTTACTGATTCACCACTTTGCACATCCTTACCTACCTCTCCTGTGAAGAAGATACCAAGAATTCTAGGGAGAAAATCTTTGGGAGATGTTCAGGAGATTGATATAGTAACAGTTTGGGCCTTGAAAGAGTTTCAACTTCATCTTAATCACAGGTTACAACACACTGTGGGAACGGCAACTCAGAAGGAACCAATAATTGCTAGCACAGCGACTGATGGTGGAGATGACAATGGTCCAGTGGGTAAAGAGCCAATCACAAAGGCAACGAGGAAATCAGTTGAAATGGTGTTAATATGGTTATATGGAACATTCGGGGAGCTTCTCGGAATGATTCTATTCGATATATTGCGAATGTGTGTTGTAAAAATAACATCCATTTGCTTGTGCTCATTGAACCCTTTTCATCAACTAAACGAATGGAGTACTTGCGATTAAAACTAAAGTTCCAAGAGGCGCAGAGTTTTTTGAATGGAAAAATTTGGATATTTTGGAGTAATTTTGTGTGTAGGTTTGTAGAATGTGCTGAACAACTGGTTAATGTTTCAGTAGAGTTTCCATCTGGTGGGGGTGTTGATCTCGCTGCTGTTTATGCTAAACACACCATAGCCGAACGGAGATGCCTTTGGAATTGGTTGGAGCAACTTGGCAAAAATATTAGTGGTCCTTGGGCCATTGGAGGGGATTTCAATGTTATTTCTGCAGCTTCTGAACGTGTTGGAGGGAATGCTCCTAACCCACGATCCATGGAAGAATTAATATGGCCATTGTCCGTGCTGACTTGCAAGAGGTGCCTTTTGATGGCTCACCATTTACTGGTGTAATGGTAGAATGTGGCAACGATTGGACCGAATGTTCATTAATGATCAATGGGCTTCTACATTCTCAATTTCTAAACTCTCTCACTTGGCTAGGGGGCGCTCAGATCACTGCCCTCTATTACTCTCATGTAGCAATGGTGGACATAAAATACCAGCTTTTCGATTTCTCAATATGTGGTGTTTACATAAGGGGCTTAAAGAGGTGGTTAGTGAAAGCTGGAATCAGCCGACTGCTGGGTTTGGCATGAAACGATTCTTTCAAAAGTTAATGAGGCTGAGGAAGGTGTTAAAAACCTAGAACAAGCAAACCTTTGGCAATGTTACAAAGAAGTTGGATGAGGCAGCCAAAAAAATGATTGAAACTGAGCAAGAATATGATTGAATCCAAGATGAAAATTCCAGATTAAAGGCTTCAGAAGCAAGGGCAGAATATAATAAATTTTCATCTATGGAGTGTGATTTGTGGAGACAAAAATCAGCAATTAAATGGCTGCGGGATTGAGATGCAAATACAGCTTACTTTCATTCAGTTGTTCGGCAGCGAAGAAGCAAGAATTTCATTGGTAGAGTTAAAACTCAAGATGGAACTTGGTTGGAAAGGGAGGATGAAATCAAAACCTCAGCTGTACAATTTTATTCGGAGCTCTTTGGGGATGATAGAGAGGTGACTCCTATCATTCAGGATTCACTCTTCATGCCTCAAGTATCATCGATGCAAAACGAGACTTTATATTCAATACCAATGGAGGAGGAGATAAAAGAGGTGGTGTTTTCCATGGATACGAATAGTACGGCGGGACCAGATGGATTTGGAGCAAAATTTTATCAAGTGTGTTGGGATATAATTCATCTCGATTTATTGGAAGCTGTGGTAGATTTCTTCCAAGGAGGACACTTTTCGAGGGGATTCACCAGCACTATGATTATTCTCATTCCTAAAAAACCAGGAGCACATCAATGGAGAGATTTTCGGCCTATCAGTTTATGTAATGTAAGTTCTAAAATCATCTCCAAAATTTTATCTTCTCGCATTAATAAGTTACTACCTAATATTATTGCTAGATGGCAGACAGGTTTTGTTCCAGGGAGGGGTATCATGGATAATGTGTTGACTGCTCAAGAATTGGTCACTGAGATTGATAGGAAATTAAAGGACCCTAACTTGATTTTGAAGTTAGATATGGAGAAGGCATATGATAGGGTTAATTGGTCCTTCATTATGGGCATGATGAGATGTTTGGGTTTCGATGAGCGGGTGGTGGATTTGGTGTATCGACACCTAGCAAACAATTGGTTTTCTGTCATAATAAATGGTGTACCAGCTGGTTTTTTTAAATCCTTTCGTGGGGTGAGACAAGGGGATCCCCTATCTCCAACTCTCTTTCTGTTGGCTACGGAGTATTTGGGCCGTGGAATGGAACAATTATTCACAGATCATCCGCGGCTATTTTATGCTTCAAAAGGTGGTAAGGTCCCTTATTTAGCTTTTGCTGATGATACAATTATTTTTACGAGGTGTGCTAATCAGGGATTGACCTTGATAAAGGAATTCTTGCAAAAGTATCAATCAATTTCTGGACAAAGAGTGAATGTGGTAAAGAGCTCTTTCATATGTTCCTCTCAAGTTCCATCAGGGGTGACTCACAATATCAAGCAAATTCTTGGGTTTAAGCAAGAACATTTCCCTTTTCAATACTTGGGGGTACCATTATATAAGGGTAGAGCGAGGAAGGTTTTATTTGATGGTATCATTGGGAAAATACGAAGTAAATTATTTCTATGGAATTCTAAATTTCTATCGGCTGGAGGGAAATTAATCTTAATTCGACATGTTCTTGCATCTTTCCCATTCTACCTGATCTAGGTGCTGGCAGCCTCCTAAAGGTGTGATAAACACGATGGAGAGGATTTTTAATGCTTTTCTATGGGACAGTAGAGAAGGTCGTCGAATACATTGGTGTTCCTGGGACAAGATTTGCTTTCCAGTATCTGAGGGAGGATTGGGTATTCGAGCTATCTCAGATATGGTAGATGCTTGCTCAATGAAGCTATGGTGGAAATTCAGAAAACGAGATTCTTTTTGGGCAGATTTTATGTTCACAAAATACGTTCAGGAGAATCATCCAATGTGGGTGATGAGAAGTGGATCACGAGTATGGAAAAGACTTATGGAGATCAGATCACAGGCTGAAATGCAGATCAGATGGAGTCTTGGGAAGGGGTTGCTGGATTTTTGGCATGACTGTTGGGTGGGTGAGGAAAATTTGGCTACTTTGTGTCATAAGTCTAACCCTCCTCATACTCTAGTAGCTGAATTTTTTAATGCAAGGTGGTTGGAACAAGGAAAGACTACAGGCTTGGCTCCCGGAGAATATTGTGAAGAATATAATGGAGATCCAATTTTGCATGGAGGAACCTGATACAATTATTTGGGCGGCTTCAGCAGATGGGAATTTTTCCATAACCTCGGCATGGGAGATTATAAGGAGAAAAAAAAATATTTCAACAGTCTTCACAAGTTTGTGGTCCTCAGGTCTGCCAGTTAAATTGAATTTTCTCACTTGGAGGCTACTTTATAATTTTTTGCCGATAGAATCTGTTTTGCAGTCAAGGGGTTTTAGTTTAGCATCTAAATGTGTTTGTTGTGATGACATTGAAGATATTATGCATGTTTTCTTTTATGGTAAACTTGCATCGCAAGTATGGGATTTTTTCTTTGGTGCTTGTGGGATTCGTAAGTTGTCATTCACTTGCATCTCTTCCCTTTTAATGCATTGGTTTATGCACACACCAACAAAGGCTGGTCCTAATATTTGGTACATCATTCCTCTAGTAGTTCTTTGGTTTTTGTGGAGAGCACGGAATGAAGGAAGATATGAGGGTGTTAGACTATTGAAGGAGAAGGTTCTTCATAATATTGATGGGTTTCTGCAAAGGTTTGGTGCGTCGGTTGTATTCAAGAGGAGGGAAGGCTTTGGATACTCAATTCTACTTAAGTATTTCAGATTTTGTGATCCTCCCAAAAAACGGATTCTACCAATTGCATGGGAAAAACCTCCGAATGGGCTCTACAAATTAAACACTGATGCGTCTGTCGATAACCATAAATGTACAGGAGGAGGGGCTTTACGTGATGATACCGGGAAAGTGATCTTTGCATTTTATAAGGAATTTGGTGAAGTTACCATACTAGAGGCAGAGACAAGAGCACTGTTAATTGGGTTGGAGATGGTTGCAGCACAAGGATTATCTAATATCTTAGTTGAAGTGGATTCACTATCACTAGTGTCTCTAGTTAAGAGTCAACAGAAAGGAAGTTGGGGTTTATGCACTTCAGTTTCACGTATTCGACACTTACTTGACTACTCTTCAGGCATCCATTTTGCATACATATCATGAAGCTAATAAAGTTGTTGATAGTCTTGCATCATTACCTATTACAGGTTTCCACGTTTTTACACAGACTCAATTACCCTCTGAGATTAATAGACTAGTAGCATTAGATAGAAATGGTTTTCCTTCTTTCAGATGCGTCACTGTAAAGGAGTAGTACTCCTATCTTCTTTTGCTTTACTTTATATGACATCTGTATATCCTATTTGGAGGTCAAGTTTGGCCCCCCTCCAATTCTTGTACATATCTTTTTAATTATTAATAAAATTTGAGGAGTGGCGCCCTTTCCCTGTGTACGGGGTTAGCCAAAAAAAAAAAAAAAACCTTGCCATTTCTTGCTCTTGTTTCTTTAATTATTAAAGTTTTATCCTTTGTATTTGAAAGGCCATCGCATGCAAAGCATTTTAGTTATTAGGAATCAATTAAGTTTGTTTTTAATAATAGAAAATGAATAATTGAGCTTAAGTACTAGCACATGAAAATAGTGTTATGCTTATGAGGACTTGATGAAGAAATTCATGCACACAACCACAACTCTATCATGGTAGTAGATAGGTGGAATCAATTCAATGTGAAAACAAGTCTTGATACAAATGGAATTGTATTCCTAAACAAGGTAAGTTCAACTTGGCAAGTGTTAATCTCTACAACTTAATCTAGATCATTAGTGGATTCATAACCCTAGAACTCCTTCATAATTATTTTTCTACAAGAATTCCTGCATCCCTATAAATTTTTCCTAGTTAATTAGATTCTAACAAACCAAACTTGTTCAAATTAATCATTGCTTAGATAATAAAGAAAGTGATAAAACTCTAGTAATTGCACTTTGTTGGTTCCTTGTGGGATTTGACCCTAATTTCCTATCCAACAACGACCCATGCACTTGTGGAAAGCAGTATTAGGTTATAAATTTTATTACTTGTCTGTGTGAATTTTGCCTAATTTTGATAGTACCTAAATCTCACAATCAAGTTTTTGGTGCCGTTTGTCGCGCCCCATTTTTCGAAAGACGGAAAAAGGATATTATGTTTATTTGTGTGGAAAAAGAGTGTAGGTTTTTGTAAAATGATTTTTTAGAAGATGCTTTATAAAAGATATTTTGACAAAAGATGTGATTTTAAAAAAATACTTTATTTTGAAAACAAAAAGAAAAGAGCCTAAATGGGACTTTGAAAATGCGATGATTTTTTAGCCTGAAAATAGAGTCTAAAAAAGGGTTTTTAGTGAAAAGGGAGTCGCCACTTGGTAGTGAGTTTTGATGTACCAAGTCACCAGAAAATATTTTATAAAAGGTAAGAAAATCGAGAATGATTTATTTAGAAAATGATTTTGAGAAAATATAAGAAAAACAAG
This sequence comes from Mitragyna speciosa, assembly GCA_024721245.1. Lineage (NCBI taxonomy): Eukaryota > Viridiplantae > Streptophyta > Magnoliopsida > Gentianales > Rubiaceae > Mitragyna > Mitragyna speciosa. The sequence goes on along the minus strand of CM045558.1, from coordinate 15,980,433 downwards.
AAAACCCTTTTTAAGACAACTCCAGGTCTTTGAAAACAAGAGAAAAAAGGTTCGGGAGTCACAGTTGAAGAAAGGGAAGGCAAAGGTTTACACCTAAGGCACCCTTTCAACCTAGCTGAAACTAGTTGCGAGGTTTAGTCCAAATTTTCCTAATATAACCCTAAGATTTTATCACATTTGGATGCAACTATATGAATGCAACCTAGACTTAAAAAATAATATCGTTAAGGGACAAAATGTTCCATTGAGATTTGGTCAGAATTATCGCATTAATTGTGAAACCCGAGTCTAGGACCTCGATGGAGTCACGAGTATAGATGCAAAATGGAATGTAAAAAGAAAAGTAAAATAGTAATATATATATAATAAGTGAACAAAGAAAGTGGGGATGCAACATAACGGGTACGAGAGACTAACGTCTTGTGACTAGCTATTCCTACTCACGGAGAGGGGAACGGCATGTACGCCACCGCTTCCCATGTGAAGTAGATGACTATTTCTAGTCAAAAAATCACACAAATGACCTAAGATTCTATGTGAAATGTAACCTAAATGTCAAGCTCTGAATATATGTAAAAATAGATAATAAGAATAATGATACATAAAAACCATGCAAAAATGAAAAAAGGCCTAAAAGAGAAAATGTGTGTGAAATGATATGAAATGCACACAAGAAGTGATTTTAATACTAAAATGACCTAAGGGTCTAGCATTGGACTAGCCCATTTTCTAGAAATTCGCCGCTAGCGTTGGACTAGCGAGGAAACCGGAATTAACCATAACTAGCGTTGGACTAGTGTGGCGACGATACACATATATCATAATAAACAAGTAAATAAATAAAAACATATATTAAAGTAATAATCACATATAAGCAGATAATATCATATATGAGCACATAACACATAAGCATGATATTCTAGATGCAAAGTCCTAGGAAAAGCAAATAAAACACATAAGCACATAGCACACAAAAGCCCTAACTATTACACCTAGGAAAGTCTAATTACAATCTAAAAATGGAAAAAGATAAGAGATGACCTATCTAACCTATCTATTACATTTTCTATCTAAAATACATAAGTTTTTGTTAAATAGATGAAACTATAAACTATCTATTACATTAACTATCTAAATACAAAATTTTTGTTAAATAGAATATTACCTATCTATTACATTTCTTTGAGTAATTAAAAATTAAATTCAAATAAATAACATGACATAAATAAATAAATACTCACACATGAATAAAAATAATAAACACAAAGAGATACATAAAAAAAACATATAGAAAAACACATAGGAGCATGTAGGAGCACATAAAGAAACATTGGAAGGATAATAGGGGTACCTCCCATTCGAAGACTCGATATAAATGCTAACAACATGAACAAACTCATCAAGGTACCATTATTTAAATAAATAAATCATTAATTAAATAATTTCATATTAATCACTATAAACATGCTACAATAATTCAGAACAATTATAGCACTATTAAACAAAAATTAAAGAAAGCAATAATTAAATATTTAGGAAAAAAATGAAAATTATTCAAGTAAAATAAATAAATAAATAAATAAAATAAAATAAGAAAATAAAATAATAAAAAAATAAAATACAATAATACATACTTAAGCTTTTAGCACCCAAATAAGAATCACCAAAATAACTAAAAGAGAAATAAAGAAACTAATTTGAGCATTAATTAGGTAAAAGACTAAATTTTGGAATATTAAAATAAAAAATAAAATATGAAAAGAAAATAATTAAAAACTTGAGGAATTAATTAAATTCTTTTTTTTTGGCAAAAAATAAAAATGTTCCAAGGTTTTGGGTTAAAAGTGAAAATTTAGGCAACATTCTTAGAGTAAAAATATAATTTACAACAACATTCAAATGCTAAAATTCAGGTTCTAGCTACTTGGGGGGTAAAAATATAAATTCCAGCAATATTGGAGGGCAATAATGTAATTGCAGCAAAGCATAATGGCAAAAATAAAATTTCAGCAAGGTTGGGGGACAAGAATGCAATTTTCAGCAACATGAGGGACCAAATTTACAATTTCCAGCAACATTCAAGGACTAAAATACAATTCCAGCAAACTTGGGGAGTAAAAATGAAAATTAGAGCAAACTTAGGGGGTAAAAATGTAATTTCAGCAAGGCTTAAAGGACAAAATTGCAATTTCTAACAAGCTGAAAGGGCAAAATATAATTTCCAGCAAGTTTAACACTAAATTGCAATTATTTTGGGCATAATTGAAAGGAACTACAAATTCTAGGGGTCAACTTAAATAAATAAGGACTTAAATGAAGTAAACTAAAAGTATTGAAGGGCATAATCAAACAATTAAGAACTTAAGGGGGCAAAACGTAAATACATAATCTGCTAAAATAATAAATAATAGATAAATAAAAGAAATTGATCAAAACTACGTCGTTTTATGTCAAAACGACGTAGTTTTGCATTACACTTTTTTTTTTACCGATTTTCTCCTTTTTTTATTTTTTATTTTTATTTTTTTTCTTCTTCTTTCTTTTCTTTCTTCTTTCTTTCTTCTTCCAAGATTTCTTTTCTTTTTCTCTCTTTTTTTTTCTGGCCGTTTCTCTCTGTTTTTTTTTCTTTTTCTTCTTTCTTTTCTTCCTTCTTTCTCTCTTCCTCTAGATTTCATCTTTGTTCTCTCTCGTCTCTCTGTTCTCTCTCTCTTCGTCGATTTCCTGTCCGTCTCTCTCTCTATTCCTCTCTCTTCGCCCACTCTCTCTTGGTCCAAAAATCCCTAAATTATCCATTAAATTTCATCGATTAATTGTACAAAAATGAAAGAGGGGTTAAGAGTTTTTTTTTTTACCTAGACCAAGAGAAAAGGGTGGTCTAACTGTGCTCGTCGATGGTGGTGCGGCGCTCCCAGGGGATTGGGCGTGGATGGCGCGATTCCAGCAAAGCTGGCCTCGGCGGTGATGGTGGTTGAGGTGGCGTGGTGGTGCCGGTGGTCTAGAATTTTGGGTTGATTGTGATTTGTTTTTTTTTTTTGCAGTGGTGTGCAATATGTTTGTGTGTATTGTGCGTGTGTGTTTGAAACTGGTGATATGTGTGTGCCGTGTGTGTGATTGTAAATTATGTGTTTTGTGTGCGTGTGAAATTTGTGTGTAATGTGCGTGTTTGTGCAGGTGAATTGGAGAGTTGAAAGAGTGTGTGTGTGCTGGTGTAGTCTGGTGTGTGTTTGTGTGTGCGGGTATGATGCTGTGCATTTTGTAGGTGTGTGAATGTGGCTGTGTGTTTGTAAATGTGCAGGTCTGTGAAGTGCGTTGTGTAGGTGTGTGTAGTGTGTGAATGTGCAGGTGTGATTGTGTGCCAATGTGCGTCTGTGAGTGTGTTTTTTTTGGTGAAGTGCAGGTGTATGTATGGTGTGCAAATGAGTGTGATGGAGCTGTGAGTGTTGATTGTGTGCAAATGTGTGTGAATTAGTGAGAGGAAAATCAAGAGAGGAGTGAGGCTTGTGTGTGCTGGTAAGTGTTTTTTGCAAGTGTGAATTGTGTGTGCTTTGTGGGGGAAGGCAGAGAGGGAAATGTAAGAGTTGTCTGTGAGAGGGAGAGGAAGATGATATGAGTTTTTGTGTCTGATGTGTGTGAGAGTGTAACGTGAAAATTGAGAGGGAACCAGAATTGAATTGTCAGGTGAATGTCAGCAGAAAACTTGAACCAAATCTCACAAAATCTGGCCAAGAGTGCAAGAGGTGAGGGAGTGTTGTGATTAGAGGGTGGAGTTGGTAGATTAGGATGTTAAAAAATGATGGTGTCTGGGCTGAAGTATAGCTACAAGCAGCCATAGCAGAAATCAAACAGCAACAGCGTTGTTGCTACTGTTCAGTCCTTCTTCTTTTTTTTTTTTTTAAGGAAGAAAATTTGTAAGGAAAATAAAGCAAGAAAACAAATGAAATAAAATAAAATAAAAGATATTTGGATCCCCTAAAATCAATAAGAAAAATGGTAAAATTTGGAGTTATAGGAATGAATAAATAAAATTCACTGTAAAGTTAAAAAATTATAACATTGAAAAATATGCTATTAATGGAAAAAAATGTAAAATATTGAAATAAATATCAAACGATTTCTAAAATCATGAAATTTATACAGAAAATTTATAAATATTTAAAATGTGCATATAAAATTTTTACTTGAAAATTCTCATTAAAAGAAAATGCATTGGGAAATGTGCCATTAAATTAAAAATACTAAAATTTTAAACAAATACTAAATGACTCCGAAAAATCATTAAAATTATAAATAATGATAAAAATAGTAAAATTATGTATTTAGGAAATAAAATAAAATAAAATAATATTTACGTGGTGAAATTATCATTTTGCCCCTGATACAGCTAATTAGACATAATTTATACAAAAGTTACAATTAGCCCCCAAAAAAAATAAAAAGTATCTCCAAACGAAATAAAATATATCCTTTTTTATAAAGGGTGTGTCAAAATTTGGTGTCTACACCGTTGCCGGGGAACCACGACAATATTAGAGTAAAAACCAACTTTATTAATCTAAGCTTACTTTATTCGACTAATTATTTTGGTCTCTTGTTTTTGTAGTGCATGCATAGATCTTTGAGGGTGTTGGTGCCATTTGATTTGGAAATTGAAAGAACCGCAAGGAAGGCTAGGAGACAAGCTCAAAATCAAGCAAGGGTGGAGGAAGCAACAGGAGATACTTCAAAGGTAAAATCACCAAGAAACACCATGGCAAAGGTAAATCGTAGAATTCTACGTGATTATGCTTTACCGGATAACACCGGTTTCCAAACAAGCATTGCACGACCACTGGTAAATACCAACAATTTTGAACTCAAACCGGCCTTAATCCAAATGCTAAAACAAGAACAATTCGGAGGTAATGCAACGGAAGATCCTAACTCACATTTGGCTAGCTTTTTGCAAATATGTGATACGGTTAAATATAATGGAGTAACGGATGATGCAATTTAGCTAAGATTGTTTCCATTTTCATTAACGGACAAAGCAAAACAATGGCTTGATTCATATGCACCTAATGCTTTCACTACTTGGGCTGAATTATCCCGAGCATTTTTAAATAAATACTTTCCACCGGGAAAAACTGCACGATTGAGAATGGACATAACTAGTTTTACCCAAAGCGAAGGAGAATCATTATATGAAGCATGAGAAAGATTCAAAGAACTATTAAGAAGATGCCCTCACCATGGCCTCCCAGACTAGTTAATTGTACAAACATTTTATAATAGACTTAATTATTTTACAAAAATAAATATTGATGCAACCGCTGGTGGAGCACTTATGGGGACATCGACTGAAGAAGCTCAAAGTCTAATTGAAGATATGGCGGCTAATCACTATCAGTGGGCAAATGAAAGAGGTAACTCTAAAGAGTTGTAGGTATGTATGAACTTGATGCTATTCGTATGCTAAGTGCTAAAGTTGATTCTATTTTTAATATGCTTAACAAATCAAATGGTTCTAGTTCTAGTGTAAGTGTTGCATGCTGTACTGTACTACTTGTGCTGGAAGTCATGATACAAATGAGTGTTATGAGCAAGTACAATATGTTAACAATTACAATCGTCCATCCCAAGGTAACCCTTATTCTAATACTTATAATCAGGGATGGAGAAATCACCCTAATTTTGGGTGGAAAGAACAAAGACCTGCTAATCCACCAGGTTTTCCTTCACGTAATAATGCTTTCGAATCTAAATTTTTTTTGGAATTAGCAATGAAAAAATTTGTGAATGATACCCATGAAAGGTTTCATAAACATGATGTAGAAAATTCTGAAAGGTTTAGAAAGTTAGAAGGAAAAATGGATACAAGATTTAGAGAACTTGACTTCAAAATAGGGCAATTAGAAAAAAATATGAATACTAGGAATTGTGGGGAATTACGAAGCAAAATGGAAATAAGTCCTAGAGAACATGTTCAAGGAATTACCCTTAGAAGTGGAAAAGAGTTAAAAGAATCAAGTGTTGAGAAAGGAAACGAAATTAAGGAAAATAAGGAAGAAAATGAAAAAGGAATAGAACATGAGGAAAAAGAACAAAATGACTCCATTGAATCGGTTCCTATTCCACCTAAAGGTTCCATTTCCACAAAGATTGAAAAATGAAAGACTTGATAAGAGAGTTTGAAAAGTTTGCTAAGGGTCTTAAGCAACTTCAATATTAACATTCCTTTTGTAGATTATATTTTGCAGGTTCCAAAATATGCAAAAGTTTCTGCAAGACTTGATGTCAAGGAAGAGAAGGTTGCAGTGATTATGAACCATATGCTTTGACGGAGGAATGTAGCGCAAGAATTCAAAATAAGTTGCCTCCCAAGTTGAAAGATCCCAGTAGCTTTTCAATTCCATGTACAATCTGGTAAGGTTAGAATTTTTCAAAAGCTTTGTGCGATTTGGGGGCTAGTGTTTCATTAATTCCTTTATCGGTTGCAAGACAATTAGGATTAAATGAGCTTAAATGTACTAATATTACCTTGCAATTAGAGGATAGGTCTATTAGACACCCATTAGGAATGTTAGAAAATGTGTTGATTAAAGTACAAAAATTTTACATTCTGGTGGATTTTGTGGTGTTAGATATGGAGGAAGATATCTCTATGCTACTTATCCTTGGTTGGCCATTTTAGCTATTGCAGGTACTATTATTGATGTAAAAAATGGGAAGCTCAAATTTCAAGTAGGAGATGAGGAAGTAGAGTTCAATTTGAATGAAATGGAAAGATTCCCATCTTTCACTAATCAAGTCTATGCAAACATAACAGAAGAGGAATCAATCCAAGAGGACACACAAATCTATCTTGGAGATGATCCTCTAGAATTGTGTTTATCCTTGGCAGGAAAATTCATTGAGGAGAATGAAGAAATTGAAAAAGTAGCAAATTACTTGAACACTCAAGTGCCTTACAATAGGAAAGAAGTCTGTGAGGACCTTGGACCAAGCAAGGAGTTTCTACCAACTTCAATTGAACAAGCACCAAATTTGGAGCTTAAACCACTTCCTAGCCACCTTAGGTATGTATTTCTTGGAGAAAATGAAACATTACCTGTGATTGTTAATGCTAACCTTGATCGTGAGCAGCTAGACAAATTATTAAAAGTTCTAAGGCAGCATAAAAAGGCCATTGGATGGACTATTTCCAACTTAAAAGGAATAAGTCCCTTCGTATGCATGCATCGCATTCGATTGGAAGAAAATTGCCGATCGTAGAAATGTAAAGGCGACTCAATCCAAACATGAAAGAGGTGGTAAGAAAAGAAATTCTCAAATGGCTCGATGCAGGTATAATCTTTCCTATCTCTGATAGTGCTTGGATAAGTCCTATACATGTGGTGCCTAAGAAAGGTGGAATGACTACCATAATGGGGAAAAATGATGAACAAATTCCATCTAGAATTGTAACCAGTTGGAGAGTGTGCATAGATTATAGAAAATTAAATGCTGCAACCAGAAAAGACCACTTTCCTTTACCATTTCTTGATCAAATGTTAGAAAGAATAGCGGGACATGAGTATTATTGTTTTCTTGATGGTTATTCCGGTTATAATCAAATTGCCATAGCACCTGAGGACCAAGAAAAGACAACCTTTACATGTCCATATGGTACATTTGCATTTAGAAGAATGCCATTTGGTTTGTGTAATGCACTCCTCACATTTCAATGGTTGATCATGGCCTTATTTTCGGATTACATTGAAAAGATTATGGAAATATTTATGGATGATTTTTCGGTGTTTGGTTTGTCTTATGATATATGTTTGCATAATCTTGAACTAGTTTTGCAAAGGTATGAAGAAACTAACCTTGTACTTAATTGAGAAAAATGTCATTTCATGGTTAGAGAAGGCATAGTTTTGGGGCACAAAATTTCCATTTAGGGAATTGAAGTAGATAAAGCTAAAATTGCAACAATTGAGCAAATGCCCCCACCTAATAACATAAAAGGGATACGAAGTTTTCTTAGACATGCATGCTTCTATAAAAAATTCATCAAAGATTTCACCAAAATAACAAAGCCATTGTGTGACTTATTATGCAAGGAAATCCCTTTCTATTTTGATGATAGGTGCTTGGAGGCTTTTGAAAGATTGAAGAAAGAATTAGTGTATGCTCCTATCATTACTTTATCGGATTGGTCACTACCATTTGAATTGATGTGTGACACAAGTGACTATGCGGTTAGGGCAGTTTTAGGAAAGATAAAAAGTTGCATGTTATATCATATGCTAGCAAAGTTTTGAATGATGCACAAATTAACTATGCAATTACCGAGAAAGAATTGTTAGCTATTATTTTTTGCACTAGACAAATTTAGATCGTATCTAATAGGATCTAAAGTTATTGTATATACAGATCATGCAGCTTTAAAGTATTTGTTAAATAAGAAGGATGCAAAATCAAGACTAATTAGATGGATTTTATTATTGCAGGAATTTGACTTGGAGATTAGAGACAAAAAGGGATCCAAAAATGCGGTGGTGGACTACTTGTCCAGACTTGAGTACATCCCTATCAACAATCAAGTTCCAATCAAAGAGGATTTTCTGCACGAATGGGTAATGGCTATTACACAATCGTCATGGTACACCGATATTGTAAACTATTTAGTGGGAGGTGTAATACCTAAAGATTTAAATCATCATAAAAAGAAAAAGTTCATGTATGATGTTAAAATTTATTTTTGGATTGAACCACTTTTATACAAACATTGTGCGGATGGCATGATAAGAAGATGTGTGGCCGCAAATGAAGTACATGGCATTTCATATCATTGTCATAATTTAGAAACCGGAGGACACTTTAGTACATCTAAAACGATAGCTAAAATATGGCAATCGGGATTTTATTGGCCTTCTATGTATCATGATGCTAGAGAATATGTAAAACAATGTGATACATGTCAAAGAACCAATAACATCTCTAGGAAACTAGAAATGTCACTCACTACATTTATGGAAGTTGAATTATTTGATGTTTGGGGAATTGACTTTATGGGACCATTTCCTAGTTCTTTTAATAATCAGTACATCTTAGTTGCAGTTGATTATGTTCCCAAATGGGTAGAAGCCATTGCTTCACCTACTAATGATTATAAATTTGTACTTAGATTCTTTAAAAAGAACATTTTCACAAGGTTTGGAGTCCTAAAGGCAATTGTGAGTGATGAAGATAAGCATTTTTGTAATAAGCAAGTTGACTCACTTTTGTCTAAGTATGGTTGTAGGCACAAAACTTCATTACATTATCATCCTCAAGCAAATGGACAAGCCAAATTTGCCAATCGAGAATTGAAGCTCATATTGGAGAAAATGGTGAATAAATCAAGAAAAGATTGGGCAAAGAAGCTTGATGATGCTTTATGGGCATATAGAACAGCTTATAAAACACCATTGGGAATGTCTCCATATCGGCTAGTTCTTGGGAAAGCATGCCATCTACCGGTAGAAATTGAATACAAGTTATATTGGGCCATAAAGTCTATTAATTTCGATTTAAATCTTGCAGGCAGGAAGTAGTTGTTGGAGTTAAGCAAATTGGATGAATTCCGACTCAATTCATATGAAAATGCCAAGATGTACAAAGATAAGGTCAAATTTTGGCATGACAAGCACATAACTCTAAAGCAATTTGAGGTAGGTCAAAAAGTGTTATTATTCAATTCAAGGCTCAAATTATTTCCAGGAAAATTAAGATCAAGATGGTTGGGACCTTTTGAAGTGACAAAAGTATTCCCCTATGGAGTAGTTGAAGTGGTGAACCAAGGTGGAGAACACTTCAAGGTCAACGGTTAAAGGTTAAAGTTTTACCTAGCTGGTCAATTGGTCCCTAAGGGAGTAAATTATCCTTTAGGAGAAGCCAATTCATGAACAATAAAAGGTTGAAAGTCAAGCTTTTGACTATAAGTAAAGCACTTGTTGGGAGGCAACCCAATGATTTTGGTAATTTAAGTTGCTTTGGTAGGATTTCTTTAAGTTTAATAATGTTTTTAAGTTAGATGTTAATAGGGTGGAAAGTTGAAGTTCAATGTGAGAAGTGAATCCCATGATTAAGAATGCATGCTTAAACTTGAATGTTGAATGCCAAATTTTCGTATCTCTTGTGTTTGGAAGGTACATTTGGTGTAGACATCTTAGTTGTATCATTTGAAGTTTGTTAGAAGTTATTTAGAAGCTTAAAAGAACAAGTAAACCAATTTAAAGCATGGAAGTGCAAAATACTATTCCATTGGTTACTAGTCATAAGCTAATTTTGATTAAGAACATTGATACTCATTTTGTAATCCATGGACTTTTGATGCATAAATTGGTTTTTATCAACTTTGTTTTATCATTTGAAACTTTTTTAAAATAATTTTGAAGTTCAAAATATGACAAAAATCAAATTGAGTTTTTTAAGGAAAAAGCAACGATTCATTTGGGTGATTAACTTCCAAAGTGATTCCTTATGATTTTGCTCATAAAGTTTGAATTTTGATGTTTTGGATGCTTAAGAAGCATGTTAACAACTTTGTTTCCATCACTAAAGCATCCTAGTAGCATTGGATTACTAAAAAACTTGAAATCAAAAACTTTGATTTTAAGGATAAAAAACAAATCATAAGTTACAGGTTTTTCAAGGCAGCCACTTGAATCACTTCTCACTTGCGATATGATCATGTTTATGACAACTTTAAAGCATGAATCCAACCATTGATGATATGTTTACATGTTTACTAAAGTTTTGCCCAAAAAGAAGAAGCATAACTGGTCCAAATTTGCTCACAAAATGACTAAAAAATCAGCCTAGAAATGTCAATAGCAGAGCCAGATACGTGAGCAAAGTGATACGCGGGTGGCATTCGTGTATCGCTATCTACACATAAGGTTTTGGGGACTCGTCAAGATACGCGACCACAACAACACGCGAGTGGCAGCCGCATATCGCCATCCGCGTATCAGGTTCGGGGAGGTGTGGCAGATACGCGACAATAGTGATATGCAGATAGGAGGTGCGTATTGATTGCAGTTTTTGGCAAATAACAGGGCAATCAAACAGGTATTTCTTCTCCTCTTTTCTATAAAACTCTCTCAAATTCCCCTCCCAACTCCATCTACTTCCCTTCTACTTCCAATTCATCACAAAACCTCACCATAAGTACCACAAACAACACACTAGATTGAAGATTTTACATCAAATTTGCACGGAAAGGGCACAAAATCACAGAAATTCCTCAAGAACCGTAATTCCCCTCTTTCACTGTGGTGCCAATTCGAAGCCATTCGTGGACAAATTTACACTCCTCACACAACATTGAAGCATTTGCATAGCATTTTAGGTAAGATTTCATCCTTACAACTCAAGTTTAAGTCTTCAAATTCCACTCTATTGTTCATATGCTAAATTTGGAGACAAGGAATTTATGTGATGCTACGTTAAGTTTGATGATTAAAATGCCTTATTTGCACTAGTATGAATATGGGCAACACTTGCATGGAGTAATGTGGAACATGAATATGTGCATTGTGAATATAACAGTAACTTTTTGTGGAAAAAGGGTGAAATCATTTCTACATGCATTTGAATGAAACTAGGGCATAATTCCTTCATAAAAGGACATTGTAAAAATGCACAAAGGGTTAAATTAAGCTACATTGTGTTTGCATGCCCAATTTGACAAAAGGCAACAAAAGAGGCATATAGGCACCAAGCTTAAACAAAATCAAACAAGTAAGGACATCTAGAACAAAATGCATAACATGTAAGGATGAAATGAGTAAAATGACCATGAATGATGATCAAATGAAGAATTTCTTTAAGGACATCAGGCAAGCATATAAACAACTCCATTGTGATGATTCATAAACATGCACATAGAATTTGGAATAGTAATGTAGGTGCTAGAGTTTGGGATAGAATTTGGAATATAATGCAATCAATCTAAGGGCTTTCACTCTTTCTTTAGTCATTAGCAAACTTTCCTTCTTTTTTTAGGCAAACATGTCCCAACGACGTAGTAGAGCAAGAGTGGCACCATTGATGGACGGCTGCACACCTTGGAGCAAAGATGGAGAGACCAACATGACCAACCTGCCCCTTCTTAGTCATTTAGGACATTTTCTTTAAACTTTTGTTTAAAACACTTAAGTTTCGCTTTGCTATTTCCTATGTGAATGTTACATTACCTAATATGTTTTTATTTGATATTATTATTCGTTCTAGTGAACTACTCAAGGACCCTGATAGCTATTCAAACTGCTCAGACAAATGTACAAGGGAGTTTTTAATTGCTTTCATACTTGTATTTCTCCTTTTGCATTTCCCACACATTGGGGATAATGTGTAGTCTAAGTGTGAGGGGAAGGAAAGGTTTTGAAAGTTATATTTAGTTGTTTGAGAATGAAGAACATAGATTGTGGTAAAAAGTTGATTGGAAAGTTCGTATTTTCTTGTGTTTGATAGGGAGTTTAATCCATTTATAGGGGAAGCTCCGTCAAAATTTTTCAAAATTTTTTCCAATTTAACTGTTTTGCACAGTTTTTCAAAACACTTCCAAAGTTTGGAAGGTTATAATGATCTAATTTTGTTTTGGCAAAAAGTCAGCTTGTTAAAAAAGTTTTCTATTTGTTGAACTAATTACATGTAGTTCCTTAACAGAGCTTGATCCAAGTAAAGCGTAGTAACTATTGTGTAATGAAAATTCTTGTTTTAAGGAAAGTATATTAGGTAAGGTAGAAGTAATTATGCCAACAGGTCACAGGTTTATGTTAAGCTTCTTTTCTTTATTCGGTCTTACAAAAGAAACAATAAGTATAGAAGGTTGGGTGGTCCAAATTGCTTTATGATTATTAGTTTAAAGGGGAAAATAATAAGAAAAAGAAGAAGTGATGAAGAAAACAAATGCTATCTCTAATAAAATTCTGGTACTTAGTAACCAGGAATCTTCATCTAAAAATGTCAATTTTTGTGTCCAATGGTACTTAGAAAAAAAAAAAAAAGAATGCAAAAGCAACTTGAGTGTAGAAATTATTGAGTAACTAGGGGTCTTCATCTAAAAATGTCGATCTTTGTGTCAAAAGATGATTTTTCATTCTCAAGTAAGCAATTGAACAAAGTGACAAATCAATGAAGTGTTGAGTAACCGGGGGTCTTCATCTAAAAATGTCGATCTTCGCGTAAAAAGACAACTTCATATTATGCCAAAAGCATGTGCACATCCCTCTTTTATGACATAATCTTAAGGTGTAAAGACTACTTGATTAGCTATATGGATTGTTATTTGTAAAACTTAATAACGCAAAGAAATTTACTCTAAACTAGTGAAATTTATGGTATAATTACTTTTCCTTCACTTAATATTATAAGTACTAGAACAACAAGGCATTACATAATGAGTATTTACTTGAGTGACTTTGGAAAAAATTATTTGAGAAACATACAAGAATTATTTCAATGTTTGAATCATTATTTGACAACTTGATTTCTAATTGTTGAGGACAAGCAATGATTCAAGTGTGGGAGAGTTTGATAAGTGAAAAATTTGCCAAGATTAGTATATATGTTAGTTGGTATTTTTAGTAAAACTATTATACCTTTTGACTTTAAATAACGTGTTTTCATTAATTAGGATTTATTTTCTAGAATTAGGGTTTTTCATCTAAAACTATTATTTTGAGTATTTAATTCAGAAACTTGTATTTATTTTTGCAGATTCATCACTCTTATTCTTAAAGAAAGTCAAGTAAGGCCATGATCAAGGTGATGAAGTGAAATAGTCAAAGTGAAGAATTATTGGAAGATTAAATGAGCAAAATGTGGAAAATTAGAAAAATCAGTAAAAATTCGAAGAAATGCATGAAAAAGGATCAGGACACTTGGAGGGACAACTCAGCAAAAATTTACATAAGTGGGACCAAGGAACACGATCTGCGGATGACAATATGTGGATGACCATCCGTGTATCGCCATCCGTGTATCGTCACCGACTTTCCAAATTTTGGCTGTTGCAACTTGCTTCATCCTCTAGCTATTTTTGTAGACTTTTGAACTATATACAGGTTCTGCAAGTTGAATATTGCATTGGAAGTACAAATGAAGACTTTTAGGCCTTCAACTAGGGTTTTCATCATTCCAATTCATTGAATGTAAATGGCAAGTTGGAAAATGACTTGTAGGATCTATGTCTATAAATAGAAGTCATTTGTGAAGAGTTTAAGGTATGCTAGGATAGAAAATTTGTAGAGAATTGGCTAGAATTCTCCTAAGTCATAATAGAGATAGTGTGAGCTTAAGAGAGTTTCTTGTTAAAAAATCCTTGTAGCACTCTTGTGAAAGAAATACAAGTCTTGAAGCCATTTCTACATTGAATAAGCTCTATTCAACTTTGTATCATTCATTTATTTGATTGCTATGGCTAGTTGTTTTCAAATTATGTGTATTGATTTGGAGATAACTATGTTGAGCTAAATTCCCATTCTAGGGTTTTGATGAAACTAATGCATCAATATTAAGACTTGTGGTTGATTAACCTTGCCATTTCTTGCTCTTGTTTCTTCAATTATTCAAGTTTTAACCTTTGTATTTGAAAGGCCATCACATGCAAAGCATTTTAGTTATTAGGAATCAATTAAGTTTATTTCTTAATAATAGAAAATGAATAATTGAACTTAAGTACTAGCACATGGAAATAGTGTTATGCTTATGAGGACTTGATGAAGAAATTCATGCACACAACCACAACTCTATCATGGTAGTAGATAGGTTGAATCAATTACATTGTGAAAACAAATCTTGATACAAATGGAATTGCATTCCTAAACAAGGTAAGTTCAACTTGGCAAGTGTTAATCTCTACAACTTAATCTAGACCATTAGTGGATTCATAACCCTAGAACTCCTTCATAATTATTTTTCTACAAGAATTCTTGCATTTCCTATAAATTTTTCCTAGTTAATTAGATTCTAACAAACCAAACTTGTTCAAATTAATCATTGCTTAGAAAATAAAGTGATAAAACTCTAGTAATTGCACTTTGTTGGTTCCTTGTGGGATTTGACCCTAATTTCCTATCCTACAACAACCGTATACTTGCGGAAAAAGTTGGGAGATGAGGTTTTATTACTTGACTTTTGTGTGTATTTGACTTACCTTTGTAAACCTAATCTACACCACGTCCTGGCTACCAGTACGTTAGGGGAGCATTAGTTCTTATTTTTCTATTTTAATTTTTCCTTCTTTTCCTTTCTTTTTCAGACATTGGAGATAATGTGTGGTTTAAGTGTAGGGAAAGGTTAAATTGTATCATGGTGTGTGCTACTTGTTGGATAATATTTGGAAAAATTTGTTGTTGGATTGGTTGGTATTGCTGAATTTTGTGTTAACAAGAGGTTGGCCGTATTTTAGAGAAACTTTGTCAAAATTTTTCAAAAAAATTGTCTAACTTAGTTGCGTTCTTAATGTTTTATCTTAAGTTTTATAGATTACTACCATATTCAAGTTGTTAGTTGTCAATTTTCCCTATCTAAGTAGAGTAATTATGTGCATTGTTTAGAAGCTTCTTCTTAATTGACTAGGGAGATGTGATTGTGTGATTATGAAATTTTATTTTAGAGAAAGTATTTTAAGTAAAGTAGTTTGAATTATGCTGAAACTTTTTACGAGTTTGTTTAAAGTTTTTCTACTTTATTTGTTTTTCTTCGTGAGTTAAGTTGTGAATGTAGTTTATGGGTTATGATTTATGCCTATGATTAATAATGTGTTAGGGGAAAAGGACTAAATGAGCCTTTTTTAAAAAAAAAAAAGATAGATTAGTACTTAATGAGAAAATCATTGAAAGAGAAAAAAAAAAGAGTAATTAAGCTTAGGTTCTACTCTGCTGGTTTTAGTGTTGAGTAACCAGGAGTCTTCATCTGGCCAATGTCAACTTTCACATCAAAAGGTGCTAAAATTATGACTATGCATAGCAACCTGAGTGGATGAAGTGCTGAGTAACTGGGGGGGGGGGGGAGCTTCATCAAGCCAATGTCGATCAAGCCAAAGTCAATCTTCATGTAAAAAGGCAACTTTATATCTCAAGGAAAGGCTAAGCTTAATAAGTAAAAGGCCCTAGTGGTGAAAATTGAATTAATCATGGGCATATAGTTGTACTTGTTAGCTATAGAATCTACTTGCTTATAAATTTTGAATGAAGTTAAGAAATGGAATTGAGCTAGTTCAATCGATGTATAATTCTTTTTCCTTTGCTTAATATGATGAGTATTTGAAATAAAATGAATAATTGTATAATTATTTTTCTTGGTTGTTGAAAAAGAAATTCTTAAAGATGCATGCATGATTTTCATTTTGGTTAAGCCTTTATTTTGGTTTAATAGAGTCTTATTGCTTGAAGACAAACAATGACTTAAGTGTAGGGGGATTCAACTCTAGAAGACGGAAGACCAAGAAAGTACGAGAAGATTGAAGGAGATGATAATCCTCTTGTACAACTTTGCAAATCAATAAGACAATGAAAATCAAATTGCATATAGGTTAATGTAGCATTAACAGATGATGATGGAGTAGTTGAACCATTCAAATATGAGGAAGCACCTCTCGCTAATTAGACAAAGGTAATAGGGGAAGAAATTCAAGCAATAAGGTAAAATTAAATTTAGGATTTTGTCCCAAAACTAGGAGATATTAAACCTATTTTTTGTAAATGGGTATACAAAGTTAAGACTCATATATTTGGTTTGGTTGAGGGATACAAGGAACATCTTGTGGTTCGTAGGTTTTCTCAAAAGTATGGGCTAAATTATGATGATATATTTAACCCCGTGATAAAAGTAACTGCATTTAAAGTTGTCTCTATAATTGTAGCTAGCAAGTCATGGAAGCTTTGGCAGATGAATGTCTAAATTCCTTCCTACATGGAGAGCTAGATAGGGAGATTACATAGATCTCTGTAGGGAGATTTAAATAGATCAACTATAGAGATTTGAAGATATGGTATGACCATATTATGTGTGAAAATTAAAGAGGGCTCTATATGTATTAAAGTAGGTAGCACCAAAGGCATGGCATGACAAGATAGCTGAATTCTACTTCTGACTTACGTTGATGATTTGATCTTATAGGTGATGATGAAGATGAGATTCAATGAATCAGAGAAAATTTATATCTTTATTTTCAAATGAAAGAATTGTGAAAGTTGAAGCACTTCTTGGTTTGAAATTGATAGGACTAATTTAGAATTGTACCTATGCTAGAAGAAGCGTGATAAAAATTTGTTGGAAATTTTGAAATACAGGATAATAAACCGAACTCAACTCCAATGGACCTCGATACCAAATATTGCTTTGCTGAGGGCAAAGATCTAGATGATGCCACCATGCATAGGCAGTTGATAGACACCTTAATCCATCTCATTTTGACTAGAGCTGACATACCATATGTAGTTGGGGGTCACAAGTAGATTTATGTAGAGTCCAACGAAACCACATTAGATGTTATGCATTAGTATTTGACACATATCAAATAGAACATTGACTATGGTCTTCTTTACAAGAATTATGAATTGAAAAAACTTAACTTTTGGTACCAAATGTTTAGAACATTGTTAGTTTTGGTCCCTAAATTTTGGACGAAAGCAAATCTAGTACCAAATGTTTCAAATTTTCAGTATATTTAATCCTATTGATTGATTCTGCAAAAATCTTAATGGAATCTGGTTACGTGATACTCACATTACATGGACCAAATTTTCAAAACAAATTAGAAAAAAAGGAAATATTTTGGCTCTATTTGCTAGATTGTGTTTTTTAAAAACTTTAAATACGTTTTTTAACCAACTTTTTATTTTACATACACATTTACTAAAAGAATCTTTAAAACTGCTACAATAATGTTTTTTAGAAAATACCCTAGAAAATAACCATCCAAATGGAGCCTTGTCATAATTTGTAATTAAAGTCACTAATTTGAGTTCACATGACAAATAAGCAAATAAAATAAAAAATCCACCTAGAAAGTTCATCTATGTATGCCTTTAATTACAAATTATGGCAATTAAAATTTTTTTCCCTTTTTTAATTTTTTTTAAAAAATTTAGTCACTAGCACATGAATACCATGTGGACTGATTCCTATAAGATTTTGGCAAAACCAGTCAATAGGACTAAATATGCTGAAAAATTGAAACATTTTGTACTAGATTTGCTTTTATCTAAACTTTAAAAACTGAAACTACCAATGCCTCAAATATTTGATACCAAAACTGTAATTTTCTCATTATGAATTATCAACAGCGTACGTTATGTAGACTATGCAATGATCATAATACATGAAGGTCAACCAATAGGTTATGTGTTCAATCTTGGATGGGTAGTGATTTTAGTATAGCAAGAGACAACCAATAGTACCATTATCAAGTACTGAAGCTGAGTATAAAACAACAGCTTTAGTAACATGAGAGTATGTGGTTAGTGCAACTTATGAAGAATATGTGCCAGTTGATAAATATTTGGTTCAGCTGTATTGTAACAACCAATCAGCTATATGACTAAAAATCTTGTTTTCTATGCAAGAAGAAAACACATTGAAGTATACAATCACTTTGTGAGGAAGAAAATATGACAAGGTGAAGTTGAATTCAAGTACATCAACATAAGTAACCAAGTTGTAGACATATTCAAGAAGAGTTTGACTCCCTCTAGATTACAAAGTTTTGAGAATTTGGCATGACTATGAGAAAAGTTGATGCTTAGGAGGAAAGCCAAATTTATAGGCCATTGCACATTTATGAGTTAGACAAGCGCGGATTGCTTCCATGTTTTATCTCAAGTGAAAAAAAAAGTAGTCCATTCTTGCTAGCTAAAATGACTAAAAGAATGCAGTTGCATTAAATGAGAAGAAGAATAAAGAAGCTTGTTATCGGTAACATACTAGTATAATTAGGGAGCATGTTTTAATTTTTTATTGTCTAATATAGAATTCGACAAGAAAAAAAATGAAGAGTTCTGTAGTATCTAGTATTGAGTGTTCCTATATCTTAGAGTTACTCTCCCAATGTTCAATAAGGTTTTTCTTTTTAATTGGCTAATCCCAATTTTGGGGGGAAAGCGCCACCCCTATATTTTATTAATACAAAAATAAGGCATGAAGGGGGACATAAACCTTGCCTTCATGAATACATAAAATTAAAGCATAAATTAGCAGTACTACTCCTTTTACAAAATAATAATAGCTAAAAATGAAAATAGTTATTTCTTTATTCTAATAGAAGGAACTCCACATCTATTCATCCACAGTATGCCTGGAGCATTAGAGTGTAAATATGATTGTTGGAAGTAAATGACTTGCTGACTATCTTGATGATCAACTCCCACATTTGCAAGAGCAGTAGCTACTCCATTTGCTTGGCGCAGACAATGTGAAATAACTAAACCCCCTTGGAAGAATTGCCGAATGTGATTGACCTCCAATCAGATGGACCATGGGCAGCTAAACTTTCATGTCAAAATATTAACCAAAAACAGAGAATCTAATTCAAGACAAAATTGGGAATAGCCATGGGAAACACATAATCTTATACCAAAAAGAAGTGCCTTTGCTTCTGCTTGTAGTGATGTCCGACCTCCAAAGGAAAATGAAAAGGCGAAGATCAATGTTCAATAAGTGATTGTTCACTATTAATAAAATAACATAATAAATTGTTTGTTTGTCTCACTAATAACCCAATAGCATGTGTAGTTACTAGTTTTCACATTTACTTTTAAAATGCATGAACATATGCAGTTATATTTAAACTTAGAATTCTACCTTCTTAGCATTGCTTCAGTATTTTTAGACCATCTTGATTCATAATCTATTGGCCACGTCTTATTGTATGTGTCTATCAATATTCTAAAGCCATGTTAGAGTTCAGGAATTTGTTATTATGTTTCAGAATTCCTCGGTCAATTTACCATCAAAAGTTTTGTTAAGAAGCTGAAGTTCTTTAGTTTGAGCATAGTCCATTAGCTGCATTTTTCCACATATTTTTTTTCGACGTTTAATCACTGCTGCCATTTTGGTAAAAAGATTTGATAATTGCGTTAGACAACTATTAGAAGAAGCAAGATCCAGCAATGGGATGGGGTTTTGATTATAGGAAAAAGTTTTCCAGTTTTCTTATTTTCTTTTTTTTTTCCATTTAATTGTAAATTAACTATATGTTAGCATTAAATGCTTTGGTGGCTTTGCCATCTAAGCAGCAGTAGCCAATCCAAATATTATCGTTTTCCAAGTGAAAGCATTTACTGCTATGGACTCCTAAAAGATTCACAGACCACACAAAATTTGGATGTCAAATTTTAGCTATAGATTCATAATCTGTGCAAATATCTACTCAATTTACCTATAATAGAGAGGCCTCAATAGAGGATTTGAGCAAACCAACATGAAGCATTTGGGTGATCTTTTCTTTGTATATTTAATTAATTAATATTTTAGAGTATATAATATTACCCTCCTTGCTTGTGAGCATGGTTCTAATTTAACTAAACCACATAAATCTCTGTGTTTTTGTCTTTTTTTATATTTCTTTCCATATTTTATTGTTGTCTTTCTTTTTACTCTTACAAATTATCAATTAACATTCGACAATTTATTTGAAGCTAGATCCTAACAAATTAGTTGATGCGGGAGCATCTATGGATGATGATATTAGAGAAGAGGACCAAGTGACCATTCCAAAGGGACCAATTACAAGAGCGAGGGCTAAGCATTTCAAAGATCAACTTCAGCTATTCATTCAAAATGTCCAATCACAAGGGGAAAATTCCATACCACTTGAAGAACTAAAGTTTGGTAGATCAGATGGATATTGCTTGATTCAAGTGGAAGGAAATAAACCAGTTGAAGTTCTTGAAGTTGCTGAAAAACAAAAATTTTCAGTGATCTGAAGATGCAGATCCAAGGGTCACCGTTAACCCTCACCCGTGGATCCATCCGCTGATCAGATTCTGGGAGCTTCGTGAGACCTGTACGAGCAGAGAACCACAGATGTTTACCCATGGATCCATCCACGTATCAACTTCTAGGGACATCGAGCGATCTACGACTACAGCGATACGCGAGTACCTATTCATTGACATTCACATATCACTTAACCGCGGATCACCCTTGGTCAAAGGCGTTTACGAATTTTGACTAGAATTTTTGTGGTGTAATATAGTCCTTTCTAGTCAATTCTATGTATTAGGGTTCAGATTAATGGCCATGTATAAATACTTAACTTATATTTACTATTCATACAATTTTATGAAGAATTATTCAAGAAATTGAGCATTTCTCTCTTTTGGCTTTCAAGCCTTCTCACTTGAAGTTCTTAGGGTTTAACCTAAGGATTTCAAAACTTGGCTTATCAATCAAGAACCACTCTTGATTGTGGCGCCTTCTACTGATAGTTTTGGTTCGCTAATTCATGCAAATTTGGGTTGAGATAGTATCAAAATTGTTCAAGTTTGTGAGGGTTAGAGAGGTCAAGACTCTTCCATCCCTTGAATCTTCAGCTAGTCTCAACCTTGATCTTGTGTTATTCTTAAGTCATCCTAGCCGTCCAACTTCTTATTCATGTCTTGTTGTTTTTTATTTGTTTTGTTTCCTATAATATTTTTCTTATTTAGTTCTTGTGTTATCCTTGCTGTACTTGTTGTCTTCCTACCCTAGATTGTGTTATTGTGTTTTTTTTTTCTCGTTGTTCTTTGTGTCAAACTATCCTAGATCTTGTGTTTTTGTTGTTCTTGTGGTGTTACTGTTGTAGATCTACAAGGTTCTACTCTTGTTATTGTAGATCTAACCATCTTTGTGTTGTTCTTTAGTCTAAATCTCAAGTTCTTGTTGTTTGTTCTTGTTTTGCTTGAACAACTAGAACAAGACTTCTATTTTCTCTATCATTTTCCAAAAACTCTAGTTGTGATCTTGATTTCTTGAAGTTAAATCTTGAATCTTGTGGCGAAGAGAAATCAAGATAGGTCAAAAAGTTGGCCTACAATATGAAATGATTTTGTTATTGGTGGTTTGATGTTGATGTTGAAGAAGTTCAAGAGAATTCTAGAGAAATCTTGATTCTTGAACTTGTTGGAGTTAAAAAAAAAAAAATCATCCAAGCTTAAAAAAAAAATTTGATTGATTGTGGTTGAATATTGGAAAGCCTAAGAAAGAAATGGTTTAATTTGTGAAGACAAGAATAGAGATTTCTCAAGAATTTTAAATCCAAAGAAAAGAAAATTCTTGTTAAATCTTCATTCAAGGGTGAACAAATTTAAGATTTATACTAAAGAAATCCATTCTTTCAACTTTCAAAACTCAAGTGTTTCAAAATGTTAATCTTTGTCTTACTGAATTTCCAATCCCATTCTTAGTGTCAACTTAAAAGTGAGTCATTCTTGGTGTTCAATCTAGTGGTGGTTCCACATTGGATAAGTCTTTCACAAGGTACATTGTGAGAAGATTATCAACTTTGAAAGCCAATTGAGATAGTGAGCTTAATAGAGTGATTTTGAGTGATACACGAGTGCGAGTGTATACACGTGAGGCAGAGTGAGGATTATTTTCCTTTGTACTACCTTTATGGCAGAAATCATGTCAACCGAAGGTGAATCACGACCTAGTGGAACTTCAAAAGGTGTTCGAATCCTTGGTAGCAAGTGTTCAAGCACTAAATCGCCTGACTAGACCGAATAGAGGATACACAAAATTGATCAACCAACCGTCGTGATACAGTTCCAATAGAGGAATCGGAAGATTCCAATGAGGAAGGACTCCATTGGTTCGAAGACCATCAGAGGGATCAACATGAAAATGCCCAAAATGGAGAAGCATTCAATGGAGTAAAAATCAAAATTCCCACTTTTTAGGGTAAATCGGATCCAGAAGAGTACCTAGAATGGAAGAGAAAGATAGAGTTGATATTTGATTGCCATAACTACATCGAAGAGCAAAGGTAAAATTAGTAGTAATGGAGTTTACTGATTATGCACTTGTGTGGTGGGATCAGGTCTATACTCAAGCGAGGAGAAGAGGTCTACCAACAATCAACACTTGGGATGAGCTTAAAAGAGCTATGAAGAGCCAATTTGTGCCAAACCATTATTATCGAGATTTGTACCAAAAGCTTCGAACTCTCACCCAAGGGAACAGGAGTGTGGAGGATTATTACAAGGAAATGGAGATAACCATGCTTTGTGCGAATATTGAGGAGAACGAAGAAGCAACTATGGCTAGATTCTTGAGCGGGTTAAAGCAAGATATAGCTGACGTGGTGGAACTCCAACATTATGACAACATTGATGATATGGTGAACAAGGCTACAAAGGTGGAACGGAGGCTTAAGAGGAGGGGATATTCCAAACCTGGTACAAACTATCATCCTCCAATGTCGAAGCAATTCACCCAAGGAGGGATAATAAGGAAGCTTCAACTTCTATACCTCTAAAGCCCAAAGAGCAACTTCAAGGAGATGGTAAAATAAAAGGGAAACCATCTAATGAGCCATGCAAAGGGAGGAATAGAGATGTAAAATGCTTCAAATGCTCAAGGAAGAGGACATTATGCCAAGCAATGTCCAAATCAAAGAACCATGTTGTTGCTTTCAAATGGTGAGATCGTGATCGACGATGAGGAAGAGTAATGCAGATATGTCACCATTGATAGAAGAAGATGAACACACATCCGAGGAGGAGTATGGAATGAATGATCAATTAGGCTTGGTAGTTCATCGAAGCATTGAATGCACAAATTAAGGAGAATGAAGCTCAAAGGGAGAACATCTTCTATACACGTTGTCACATCCAGGACAAAGTGTGTAGTTTGATTATTGATGCTGGAAGTTGTGCGAACGTAGCAAGTGCACTCATGGTAGAGAGATTGACATTGCCCATTAGAGACCATTCAAGACCATACAAGCTTACAATGGCTCAACAATAGTGGTGAAGTGAGGATTGCAAAACAAGTCGTGGTACCATTTAGGGTTGGGAGATATGAAGATGAGGTATTGTGTGATGTAGTACCAATGCAAACTTGTCACTTATTGCTTGGGAGACCATGACAATTTGACAAGAACACTACTCGTAATGGGCAAACCAACAAATATTCTTTTGTACATAGGGGTAGAAAAGTTACATTGGTGCCTCTTACACCTCAACAAGTGCATGAGGACCAAGTTATTTTGCAACAAGAGAGTGATTTAGAGAATGAGAAAAAAGAAAAGAGAAAGGAGAAGGAAAAAGGGTTGAGAAAAATGAGAGGCAAAAGGCATTGATTAATTCAACCCTAGAGGGAAAACAAGAGTGAAAACAAAATTTGTTTGCAAAAGCCAAAGATTTGAGGAAAGCTTTTAATTCTAACCGATCAGTTTTTGTGCTTTTGTGCAGGGAAGTAATATTTCCTACTAACAAAATGGATTCATCTTTGTCGAGTTCTATTTCAAATCTCATGCAGGAATTTGAAGAGGTATTTCCCGAGGAAGTACCAAGTGGATTACCTCCAATTTGGGGAATAGAGCATCAAATTGATTTGATACTAGGGGTGTCACTTCCAAACAAACCAGCATATAGGAGTAATCTGGAAGAAACTAAAAAGTTGCAAAGGCAAGTGGAAGAGCTAATGGAGAAAGGTTGGGTTCGTGAAAGCTTGAGCCTGTGTGTCGTGCCGGTTATATTGGTGCCTAAAAAGGATGGATCATGGAGAATGTGCATTGATTGTCGAGCTATCAATGCAATTACAGTAAAGTATAGGCATACAATTCCTAAACTTGATGATATGCTAGATGAACTTCATGGGTATGAATATTTCTCCAAAATAGATTTAAAAAGTGGATATCATCAAATTAGGATTAGAGAAGGAGATGAATGGAAAACTGCATTTAAGACAAAACATGGAATATATTAGTGGTTAGTTATGCCATTTGGGTTGACTAATGCACCAAGCACTTTCATGAGATTAATGAACCATGTTTTGCGACCCTTCTTTGGGAAATTTGTGGTTGTATACTTTGATGACATTTTGATCTATAGTAAATGTTTTGATGACCACTTATTTCATTTAAAATGTGTTCTTGAAGTACTATGTAAGGAAAGGCTTTACACTAATCTTAAGAAGTGCAATTTTTGTACTAATCAACTTGTGTTTTTAGTCTTTGTTGTTAATAAAAATGGAACACAAGTTGATGAATCCAAAGTTAGAGCTATTCAAGAATGGCCTACACCTAAGTCTGTGAGCGAGGCTAGGAGTTTTCATGGACTTGCAAGTTTCTACCGGTGATTTGTCAAAGATTTCAGTACTATAGTTGCACCAATAACTGCCGTTATCAAGAAAAATGAGAAGTTTCATTGGGAAGAAGTCCAAGAGAAGGCTTTTCAAGCATTGAAAGACAAACTCACACATGCACCTATTTTAGCTTTACCTAAATTTGACAAAACTTTTGAAATTGAATGTGATGCTTCAGGTGTTGGCATAAGGGCGGTCTTAATACAAGAAGGGAGATCGATTGCGTATTTCAATGAGAAATTAAATAGAGCTTCATTGAATTACCCTACTTATGATAAAGAATTGTACGCATTAGTTCGTGCCTTGCAAATTTGGCAGCACTATTTAAGACCGAAGGAGTTTCTAATCCACACCGATCATGAGTCTCTTAAACATTTGAAATCACAACTCAAGCTAAATAAGAGACATGTTAGATGGATTAGCTTTATTGATACATTTCCATATGTCATTAAGTTCAAATTTGGTAAGACCAATGTAGTGGCGAATGCACTTTCCCGAAGATATACTTTATTCACTACACTTGATTCGAAATTACTAGGTTTTGAGCTATTGAAAGAAATGTATGTTAATGATACAGATTTTGGTGATGTTTTTGAGAAATGTAAGCATGCACCTTATGGTAAGTTTTACATTTCTAATGGTTACTTGATGAATGTGGATAAACTATGTGTTCCAAATGGTTCCATTAGAGAATTATTGGTTAGGGAATCACATAGTGGTGGATTAATGGAACATTTTGGAGTGGCTAAAACTCTTTCTATTTTGCAGGAACATTTTTATTAGCCACACATGAAGAAAGATGTTGAGAAAGTAGTGGAGAGATGTGCTACATGCCACAAGGCTAAGTCCAAGCTCCAACCCTATGGTTTGTATACTCCACTTCCTATACCTAGTGAACCATGGGTAGACATTTCAATGGATTTTGTACTTGGATTATCTAGATCAAAAAGCAGTCATGATTCTATTTTTGTGGTTGCAGATAGGTTTTCTAAGATGGCACATTTCATTCCATGTCATAAAACTGATGATGCATCTC
Organism: Mitragyna speciosa; assembly: GCA_024721245.1. Taxonomy (NCBI): domain Eukaryota; kingdom Viridiplantae; phylum Streptophyta; class Magnoliopsida; order Gentianales; family Rubiaceae; genus Mitragyna; species Mitragyna speciosa. The sequence goes on along the minus strand of CM045558.1, from coordinate 15,954,092 downwards.
ATGTAGCGGATTTGTTCTTTAGGGAAATAGTAAGGTTGCATGGCATACCCAAAACTATTTTATCCGATAGAGATGTCAAATTTTTGAGCTACTTTTGGAAGACTTTCTGGGCAAAGTTGGGTACTAAATTGTTATTTTCAACTTCAAGTCACCCACAAACCGATGGCCAAACAAAAGTAGTAAATAGGACATTGTCATTATTATTGCGTGCCATCATAACAAAGAACCTGAAAACATGGGAAGAATGCTTGCCTCATGTAGAGTTTTCATATAATATAGAACTATCCATTATGCTACTAAGCTTCACCGTTCGAAATTGTCTATGAACTTAACCCTCTTACTCCATTGGATTTGTTACCTTTACCCATTTCTGAGCATGTGAACTTAGATGGGAAAAAGAAGGTAGAGTTCATAAAGAAACTGCATGAACTGGTGAAAATCAATATTGAAAGAAGAACAAAGTAATACATAAAGCACACCAACAAGGGACGTCATCAAATGACCTTCCAACCTAGAGATTGGGTATGGTTACATTTGAGGAAGGAAAGATTTTCAACTCAAAGGTGTAATAAGCTAATGCCAAGAAGTGATGGACCATTCCAAGTCATAGAGCACATCAACGACAATGCCTACAAGCTTGACCTTCTAGGTGAGTATGGAGTTCATGCAACATTTAACGTTTTCGACTTAAGTCCTTATTATGCAGATGAACCGGAAGATGATTTGAGGACAAATCCTCCTCAAGAGGAGGGGAATGATGCGGGAGCATCTATGGATGATGATATTAGAGAAGAGGACCCAGTGACCATTCCAAAGGGACAAATTACAAGAGCGAGGGCTAAGTGTTTCAAAGATCAACTTTAGCTATTCATTCAAAATGTCCAATCACAAGGGGAAATTCCATACCACTTGAAGAACTGAAGTTTGGTAGATCAGATAAATATTGTTTGATTCAAGTGGAAGGAAATAAACCAATTGAAGTTCTTGAAGTTGCTATAAAACAGAAATTTTCAACGATCCGTGGGTCACCATTAGCCCTCACCCGCGAATCCATCCACGGATCAGATTCTGGGAGCTCCATGAGATTCGTGTGCACAAAGAACTGCAGACGTTTACCCGTGGATCCATTTGCGCATCAACTTCTGGGTACATCGAGCGATCCGTGACTATAGTGATACGCAAGTCACTGTTCATTGACATCCGTGAATCACCTAACTGTGGATCACCCTTGGTCAAAGGCGGTTATGAATTTTGACCAGAATTTTTGTGGTGTAATATAGTCCTTTCTAGTCAATTCCATGTTTTATGGTTCAGAGTAATGGCCATGTATAAATACTTAACTTATAGTTAATGTTCATACAATTTTTATGAAGAATTATTCAAGAAATTGAGAGTTTCTCTCTTTTGGCTTTCAAGCCTTCTCACTTGAAGGTCTTAGGGTTTAACCTAAGGATTTCAAAACTTGGCTTATCAATTAAGAACCGCACTTGATTGTGGCACCTTCTACCGATAGTTTTGGTTCGCTAATTTGTGCTAACTTGGGTTGAGATAGTATCAAAATTGTTCAAGTTTGTGAGGCTTAGAGGGGTCAAGACTCTTCCATCCCTTGGATCTTAAGCTAGTCTCAACCTTGATCTTGGGTTCATATCATTAGTATTAGAACTAGAAAATTTAATAGTTAATATTTGGCCACCCTTATGATGATAACAAGTCCAATATAAAAAAAAAAAAGACTGGAATGTTAAATTCAACTAATAGCAGCTAAAAATGGGAACTATTCTCATTCAAGATGGAGTGGATACAGCATTGTCTGGTGATATCCCTTTGGCTATACTATGGGTACTTTAGGCAAGTGCATCTATTGTTTCCAGTAGTACAGTGTATAGGAGTATCGAGTGTCGATCCTATAGGGACTATGTGAGTACTAGTATTAGCATTCTTTTTATTATCTAACCTCTCAAAGCGAATGCCATATCAAGTAAAATATGAATTAACTAAAACTAGTGCCTAACAAAATAACAATCTAGAAGTCAGTAGAAAGAATGGACAATCCTAGAGGTGAATCTAGATGTAGAATCCCCCTAAACTAAACATGATATGACTCTACCTTAATTAATGAATAACGCACTTGCTTAGACCTTAAAATCTCTTAATTAAGTTATAATGTTTCCCAAATATTACAACCCCTATCCCCTTGGTTGATTAATTAGAATATCTTCTTAATTAAAACCTCAAAGAGATGCATTTAATTTCTACGGGTTCTATGGTTTTGGTTATGGTTGAATCCAACCGGGAAGACTCATGTAGTTTAATCTCTAGCAACCCATACAATCCTTATTATTTATGAAGTGATCTAACCATATAAGTAATTTCTCAATCTAGCTATATGAAATCAATATTGAAATCAAAGGACAGTAGCAATTCCCAATTCAACAACAATGAAGCTCATGAATAAATCTAACATTAACATTGGGATCTTCATTAATTCAAGAATAAAATCAAATACAATATAGAATTTAGGGTTCATCCATCTAATTCTTAACATTTCAATCCACAACTACAAGAATAAACTTAACAAAAGACAAGAAAAGAATAAGAAAACTCATTCTCATGAAGAATTCTTGAATCGTCCCTTGCATCTTGATAAAGTTTTATTGCTTTGCACCATTGAAGCCCTTGAGTTGCTCCGCTACTCTTGCTTTTTTCTCTCTACATCCCTCTAGATGTGTGTAAAAGTGTGTTTCTTGTGCCCTAGAACCCAAAGAAACCACCTTTTCCCTTCTCCAAAGAGGCAAGGTTATCCCCTCAAAAAATTATCCCCAAAGTGCTTAAAAGCACAACTTTTCGCAACTAAGCCGCGCCTTAGGCTATGGCAAGGCTTTACCCATGGCTTAATTTTCTCCCATGCTGACCATAACCGCACCCCAGGATATGGCAAGGCCTTACTCGCGGCTATGGTCAAAATGCTTTCCTTCCTTTCCACTCCAGATTTCACCTTAAAGACGGCTGAACTAGCTTTTCCTCAAAATACGGAAGTTTTAGCCCTTTGAGTAAACTTTCCAAACAACAAGAGTCAAGTCATTTGGAGTTCTATAGGCAAAGATATACTTCAGTTACTTGGAATTTTGACCAATGAAACGTGAGAACTGGATTTTAATGTCTTCATATGAATTGTACACAACTATCTTAGCTTCAAAATGTATCAAGAATCATTCCAATCCAATATCTCTAACTCAAGTTATTACCAAAATACTGAAACATGTCAAAGCTGCCATTATTTCCTTTCCAATTCTTCTTGCCCTGTTGCTTCTTTGTACTACTTTGAGGGTTTATTGACTTCAATTCATCACCGAATTGGTCCAAATTGGTGGCAAAATGTGCAAACCTTATGAAAATACAAGAATAACGCAAATAATTATCTTTTACAAACTATTTAGCTATTAAACTTTAAAATAAGAAGAAAAAGCAAGTATATAGAGAGAAACTAATGAAAAACACTAAAAAGCCTAGCCTAAATACTACTAAAAACTACTATACTTTAACAATTATCAAATTTTCCCACACTCAAGTTATTGCTTGTCCTCAAGCAACACACCATACAAATCCAAAACAATGGCTTCACCAAAATAAAAGCAAAACATACATTTTCAAGAGCAACTTCTCAACAACTATGGAACACAATTATCCATCTTATTTTAAATATTCATCATATTAAGCAAAGGAGAAAGAATTATATGTCAATTATTGTTGTACTTGTTGCTAACAAGTACAACAATATGCCCATGATTAATTCACTTTTCACAATTAGGGATGTTTGTTTATTAAGCTTAGTCTTTCCTTGAGACATAAGGCTGCTATTTTATGCGAAGATCGACATTGGCTAGATGAAGATCCCTCGGTTACTCAACACTTCATTTGCCCAAGTTGCTATGTATACTCACAATTTTTGCACCTTTTGACACAAAAGTCAACATTGGCCAAATGAAGACCCTCGGTTACTCAGTATTAAAACCTGTAGAGTAGAACCTAAGCTTAATTACTCTTTTTCTTCCAATGGTTTTCTCTTTCAAAACACTAACTCTCTCTCTCTTTCTTTTCAAAATTTTTTTCTTCAAATAAGCTCATTTAATCCATTTTCCCTAACATGTTAGGCATAAGCCATACCCATAAACTACATTTACTACTTAACTTGTTAGTATATGCCCTAAAACCAAATTGGTTTAAGGTTTTTTGTACTTACACCTATTTATGTTATATTTATTCATGTGGCATTTTTCTTTATCATCTATATTTGTATTTCCATGTAACTTATTTATTTAATAAAGTCCTTAGAATATTGATTGTGTATTAGAGATTGTAAGGGTTACAATTATGGGACTCTTAATACATAAAGTCATATTCTTAAATATCCCTAGTTATAGTATTAATAAGATTGGATATCATTAATATGGATAGACTAAAACGTACTTTGCCTCCATTTATGGCAAGTAATAGTTGATCTCATTGACTATGGTGTGTTGACACCTAAGCTAGTATGTGGATGCTTGTTAGGAACAAGTTCATTAGAACGATCCGCCAAGAGTTTTCAACTATAGTGCCAATGGTTGAACTCTTAATGGTAGTGGTGTAAGTGATCCTTTGACTTGAGATTATCATAGTATCTTGAGTGTGGATTGCTATACTTTAACCCTATTCCTTGATGCTCGTAAAATAGTAGCCCATAGGATAGAGGATGAGTATAGTTTGAAGCATGGAAGGATAGTAAGAAATCAATATAGGATTCACCACTTCTTAATAAAAGAGTATATACAACTTTGGCCATTTTATAGAAATATTAAGTCAATAAATCTATTGCAGAAATGATAGTATAACTTCAAAGTAGTTTCAAGGTTAGACATCATGGAAGTTTATGTTTCGAGAACAAGAAAATATTAATTAGTCATTTAAAAGTATGCACTGTACTTTTTAGACTATTTGGGATATAATGTGATGAAAGGATATTAATTACACAGTAACATTCTTGTCGATAGGTATAGTCTACCATATGACTTTCCTATTCACGTGGGTAGTCATGATGCATTGCTAGACGCCACTCATAATCTATAAGTATAAATTAATTAGTTATGAATTAATGATAAATTAAAGTGTTTAATTTATCTAACTTTTAATTGATTAATTAATGAGTTATAATTTACACTTATTGTCAACGTGAATGGAACCTAATGGGCCACACACATAAATAACATAATCTTTGGGCTAAATTATAATTAAGATAAGTATGAGATACTTATAGGGTTAATTTATAAGATAAATTAACTTAAAAGACTTATTTATAAATATTCTAAGTCTTGTAAAAAATTAGTTTCCCGAAAGAAATAAAGAAGCTATTTGGTTTCCTTATGGGATTGGATTCCTAAAGGAGAAGGATTAGCTTAAGGTAAGCTTCCTAAACCTTCTTGGTTTTCAATTACCTTTATTTCTTAAATGACTACTACCTCTATAAATATGTACTTTCTTTAACTCTTGAATTATTATTGCAACACAAAAGAAAATCTAGTGAGAGAAAACTTGCAAGAAGACATATGCCCCCCCTTTTGGATGTTTCTCTCTTCTCTCTCTTCCCTAATTGTTAGGCTTTTATCTATCTCTTGTGTTCTTAATTAATTCAAGGGAGCTAGCACTCAAAAGTCAAAGCAAGCAAGCCTTGAAGGTTCCCAAAGATTTTTTTGTATGGATATTATTAGAGGCTCGACGCTTGGAGGGCTTTTTGTGGTAGATCTTGCCTCTTCACCGAAGGGTCTTAGCCTTTAAAAGCATAGAGATCTTCTGTGCTTGAGGTAATTTTCGTGCAAACTCCCTTATAATCATATAGATGTATTAAAGAGATCCATGGTTAAGGTAATACAGTTTTATTTTTTCACTGTATTACCGGTGTTATTACCTTACATAACCCACGAAGAAAAATAAATAAAGCAGAAAAACATCACTAAACTCACAAAAAATTTAGCATAATCCAACCTACTTTACCTAATATACTTTCTCTAAAATAAAATCTCATAATCATACAATCACATCTCCTTAGTCAATTAAGAAGAAGCTTCTCAAAATTACATATAATTACTCTAATTGGGTAAGAAAAATTGACAACTAACGAGTCAAATAGATGATTGCTTTCATAAAACTCAAAATAAAAACATTAATAACACCTAAGTTGGAAAATTTTGGGAAAAATTTTGATAAGAAAATCAACAGCCACATCAAACAATTAATTTCTAGCAAACTGACCAACAAGTAGCGTACACACCACGACAAATTAAACTATTTCCCCACACGTGAATCACACATTGTCCCCAAGTAGCGTACTACACTTTTAGCTCGTTAAATGCATGTCAAAGTGCAATAAAATTCTTGAAAATAAAAATAATATGTACAGATTGTTGTGTCTCATTTTTTAAAAATGGAAATGGAGATTGGAAAAGAGAGTGGTTTTTGTAAAAATGTTTTTTAGAAAATGATTTTTACTTTGAAAAACAAAAGGACCTAAAATGGGACTTTGATAATGCGGCAGGTTGGGCCCACAAAATAGAGCATAAAAAGGGTTTTTTTTTATGAAAAACAGAGTCACGACTTGGTATTGAATTTTGATGTACCAGTTATCAAAAAATGTTTAATGGAAACAGCTGGAAAACAAGAACAAAACCTTTTCAGAAAACATTTTATGAAAAAAGTAAGAAGAGTGATAAAACCCCTTTTAGACGACTCCAAGTCTTTGAAAATAAGATAAAACGAGTTCGGAGTCACAATTGAAGAAAGGGAAGGCAAAGGCTCGCGCCTAAGGCATCCTTTGAACCTAACCGAAACTAATTGTGAGGTTTAGTTGAAGTTTTCATAATATAACCCTAAAACTTATCACATTTGAATGTATCTACATGAATGCAAACCTAGACCTAGAAAGGGATATCGAACGGGACAAAATGTCCCTTCAAAATTTAGTTGGATTTAACACATTAATTATGTAACCTAAAATGAGACCTCGAAACAGTCACAAGTTATCTAAACATGAAATGCAAAAGTGAAAATAAAATATAGATATAAATATAAGTTATCAAGAAAGAAAATGAAACATAATGGGTATAGAGAATAAAGACTCGTGAAACGATTTTCCTTTCTTGTAGAGGGGTGAATGTCATGCTAAGGCTAAGAGGGATAAACTTGCCCACTTCCCATGTTTGAAGGGTGACTCATCCTAACCAAACTAAGCAAATGATCTATCTATTCTAAAATTCTATATAAAATACAATCTAAATGTCATGCATTATACATATATGGGGATAAGGGATGATACAGGGGAAAAAACCATGCACACGGAGAAAAATTTTAAAAATATAAAAATAAGTGAAATTGTCATGAAGAGCACACAAATCAGACTAACACGTGAGAGGCCTAAGGGTCTAGTGTTAGACTAGCCAGTTCTCCAAATCTTCACTAGTATTTGTTAGTGTATGCCCTAAAACCAAGATGGTTTAAGGTGTTTTGTGTTACGCTTATTTATGTTATATTTATCCATGTGGTATTTTTCTTTATCATCCATACTTGTGTTTCCATGTTACTTGTTTGATTGATAAAGTCCTTAGAATATTGACTGTGTATTAGAGATTGTAAGGGTTACAATTATGAGACTCTAATACATAAAGTCATATTCTTAAATATCCCTATTCATAGTATTAATGAGATTGGACATCATTAATGCGGATAGACTATCACATACTTTGCCTCTACTTATGGTAAGTAGTAGTTGATCTCATTGACTATGGTGTGCGTGACACTTAAGCTGGTATGTGGATGCTTGTTTGAGAACAAGTTCATTGGATTGATCCGCCAAGAGTTTCAACTATAGTGCCAATGGTTGAACTCTTAATAGCTATGGTGTAAGTGATCCTTTGACTTGAGATTACCATAGTATCTTGAGTGTGGATTGCTATACTTTGACTCTATTCCTCGGTGCCCGTAAAAGGTGGCTCATAGGTTAGAGATTGGGTATAGTTTCAAGCATGGAAAGGTAGTGAGTAATCAATATAGGATTCACCACTCCTTAATAGGAGAGTATATCCCTATATGGGCACTTGTTGGAAATATTAACTCATAAATCTTCTGCAGAAGTGATAGTATAACTTGGAAGTAGTTTCAAGGTTATACATTTGGAGAGTTATATTTCTAGAACAATGAAATATAAATCAGTCATTATTAAAGTATGCATTATACTTTTAGACTAATTGGGATATAGTGTGGTGAAAGGATATTAATTACACGGTAACATTGTCATTGAAGGGTATGGTCTACCATATGACTTTCCTATTCACTTGGGTGGTCATGATGCATTGCTAGACGCCACTCATGATTTATAAGTATGAATTGATTAATTAGTGAATTAATGATAAATAAAAGTGTTTAATTTATCTAGCTCAATTAATGAGTTATAATTTATACTTATTGCCAACGTGAATGGAACCTAATGGGTCACACACATAAAGAACAAAATCTTTGGGTTAAAATGTAATTAAGATAAGTATGAGATACTTATGGGGTTAATTTCTGAGATAAATTAACTTAAAGGACTTGTTTATAAATATTCTAAGTCTTGCAAGAAATTGGTTTCCTAAAAGAAATAAAGTAACTAATTGGTTTCCTTATGGAATAGATTTCCTAAAGGAGAAGGATTAGCTTAAAGTAAGTTACCTAAACCTTCTTGGTTTCCAATTAGCTTTATCTCCTAAAAGACTAGAATACTACCTCTATAAATAGGTTCATGCTTTGACTCTTGAATTATTATGCAACACAAAAAGAAAACTATTGAGAGAAAAATTGAAAGAAGAAGACACGCCTCATTCTCTCTCTAGGCGTCTCTCTCTCTCTCCTAACTGTTAGGTTTTTCTTCTTCTTGTGTTCTTAAATAATTCAAGGGAGCTAGCACTCAAAAGTCAAAGCAAGCAAGCCTACAAGGTTCCCAAAGAAGTTGTTCGTGTGGATATCGTTAGAGGCTCTACGCTTGGAGGGCTTTTTCGTGGTAGATCTAACATCTTCTTCGAAGCATCTTTGCCTAGTAGCATAGAAATCTTCTGTGCTTAAGGTAATCTTCATGCAAACCCCCTTGTTAATTATATAGATATGTCAAAGAAATCCATGGTTAAGGTAATAAATTTTTATTTTTCCGCTGTGTTACCTATGCTATTACCTTACAGTATTGGACTAGTAAGACAACGAGAAAAACACAACTAGCATTGGACTAGTGTGGTAACATCACAAATAAATACATGAATAAAAGCATAATAAAAATGAACAAACACATTAAAACACATAGATTGCATAGGAGCACATACCACATAAACATAATATTCTAGATGCAAAAAAAAAAATGCTAATAAAAGCAAGTAAACGGATAAGCACATATAAACACATAAAACACATATGTCCTAACTATTACACTGGGGAGCCTAGCTACAACCAAAATGGGGAAAATAAAATGAATAAAATTAAAACACTTAGTCTGACCTATCTATTACACTTGCTAACTAAATACAAATTTTACTAAATAAAAACAAAAACAACAACTATATATTACATTGATCCGAATAGTTGAGAAATAAAAGTAGAATTAGCAAATAAAATTAACAAAAACGTAAAAAAAAAAACAAAGTAAAAATAACACACAAAGACACATAATAATGACACATAAGAGCACATAAGGAAATAAATAAATAAATAAAAGGAATGAAGGTACCTCTTTTGAAGACTCAATGTAATAGTACTAAGAAAACACAGAGACACGTTAGGGTACCATTACTTTAAATAAATAAAACATAAAAATAAACTCTAGTGAACCAAGGGGAAAATTATAACTACATGCAAGTTGAAGGACCAAATCAACAATTTTGGCAAGCATAGGGGTCAAATTGCAAGTTATAACATAATCGGAAAAGAAATTAAAGTGCAAAAAAACTTTTAGAGTCCTACTAACACCAATAAATAACATAAGGGTCTAAACATAAATATTACCTCATGAAAAAGAAAATGAATAAGAGATAATGCCAAAACTAAAATAAAGCTAGATTAATCAATTGAATTAACTTAATGAACTAAACTAAAACTAAATTAAACTAGATTAAGTGCTAATCAATCAACCATTAATTCAAAACAAACACTAATCCCCATAATTTGTTTTCAGTTTTTTTCTTCATTTTATTATTAAACTAATTATAACTAGAAAAAATAAAAGAAAACAAAATAAACAGACAAATGAACCCCTTCTAGATTCTTCTTTGTTTACTCAAATCCACCTTCCCACCAAAATCCCCAAATCCTCATCTTCATTTCCAAAATCCCTAAAGCTTTACAAACCAAATCAAACAAGAATTATAATCATACAAATCAATCACATATTCGCATAATAGATTGTCCGTTGAATGGTATTGTTGCAATTTGAAAGATAGAGACCATATTTCTTCCTTACCTGACACGGGGATGGAGAATCTAGCGATGGTGTGATTACCGGTGGGAGATGGTTCGTGGCTGTAGGCAACGGTGGTCCAATGGTGGTGGAAAGGCTACTGGATGTTGGTGATGGTAGTGGAGGGAGTGACGTGATGGTGTTGATGCTTGAGCTTGGCCATGGGTCTTTGGTGGTTGAGTGCGATTGTGATTCAGAAGGGGAAGGGGACAGATAGGGATGGCTGTGGATGAAGCCGTTGTGGCCAATTAGTGGGTGGTGCTGACATTGCTTAGGGGGTTTTACAATGGTTGACGTTAGGAATTATTGGTTGTGGTTGTTGTGGGGATTAGGCGGCTGAGTTAGGGTGGTTTTAGGTGGTTGAATTGGACTAATAGGGCTGTGATTGGTGGAAGACGGTGGATTGCTGGTGGTTAACAAAGGGTTTTTTGCAATTAATTGGTACTAGTAGTGATGGGGATGATGCGATGATGGTGGTGCAATGGTGAAAGGAAGGCGGTTTGAAGGTGTGATGGTGGTTGTGTCACTGTGTGTAATAGTGTGTTGTGTACTGCTGTGTGCTGTATATGTGTGAATCTGTATGTGCTGTATGTGTGTGAATTTGTGTGAAGTTGTGGGTGAATCATTGTGCAACTAGTGTGTGTTGTGTATGTGAATTGTGTATGTATGATTAATCTTCGTGAATTTTATTGTTGTCTCTATTTTTACTTTTACAGGTTATCAATTACCATTCAACAATTTACCCGAAGCTAGATCACAAAAAATTAGTATTAGATTAGAATATTTAATAGTTAATATTTGGCAACCATTATGATGATAACAAGTCCAATATCCTAAAAAAAAAAGACCAAAATGTTAAATTCAACAAATAGCAGCTAAAAATGGGAGCTATTCTCATTCAAGATGGAGTGGATACAACATTGTTTGGTGATATCCCTTTGGCTATACTATGGGTAATTTAAACAAGTGCATGTATCGTTTCCAATAGTACAGTGTATAGGAGTATCGAGTGTCTATTCCACAGAATAACAAAACTAGTATCTAAACAAATAAAAATCTAGATGTCGTTAGAGAGAATGGACAATGGTTATTGCTATGGATATGGATATGGCTATTGCTAATAATTGGTACGGATATGGACAATGGTTATTCGTAGAAGAATTGATATGGATATGGCTATTGCTAATAATTGAGGTACGGTGTGGTTGTTTTTTAATTTAATATTTTCTTGCTCTATTGTTGGGGAGGGAGACTAGCATCTTTTTATTCTTGTTCATAGTGATGTGATGGCTTCTAAGTGCTTAATGAATTTTGTGCATGCTAAATGTACCAAAGTGCAATGACAGGTTTTATTGGCAGATTTAGCTTCTTTAAACCCTAATAATTACCCTTGGATTATTTGTGGTGATTTAAATGTTGTGGTTCATGTTGATGAGAATAAAGGGGGGAGGGCTTTCCAATTGGAGGAAGCTATGGGTTTCTTACATTTTATGCACAATGTCAAAGCTTTTGATGCTGGTGTTTTGGGCTTTAAGTATACTTGGTGCAATAATTGCCATTGGCGAGCAAAAGTGTGGAAAATGCTAGATCTTGCACTTTTAAATGACCAGTTAGGGACGTTAAATGTAGAATTATCTATTTAGCACTTGTCTAGGGCACCGTCTGACCATGCCCCTTTGCTATTGATGGGAAAGACAAGACTAGATTCCAAACCTTGGCCTTTTAGATTTCTTAATTTTTTGGACCTCTCATCATCAATTTTTGGATGTGGTACGGGAGACTTGGCATGGCGACTTCAATGGATCTCTATTAAATGTTTTGGCATCCAAATTGAAAGGTGTGAAGCATGCTTTGTGATTATGGTCTAAGCAAGCTTTTGGTGATATTTTCCAAAGGGTCAAGCAATTAGAAAAGGAAGTAGCAGATGTGGAAAGAATATTTGATAAAGAGGACACTGAGCAAGCATTGGATAGAGTGCAACAGGTAAAGGCCAGGTTGAGTAAAGCTATTTGTATAGAAGAGAATTTTTGGAGCCAAAAAGTACGAGTTAAGTGGTGGAAGGAGGGGGATAGAAATTCTACTTTCTTTCATTCTATTGTAGCTCAACGGAGAGCTAAGGCAGTGATTCATAAAGTTAAAGATTCTACTGGAGAGTGGCTGGATTCAAATGAGGCAATTGCACTGGAGGCTTGCAATTTCTTTTCCTCATTATTTTCTCATGAAGGAGGTGATCATGATTTTGAACATCAATAGATTCTGAAGCTGATCGATGATGAGGATGGAGTGTTTGGAGAGAGTTCGCTCATCATCATCAGGAAGTTCGGGAAGTAGTATTTGCTATGGACAGGGATAGTGCTCTGGGACCTGATGATCTTTTAGGCCATTTCTTCACGTATGCTTGGGATATTGTGAAAATAGATGTTTATCAGGCAGTGCTAAGCTTTTTCTGTGGTGAAGCCATCCTGAGGAGCATTTGTTCCATGTTGATTGTGCTTATTCCAAAGGTGTGTTCTCCGTAGGACTTTACTTAGTTCCGTCCAATTAGCTTGTGCAATTTTGTTAATAAAATTATTAGTCAAATTTTGAATAGCAGGTTTGCAAGTATTCTTCCAAAAGTTATTTTTAAGCAACAAAGTGGTTTTGTTAAGGGAAGATTAATGTCTGAAAACTTCTTGTTGGCTCAAGAATTAGTGGGTGGGATGTCTAAGAAGAAAAGGGGAGACAATGTTGTTTTGAAACTGGATATGGAAAAGGCATATGATAGGGTGTCTTGGGTGTATTTGTGACACGATCTGGGTTGATCTCCCTTTTTGTGTGTCACAGGAATATCCCCAAAGGACCGTCTTGAAAATCAAGCGATAATCCAATCCAACACCTCCTGCAGAATTGGACCGAGATTATCAAAGTACATGAACCCCTTGTTGAACAATTTGACCCCAATCCAACCCGTGGATTGAAACCAATCTAATCGAACAAGAACAAACCCAAAACCCTACCCAAACCTGTTGAATAGAACTCAAGGTATAAAGTAAACTCTCAAGAATCACTCTTGAAAAGTCAAACGAAAGTTCTCTTCCAAGAACTCACAAACTCTCATAGAGAGAAAATATCAATTTCAATTGATTAATTCATCATAAAACATAACACATCATAACCCCTTAATAAAATGACACTAATGTTAACCTTATATAGGCATTAAAACCCTACAAAATAAATATGGAAAGTCTAAAATAAATATGGAAAGTCTAAACTAAGTATAACTCAAAAACTAACTAAAAACTACTGAAAAATAATAAAATCACAAAGTCTGTTCGAAGCCATGGTGCGTAACCGCGGCACAGGTTCAGGCCACGAGTTCGATGAGAAACTTTTGTTCTTCATGCCCAACTCTCTGATGGTACCCACAAGGCCATCCGTGGTGCGGGTTCATGCCGCGGGTTCCATCAGAATCCCTCCCTTGTGCTATTCTCCTCATGCTTTGCTTCATCCAAGCTTGCATAGTCTTCCAACTATGTTTGTGCTTCAACTTGAGCTGCAAAACAACCCTCTGAACCCACGTATCCTTGAGCAACCTTCCACGAAACTTGGACCGATATTTCAAACACGAAGTTAAACATTCTTGACTGAAAACTTTGGTATCCTTTTGGTGACGATTTGAGCACTTTGAGACATCCAATTCGCATGGACTAATGATCAACCCCATTGAGACTTGAATGATACGTTTGGGAGCTACCACGTATGTATCAAATTGATTAGAATTATGAGATTTTTTGGATTTGAAGAAAGGTGGATTGATATGATATGGAGGTTGATATCTAACTGTTGGTTCTCTGTTATCATTAATGGTGCTCCCCAGAGTTTCTTCAAGTCATCAAGGGGGCTGCGCCAAGGTGATCCTTTGTCGCCTGCATTGTTTGTGATTGCAGCTAAAGGATTGTCTAGGGCTTTAAATAATCTGGTTTACCTTTGGGGTTTTGCTACTTTCAATGCACCTCCTAGATGTCTTGTTATTACTCACTTAGCTTTTGTTGATGATGTAATTATCTTTGCAAGTGCTACTAGGAGATCTTTAAAGCTGATTACGGATGTTTTAAGTAGGTATTGTAAGGTAATAGCATAGGTAACGCAGTGAAAAAATAAAAATTTATTACCTTAACCATGGATCTCTTTGACATATCTATATGATTATCAAGACGGTTTGCATGAAGATTACCTCAAGCACAAAAGATTTCTATGCTACTAGGCAAAGATCCTTCAAAGATGATGTTAGATCTATGACAAAAAGCCCTCCAAGCATAGAGCCTCTAACGATATCCACACGAACAACTTCTTTGGGAATCTTGTAGGCTTGCTTGCTTTGACTTTTGAGTGCTAGCTCCCTTGAATTATTTAAGAACACAAGAAGAAGAAAAACCTAACAATTAGGAGAGAGAGAGAGAGAGAGAGAGAGAGAGAGAGAGAGAAGCCTAGAGAGAGAAAGTGGCGTGCTTTTTCTT
The DNA here is from genome assembly GCA_024721245.1 of Mitragyna speciosa. NCBI lineage: Eukaryota > Viridiplantae > Streptophyta > Magnoliopsida > Gentianales > Rubiaceae > Mitragyna > Mitragyna speciosa. Next base: position 15,939,092 of record CM045558.1, on the reverse strand, counting down.
TCTTCAATTTTTCTCTCACTAGTTTTCCTTTTGTGTTGCAATAATAATTCAAGAGTCAAAGCATGAACCTATTTGTCGCGCCCCATTTTTCGAAGGGATAATAAATGAGCGTTAGATGTTTGGAAAAAAGAAAAGGAAGTGTTAAATGTGGTTGTTTTTATTGGAAAAAGAGAAGCGTGTAAATTTTTGTAAAAATAATTTTTTAGAAAAATGCTTTGTAAAAGATAATTCGATAAAATGTGACAAACAAATACTTTATTTTTTAAAACAAAAGAAAAAGGGCCTAAAATGGGACTTTGAAAATGCGACGTTTTTTTGGGCCCGAAAATAGAGTCTAAAAAGGGTTTTTTAGTGAAAAAGGAGTCGCCACTTGGTATTGAGTTTTGGTGTACCAAGTCACCCAAAAATATTTTATAAAAGGTAAGAAAATTAAAAATGATTTATTTAAAGAAATGATTTTGGAAAAATATAGGAAAAACAAGAAAAACCCTTTTAGACGACTCCAGGTCTTTGAAAACAAGAGAAAGAGGTTCGGGAGTCACAGTTGAAGAAAGGGAAGGCAAAGGCTCGCGCCTAAGGCACCCTTTCAACCTAGCCGAAACTAGTTGCGAGGTTTAGTCTAAATTTTCCTAATATAACCCTAAGATTTTATCGCATTTGGATGCAACTATATGAATGCAAATCTAATCCTAAAAATGAATATCGTTAAGGGACAAAATATTCCATTGAGGTTTAGTCGGAATTACCGCATTAATTGCGAAACCCGAATGTAGACCTCGACGGAGTCACGAGTTTAGGTGCAAAATAGAATGCAAAAGAAAAGGAAAATAGTAGTATAGATAGTAAGTGAACAAAGAAAGTAGGGATGCAACACAACGGGTACGGGGGACTAATGGACTCGTGACTAACTGTTTCTACTCACGGAGGGGGGAACGACATGTACGCCATCGCTTCCCACGTGAGTAGATGACTATTTCTTAGTCGAAATCACGCAAATGACCTAAAATTCTATGTGTAGTGGAATCTAAATGTTATGTACCAAATAGATGTTAAAATAAGTAATAAGTTATAAAGTATATATAAAAATTCATAGAAAATGGGAAAAAAGCCTAAAAAGATAAAATGTGTGTGAAATGTCATGAAATGCACACGAAAATGATCCTAAGGCTAAAATGACCTAAAGGCTTAGCATTGGACTAGCCCATTTTCTATAAGTTCTCCGCTAGCGTTGGACTAGCGAAGAAACCGGAATTAATCACAACTAGCGTTGGACTAGTGTGACGACGATACACATATATAATTAAAGCAAGTAAATAAATAAAGCATGTATTAAAGCAATAATCACATAAAAGCAAATAATAGCACATAGGAGCACATAACACATAGGCATAATATTCTAGATGCAAAGTCCTAAAGAAAGCAAATAAAACACATAAGCACATAGCACACAAAGCCCTAACTATTACACCGGAGAATAACCTAATTACAATCTAAAAATAGAAAAAGAATAAAAGATATCCTATCTAACCTATCTATTACACTTTCTATCTAAAATACAAAATTTAATTTTTGTTAACTAGATATACACTATCTACTACATTAACTATCTAAATACAGAATTTTTGCTCAATAGAATATTACCTATCTATTACATTTCTTTGAATAATCAAAAATTAATTTCTAATAAATAACATGGCATAACTAAATAAACACTCACATATGTATAAAAATTATAAGCAAAAGGAGATAAAAAAAACATATAGAAAAACACGTAGCAACACGTAGGAGCACATAAAGAGAAATAAAAGGGTAATCGAGGTACCTCCCGTTCGTAAACCCGGTATAAATTGCTAAGAAAATCAACAAACATGTCAAGGTACCACTATTTAAAGTATAAAATATGAAATACTTAAAAATTGAGCATAAAATGTCGATTTCGAACAAATTAGGGACTTAGAATAAAATTCCAACAAGTATCTAGGGCTTAAAACTAAGATTTCAACAAGTATAGGGACTTAAACTAAAATTTCAGCAATGTTGGGAGGGATAAAAATGAAATTCCAGCAAGTATTGGGGGCAAAAATGCAAAATTCCAGCAATATTCTAAGACAAAATAGAATTTCCAACAATGTAGGGGTACAAAATAAAATTCCAGCAAGGTTTGGGGGCAAAAATAGCAAAATTCCAGCAATATTCTAAGGCAAAAATAAAATTTCCAGCAATGTTGGGGTACAAAATAAAATTCCAGCAAGGTTTGGGGGCAAAAAGCAAAATTCCAGCAATATTCTAAGGCAAAAATAAAATTTCCAGCAATGTTGGGGTACAAAATAAAATTCCAGCAAGGTTTGGGGGCAAAAAGCAAAATTCCAGCAATATTCTAAGGCAAAAATAAAATTTCCAGCAATGTTGGGGTACAAAATAAAATTCCAGCAAGGTTTGGGGGCAAAAAGCAAAATTCCAGCAATATTCTAAGGCAAAAGTAAAATTTTCCAGCAATGTTGGGGTACAAAATAAAATTCCTAGCAAGGTTTGGGGGGCAAAATGCAAAATTCCAGCAAAATTCAGGGGTCAAAATGTAATTATCCGAGAAATGTAGGGGTCAAAAATAGAAATTTAGAAATACAGGGGTCAAAATTATAATTATATAAAAGTCAGTGGACCTAAATGCAATTAATTAGGACCTAATTGAAAAGAAAATAAAATTATGGGGGTCAATCTATAATAAACAGAAATTAAAATGTACAAATCAGAAATTATCGGGGCCACTAGTGACATTAATGAAAGCATAAGGACTATAAAATAAATACCTATGATTAATTAAAAATAAATTAAAAAACTAACTAATCAAAACGACGTAGTTTTGAGTGAAACTACGTCAAAACGACGTAGTTTCACTAAAACTTTTTTTTTTTTTCCGGTTTCAAATTTTTCTTTTTTTTTTTTTTTTTTTGCTCTTTTTTTTCAGATTTTTTTTTTCTTCTCTTTTCTCTCTTTTCTTTCTTTTTCTCTCTTCTCTTTTTTTTCTTCTTTCTCCCCTGGTTCTTCTTCCCCTCCCGATTCTCTCTCTCGAATCCTCTCCGGTCCGGTCTCACTCTCTCCCTCGCCGGATTCTCTCCCTGTCCCTCTCGGTCAGTCTCTATCCGATTCCCTCTCTCTGTCCCTCTCGAACTCATTCTCTCTCTCTTCTTCTCTCTCGGCCCTCTCAAATCGAATTATTCTTTCCCCAAAATTCTACTTAAATTCCAACCCTCCTCACTCCAATTCGACACACAAAACAGTGAAAATGGGTAAGCATAACTTCACATACGCATAAGAGATTAGGGGAGGAGACCAGAGTATTTTACCTGATTCGGGTGGAGGGGGTTGGATGGTGATGGAGCTTCGAATTCACTGGTGGGCGAGGCTCCGGATTCGCTGGTGGTGATGGCTGTCCAGTGGTGGTGCTCTGGTGGTGGTGGAGACTGATGTTGATTGTTGTTGTTGTCTTTTTTTTTTTCGGTTTCTTGCAGGTGGTGTGCGTGTGTGGACTGATGTGTGTGTGTAGGTGTGTGCTTGAATGTATGTTTTGTGTGTGCCGTGTGAATGAACTGGTGTGTGCAGGTGTGTGTTTGAATGTGATTTTTGTGCAGGTTTGTGTGAGTTGTGCGTTTGTGTGTCTGAGTGTGTGAGGTGAGGTTGTGAGTGTAATGTGTGTCTGTTTTATGTTTGTGAGTGCATTGGATGTGTTTTTGTGGAGTGGAAAGTGTAGTGTGTAGGTGAGGTTGTGAGGTGCGTGTGTAGTGTGTGTAATGCGTATGTGTGTTTGGCCGAGAGAGTGAGTGAATTTGTGTGTGTCTGTGCTTGTGTTCTGGTGAGGGAAGGTGGAAGTGTGAAGAATGCAAGTGTGTGTTGTGTGTGTGTGCTGTGAGATTGTGCAGGGGAAATGCAGTGAGTATGTGATGCTTAGTGTCTGAGCTTGTATTTTTGCAGGTTGTGTGTTGTGTGTGAGGTGCGTGTGAAGAATGCAGGTGAGTGTGTTGTATGTGAGGCGTGTGAAGAATGCAGGAATGAGTGGAATGTGGTGTGTGCGTTGTGTTTCTGTGATGCGCAGGGGAAAGGGGAGAATTACAGGTGTGTGTGATGTGTGTGTGTTCGGATGAAGAGAGGGAGGGGAAAGAAAATGCAGGTCTGTGTTTTTGTGAGTGAGGCGTGAGAGTGAGGAAGAAAATGCAGGTGTGTATGTGATGTGTGTGAGGCGTGAGAGTCAGCAAGAAAATGCAGGTTGTGTGCCTGTGTGTGTTTCTGGTTGTGTGCCTGTGTGTGTGTTTGTGAGGTGAGTGTTTGATTGTGTGTGATGAAGAGTGCAGGGGAAGGGGCCAAGAGGGAGAAAATGCAGGTGTGTATGTCTGTGTGTGCAGTGAGTGAGGCGTGAGGGGGGAGGCCAAGAGTGAAGAGAGTTGTGAGTATGTGAGTGATGAAGAAGCAGAAAGTGGAGTTGTGCCTGTGTGGTCTGTGAGGGAGGGAAATTGGTGAAAACAAATTGAGTGCTAAATCCCTGAAAATCTGGTGAAGAAAATGAGTGCAAGTGAGGGTGTGATGGGATTAAACAATGAGTGGTTGAGTGATTGGTATGGCTGGAAGTATGGCCATGAGGCTGTTCTGGTAGCAGTCCATACTGCTACAGTAGCAGCAGGCTGCTACACGCAGCCTGCTCTATTTTTTTTTTTTTTTTGAGGAGGAAAATAAAGGAAAACAAAAAATGAAATAGAATAAAAATAAAAATATTGGGATCTCTAAAATTACTAAGAAAAATACTGAAATTTATAGTCATAAAACGAATAAATAAAATTTACTAGCAAAAATTTAAAAATTAACATATCATTAAAATGTGTGATTAATAGAAAAATAATAATAATAAATAATAATAATAAAGTATTAAAATAAATATTAAAAATTTGCTAAAAGTCATGAAATTTATGCGGGAAATTCATGAATATATGAGCTATGCATAAATAATATTCACTTGAAAAAATTCTCATAAGAAGAATGCATTGAGAAACGTGCCATTAATAAACAAAAAGATAAAAATTAAATAAATACTAAACGACCTCTAAAAATTATGAGATTTTTACAGAAAATTTATGAGTATTCAAAATGCATATATAAAATTTTTTCACTTGAAGATTCTCATAAAAATAGCGTATTGGAAAACGTGCCGTTGAATTAAAAAATACTAAAATTTTAAATAAATGATGAATGACTCCTAAAAATCATTAAAATCATAAATAATGATAAAAATAGTAAAATCAATGTATTTAGGGAATAAAATAAAATAAACTAATATTTACATGGTGAAATTACCATTTTGCCCCTTGATGTGACGAATTAGACATAATGCGCGAAAATTGTACTCGACCCCCGAAAAATGAAAAATACCCTCTAAAATAAAGTAACACACATATTTTTACCAAAGGTGTGTCAAAATTTGATGTCTACAGCTTGCCCCTCTTTGTCGGGAATCTCACAGAGATTTCAGACAAAAACGTAGACAACACCGAATTTTGACTCACCTAAACACAAAAGCAAAGATAAATATTTAAACATACAAGATGTAAGAATGTAAACAAATGAAAGAGTGAGAATATGACCGGACTCTATAAGAGTTGCCTACGTATCCCTCATAAGGGAATCAGGTCAAAACGTAGCTCGAATTGATGAACTATGAACACAAAAGTGCAATTAATAATACAAGACTTTGATTGATTTTTTTTTAATAGAAAATAAAATGCAACATTTGAATTGCTGAACAAAGATAACATAAAGCGATAAAAAAACTACAAGACCTAATAAAGGGCTTAAATTAATGGACAAAATGAGTCCTAACTACTGGACAAAACAAATATTGACAAGTTAAATGCAATGCTTGGACTACTTGACTTGAAAATGTAAATAGACAGATGCCGACCAGACTACTGGACGGCTGCATGACCTTGGGTTGCCAAGGTTGATGAATGCAAAATTTGGGTTGCCAAACTTGAGAAAGTAAATAAATGATCCTGGGCTGTCAGGAGTCATAAATGCAATGTCTGGGCTGCCAGACTTGAAACATAAATAAAAGATGCCGACCAGACTGCTGGACGGATGCATGACCTTAGGCTGTCAATGTTGATGAATGCAAAGTTGGGCTGCCAACTTGAAACGGAAATAAATGATCCTGGGCTGCCAGGAGTCATCAGATGCAAGGTCTGGGCTGCCAGAAGTCATAAATGCAATGTCTGGGCTGCCAGACTTGAAACATAAATAAAAGATGCCGACCAGGCTGCTGGACGGATGCATGACCTTGGGCTGCCAAGGTTGATGAATGCAAAGTTGGGCTGCCAACTTGAAACAAAAATAAATGATCCTGGGCTGCTAGGAGTCATCAGATGCAAGGTCTGGGCTGCCAGATTTGGAAACATAAATAAACTGATGCCGATCAGGCTACTGGACGGATGCATGACCTTGGGCTGCTAAGGTTGATGAATGCAAAGTTTGGGCTGCCAAACTCGAGAAAGTAAATAAATGATCCTGGGCTGCCAGGAGTCATAAATGCAATGCCTGGGCTGCCAGACTTGAAACATAAATAAAAGATGCCGACCAGGCTGCTGGACGGATGCATGACCTTGGGCTGCCAAGGTTGATGAATGCAAAGTTTGGGCTGTCAAACTTGAGAAAGTAAATAAACGATCCTGGGCTGCCAGGAGTCATAAATGCAATGTCTGGGCTGCCAGACTTGAAACATAAATAAAAGATGCCGACCAGGCTGCTGGACGGAATGCATGACCTTGGGCTGCCAAGGTTGATGAATGCAAAGTTGGGCTGCCAACTTGAAACAAAAATAAATGATCCTGGGCTGCCAGGAGTCATCAGATGCAAGGTTTGGGCTGCCAGACTTGAAAACATAAATAAACTGATGTCGATCTGGCTATTGGACGGATGCATGACCTTGGGCTGCCAAGGTTGATGAATGCAAAGTTTGGGTTGCCAAACTCGAGAAAGTAAATAAATGATCCTGGGCTGCCAGGAGTCATAAATGCAATGTCTGGGCTGCCAGACTTGAAACATAAATAAAAGATGCCGACCAGGCTGCTGGACGGATGCATGACATTGGGCTGCCAAGGTTGATGAATGCAAAGTTTGGGCTGTCAAACTTGAGAAAGTAAATAAATGATCCTGGGCTGCCAGGAGTCATAAATGCAATGTCTGGGCTGCCAGACTTGAAACATAAATAAAAGATGCCGACCAGACTGCTGGACGGATGCATGATCTTGGGTTGCCAAGGTTGATGAATGCAAAGTTGGGCTGCCAACTTGAAACGGAAATAAATGATCCTGGGCTGCCAGGAGTCATAAAATGCAAGGTCTGGGCTGCCAGACTCGGAAATGTAAATAAACTGATGCCGACCAGGCTGCTGGACGGATGCATGACCTTGAATTGTCAAGGTTGATGAATGCAATAATAAACTTAAAATTCCAGCAATATTCTAGGGCAAAAATAAAATTTCCAGCGATGTTGGGGTACAAAATAAAATTCCAGCAAGGTTTGGGGGCAAAAATACAAAATTCCAGCAATATTCTAGGGCAAAAATAAAATTTCCAGCGATGTTGGGGTACAAAATAAAATTCCAGCAAGGTTTGGGGGCAAAAAGCAAAATTCCAGCAATATTCTAAGGCAAAAATAAAATTTCCAGCAATGTTGGGGTACAAAATAAAATTCCAGCAAGGTTTGGGGGCAAAAAGCAAAATTCCAACAATATTCTAAGGCAAAAAATAAAATTTCCAGCCATGTTGGGGTACAAAATAAAATTCCAGCAAGGTTTGGGGGCAAAAAGCAAAATTCCAGCAATATTCTAAGGCAAAAATAAAATTTCCAGCAATGTTGGGGTACAAAATAAAATTCCAGCAAGGTTTGGGGGCAAAAAGCAAAATTCCAGCAATATTCTAAGGCAAAAAATAAAATTTCCAGCAATGTTGGGGTACAAAATAAAATTCCAGCAAGGTTTGGGGGCAAAAAGCAAAATTCCAGCAATATTCTAAGGCAAAAATAAAATTTCCAGCAATGTTGGGGTACAAAATAAAATTCCAGCAAGGTTTGGGGGCAAAAAGCAAAATTCCAGCAATATTCTAAGGCAAAAAATAAAATTTCCAGCAATGTTGGGGTACAAAATAAAATTCCAGCAAGGTTTGGGGGCAAAAAGCAAAATTCCAGCAATATTCTCGATGTTGGATTCCTTGCTTATTTAATTAATACACCTGAGGATAAAGTAAGACTTGAGGATGTGCCGGTGGTAAAAGAATTTCCCGATGTTTTTCCCAAAGAATTAAGCTCTCTACCTCCGGAGAGAGAAGTGGAATTCAAAATAGAATTGGTACCAGGAGTATCGCCACTATCTAGAACTCCCTACCGCATGTCCCTAGCCGAACTTAAAGAACTTAAGGTTCAACTCCAGGATTTGTTGGAAAGAGGATTTGTCAGGCCGAGTGTATCACCATGGGGAGCCCCAGTAATATTTGTAAGGAAGAAGGATGGTACTCTTAGGCTTTGCATTGATTATCGAGGGTTAAATAGTGTTACTATAAAGAATAAGTATCCTTTACCTCAAATTGACGAACTGTTTGATCAACTGGAGGGAGCGGTGATCTTTTCTAAGATAGACCTTCGGCAAGGATATTATCAATTGAAGATTAAAGAGGAAGATGTGCCTAAAACTGCATTTAACTCTCGATATGGGCATTATGAATTTGTAGTGATGCCATTTGGGTTAACGAATGCCCCAGCGGCTTTTATGGATTTAATGCACCGGGTTTTCAGACCCTACTTAGACCAGTTTGTAGTGGTCTTTATTGATGATATTTTGATCTTTTCAAGGTCTCGGGGAGAGCATGAGCAACACTTGAGGGTAGTACTACAAACCTTGCGGGATAATAAGCTGTATGCCAAGTTTAGTAAGTGCGAATTTTGGAAGGACCAAGTGTCATTCTTGGGTCATGTTATTTCGGGAGAAGGTTTAGCAGTAGATCCATCCAAAGTAGAAGCCGTGGTTAGTTGGAAACAACCCGAGAATCCCACCGAAGTTCGTAGTTTCTTGGGTTTAGCTGGCTATTATCGGCGATTCATTAAAGATTTTTCAAAGATAGCCACACCACTCACTGCTTTGACTCAGAAAAACGTTAAGTTCATTTGGGATGGACGGTGTGAGCAAAGTTTCATTGAGCTTAAGAAGCGACTGACATCTGCCCCAGTGCTAGCATTGCCCAATGGAAAAGAGACCTTCAGGGTGTACACTGATGCTTCATGGGAAGGCTTAGGAGGTGTGTTGATGCAAGGGAAACAAGTGGTGGCCTATGCTTCCCGTAAGTTAAAACCTCATGAGAGGAATTATCCCACACATGACCTAGAGTTAGCTGCTGTGGTTTTCGCACTCAAGAAATGGAGGACATTATTTGTATGGGGTCACCTTTGAGGTGTATACCGATCACAAGAGTTTGAAATATTTATTTTCTCAGAAAGAGCTAAATTTATGACAACGTAGGTGGGTGGAGTTATTGGAGGATTACGACTGTACTATTAATTATCACCCGGGTAAAGCTAATGTTGTTGCAGACGCTTTAAGTAGGAAGGTGCAAATGGCTAGTTTGGCCGTTCATGAATGGGATTTATTGGAGCGATTAAGTGAGAGCAGTCCAAGAATAGCTGGCTCTAAAGTCATTTGTGGAAATGTAAATGCCCGATCTGAATTGTTGAAACGAATTCAAGAAGCTCAAGGACAAGGATCTCACATTACAGAGGCGGATAGAGAAAGCCAAAGCGGAGACCATACCTGAGTATAGTGTGGGTCCCGAGGGACTGTTAAGATTCCGAAACCGTATCTTCATTCCAAGAGACGAAGAGTTGAAGAGAGTGATCATGGATGAAGCCCATCGGTCCAAGTACACTGTACACCCGGGGAGTACAAAAATGTACCAAGATCTGAAGAAACTATATTGCTGGGACAATATGAAATGAGAAATAGCAGAGTACGTGCAGATTTGCCCTACGTGTCAGCAGGTAAAAGCTGAACATCAAAGACCGTCAGGGTTACTACAACCTTTGGAGATTCCAGAGTGGAAATGGGAAAACATCACCATGGATTTCGTGTCAGGGTTACCAAGAACTCAGAGGGGACATGACGCAATTTGGGTAATTGTCGATCGCTTGACCAAATCTGCTCATTTTCTGCCTATGAACATGACCTACCCGTTAGAAAAACTTGCTCGTATGTTCATTGATGAAGTAGTGAGACTTCATGGGATCCCAGTTAGTATTGTTTCAGACCGAGATCCTCGATTTACTTCCCGACTGTGGGGACAGATGCACGAAGCTTTGGGAACGAAGTTGAACTTTAGCACGGCTTACCATCCCCAGACCGATGGTCAATCCGAACGGGTAATCCAGATTTTAGAAGATATGCTGCGAGCGAGTGTGATGGATTTTGGTAGCAACTGGGATCACCATGTGACCTTAATTGAGTTTGCTTACAACAATAGCTACCAATCCTCGATCCAGATGGCTCCATTTGAAGCACTGTACGGGAGAAGATGCAGAACGCCTGGCTATTGGGATGAAGTAGGTGAGCGGAAAGTGTTAGGTCCGGAAAAAGTACCCTGGATAGAAGAGGCTTATGAGAAAGTCAAGTTGATACAACAACGACTTCAAACTGCTCAAAGTCGACAGAAAAGTTATGCCGATACTCGAAGGAAAGAACTGGAGTTCGAAGTTGGAGATGAAGTATTTCTCAAGATTTCTTCATTTAAAGGTGGCATCCAGTTTGGGAAAAAGAAGAAACTGCAACCAAGATACATGGGACCATTCAAAATCGTTAAGCGTATCGGGAAGGTTGCTTATCAATTGGACTTGCCTTCAAAATTATCAAAAATGCATAATGTCTTCCATGTGTCGGTTTTGAAAAAATATCATCCGGATCCAAGGCACGTGCTTCAACCTGACGAAATTGAGCTTGACGAAACTTTGGCATATGAAGAGCAACCAGTTCAAATCCTGGACCGTAAAGTAAAGGAACTGAGAAATAAACAAATCCCCCTTGTCAAGATCCTGTGGAAGCATCATGACCTAGAGGAAGCCACGTGGGAGACAGAAGAAGAAATGCGGAGAAATTATCCCAAGCTCTTCGAAAATCCAGGTAGAATTTCGAGGACGAAATTCTTTTAAGGGGGGGAGGATGTAACACCCTAGAAAATGCACATATAAGAAGCATTTTTTTTTATTTAGGGTTAAGTGCTAATCTTAGAATTATTAGTTGGGAGATTTCTTGAGTTAATTAAGTTAATTAGTTAAGATTTTCATTCTAAGCAAGAACACTTAAGTACTAAAGTTAGAATAATTTTTCTTGACCATTTAACTTATAGTAGTGTTTAAATTTTTACTAGTTCATTTCACTATTTTCTAGTCTTTTGACTACTTGAAATTTTGCTCAATTTTATTCAAAAGTTTCACTTATTTTCTTACCTTATTTTCTTTTTCCCTTGGCCGAAATTTTTCTCTCTCTTTTCTTTCTTTCTTGGCCGAAATTCTCTCTCTTTTCTTTTCTTTTCTTTAGGCCGAAATTCTTCTTTTCTTTCTTTCTTCATGTGGCCGGTTCTCTCTCCCTAATTTACCCTATTTGTGTTTTAATAATTTATGTTTCTTTATTGTTTATATTAAATGACAAGAGTTGATAATTTTAACCAATTAAATTAAACCAAGTTGCTAAACTTGCATTAAATGCTCTCTTTTTACTTTATTCTTGTAATGATTTTATTGGCTAATTATTTTCTCACCTTTACTTCAATTCTTTTCCATTTTTCCTAGACTATTTCTTTCTCTTTTTCTTCTCACCTTGGCCGGCCATGCTTTCTCTTCTTCTTCCCTCATTTTTGCTCTCAACTTCTTGAACTTTCATCTCTCAAATTGACACAAATCAACCATAGGAAGTGGACTTCTATCTTTTCTAATCAAAGTTCTAAGCATATCTAAGGTATTTACCATGAACTTACCTTATTAATTTCATGTTTTAATTAGCTTTTATGCAAGTTTAATACCAATTTTCTTGTTAATACTACTTGAAGAAATTAGTTAGAACTTGATATATATTTGTTAGATAAAGTGTTCTTATGGTTAAATAGACTAGTATGTGGCCTTGGAACCTTGAAATTTCATGAAGAACATGTTGTTTGGGTGAAAGTTCTTGGAGCTTAATCCTTGAGATTTAGTGAGATTTTGATTGAATTTGAGTTTGGATTGAACTAAGAAGTTGTAGAACTTGTTGAATTATGGGTTGATGATTGAAATCTTGATGAAAAACAAGATTGGAAAGGCCGAAATTTAGGGGAAATAATGCCCAATTTTTGTTAGAAAACCCTAGAAAAACCCTAGAATATAAACCCTAAACCCTAAACCCTAGAAAAAAAAACTAGAATTTAATGGGGTATTTCTTGAATTTTCTTACTAGGTTAATTAGGGTATAAATTGGGTATTTCATTAGATTATTTCTTTCAATTTGCAGGACCCGATAGTGAGACCCGACCTTTCTACGAGATATTTTCTTAGGCACCAGGTGAGTGTCTTTATGTGTGCATGATGCATGGAATGTGATAATTTTATTTGGTGACTATTATGCTTAACTTGCAATTATTATGTGAGTACCTGTGTTATTTGAGGAAAGATGTGTACTTTATCGCATCTATTCCACAATGTGTTACACGCTTTTATTATTTAAAATGTTATTTGTGTGTGTGAGACTACCGTGACTAACGTCACTGTTATTTCACGGTTAGTCAACCGGGCTGCAAGTGGGAGGACATAAGGTGCTGGGTGTTTTAGGGTGTGATGTTCTTTCCTTTTGAGTTGTGAATCCTCAAAGAGGCCAACTCCGGAATGAACTTTCTTGATTGTGTGTTGGCCCTCCAGGGTTGAGATTTTTTTTCTCCCCCGGATGTGGTAGCTTGTACGGAGGTTATCAGGTGATTGGCGGTTAGGGCTTGTGATTGATAAAACTGATATGTTCCTTGATAAAGACCTGAGCTATTATCTCGGTCCAAATATCGTGGCTACATGATCAGTACCTGCTCCTCTACGGTTAAGCTTGCTTCCGTAGTTGAGCCCTGTATCCGCCAGTGACTACATGTAAATTAAATTGCTCATATATTGTTTCTTTAATTTATTGATTATTTTAATGACCCGAAATCATGAGTGCTTGGTATGATTGCATGAATTGGACATTCACTGGGCTATTATAGCTCATTCCATTTTTATTTGTTTTCCTCTACTCAGGGTACCTGAAAAATTGAGCGAGACCAACTGGTTTTTTTGGGGTTATTATAAGTGTTTTAGTTGTTGTAATAGTCGCACTGTGTTAGGCTATTATTGTGAAAAATTATGTGAATTGATGACTTGTAATTTTTTTGCTATGACTTGTATCTTTAAGTTAAATAATAAGAGTTTGTTTTATTTTATTCCATTTCACTTCATGTTATTTTATTTTAAGTTAAGTACGTTTGGATTTTCATGTGAGTGCGTGCATCGAGCCCTGGCGAGAGCTAGGCAGGCAGTCCGCTAAGCCCTTTGGTGCGCCTCTGGGCAAGGTGGGGCTGCTACATCTCCACCATGCCCTACCCAAAAAAACAGCACCAATAGAGACTCCAAATTCTGTAAAACACCTTTAGGAGGACAAAAGGCAACAAGAATATGTAATGGAATTGAAGATAAAACATTTTTAATTAAAATCAATCTACCTCCAACAAACAAAAATCAATTTTGCCGAGTAAGGATTTTATTAACAATGCTCTTAATCAACTCATGAAAATGCACCTTTTTACTTCTTCCCACAAACAACAGACACCCCAAATTCTTGATTGGAAAAAACCTTTCTGAAAACCCTGTGACTTGCTTTATTATCAACTTTCTTGCCCCTGACACATTTGAATGGCAAAGAAAGCCACTCTTCTTCTTATTAATTTTCTGTCCCAAGCTCACTTCATACCTATTAGTGTCTGCCCTAAAACCAAGATGGTTTAAGGTGTTTTGTATTTACAATTATTTATGTTATATTGATTCATGTGGTATTTTTTCTTTATCATCTATACTTGTATTTCCATGTTACTCGTTTGTTTGATAAAGTCCTTAGAATATTGACTGTGTATTAGAGATTATAAGGGTTACAATTATGAGACTCTAATACATAAAGTCATATTCTTAACTATCCCTAGTTATAGTATTAATGAGATTGGACATCATTAATGCGGATAGACTAGCACATACTTTGCCTCTAATTATGGTAAGTAGTAGTTGATCTCATTGACTATGGTGTGCGTGACACTTAAGTTGGTATGTGGATGCTTGTTTGAGAACAAGTTCATTGGATTGATCCGCCAAGAGTTTCAACTGTAGTGCCAATGGTTGAACTCTTAATGGCAATGGTGTAAGTGATCTTTTGACTTGAGATTACCATAGTATCTTGAATGTGAATTGCTATACTTTGACTCTATTCCTCGATGCCCAAAAAAGGGTAGCCCATAGGTTAGAGATTGGGTATAGTTTGAAGCATGGAAAGATAGTGAGTAATCAATATAGGATTCATCACTCCTTAATAGGAGAGTATATTCCTTTATGGCCGCTTGTTGGAGATATTGACTCATAAATCTTCTACAAAAGTGATAGTGTAACTTGGAAGTAGTTTCAAGGTTATACATCATGGAGAGTTATATTTCTAGAATAAGAAAATATAAATTAGTCATTTAATAGTATGCACTATACTTTTAGACTAATTGGGATATAGTGTGGTGAAAGGATATTAATTACACGGTAGCATTATTATTGAAGGGTATGGTCTACCATATGACTTTCCCATTCACTTGGGTGGTCATGATGCATTGCTTGACACCACTCATGATCTATAAGTATGAATTGATTAATTAGTGAATTAATGATAAATTAGTGAATTAATGATAAGAAGCTAGATGACGTTGGATTAAATGGGAAAGACTATGTATGCCAATTCAGGAAGAAGGAATTTGGATCCGTTCGTTGAGCCATGTCTATAGAGATTTTTCAATTAAGCTTTGGTGGTGGTTCAAAAGCCAAGCTTCTTTGTGGGCCAAGTTTCTGTTGATGAAATATTGTAAGAAGCAACATTTTGTCAGAGTGAAAAATAGTCAATCAAACTCTATGATTTGGAAGCGAACGATGCACATTAGAGAGATTGCAGAGGAGAGAATGTGCTGGCTACTAGGCGGAGGAGAGGTGGATTTCTATTATGATAATTGGTTAGTGCATGGTGCCTTACATTATCATATACAAGGACAAAATGAATGCAAAGTGAAAGAGATGGTGACTAAGGGATGTTGAGACAAGCAAATACTTCAAAATAGTGTTTCTTTGGCAGTAACGCAACATGTTTTGTCTAAGAAGCCATCTAGTGGGAATGAACCAAATAGGTTGGTTTGGACATTATCCTTTTTGTGAGAATTCTCCACAAGATCTGCGTATGATGTGGTCAATAATGGAAGATCTCAGGGGTTCATTTTTAAAGGTATATGGAACTCTCAAATTCCTTTAAAGATAGCTTTATTTACCCTTTGTCTTTTGTTGTATAGGATCCCTACAGCTGCTTGTGTCCAAAGATTTGGTGTTCATGGACCTTCGCGGTGTTATTGCTATCAAAATTGATCTTTGGAGACTATAGATCATATTTTTGTGATGGGTGATATTCTTGCCGGCATTTGGCATTTTTTTGAAGGGCCTATAGGGATTGTGGTCAATCAAGCTCCAATTCGGATGAAGTTGATGAAATGGTGGCTTCTACCTTATACGAATCATGTTGGTAAGTTTCTCCACCAGATTGTCCCTGTCCTTATTTTCTGGCATTTGTGGAAGGCTAGAAATGATTGGTTTTTTTTTTTTTTTGGTAAGTCCCATTCATGGGAGTTTATTGTTAGAGGAATTTTGGTTGATATTAAGGTAACTACTGACAAAAAATTTCACTAGAATGTGAATGAGTTGAATTGGCATGACTTGTATGCTAGCATGGTTAGGAGAAAGAAGGAAACCAAAGTGACCATGGTGAAGTGGATTTTTCCTTTTGATGCATTTAAGTTGAACACTGACGAATGATCAAAGGGTAATGTAGGAATCTGTGGTGGAGGTGGTATCCTTTTGGATGGTAAGGGGAAGGTACAGTTTGGATTTGCTTGTAATTTGGGAGTTGGCAGGAGTTTGGAAACGGAGTTTAAAGCTATGTTGGTTGGTAAAAAGCAGTGTGTGGACGAGGGTGTTTCTCATTTTCATAGTGAGTCTGATTGTCTTGTGTTGGTTAATATTATTGAGGGTACTATGACATGTCCTTGGTCTGTGGAGGATGCATTCTGTGATATTCAAATGCATGCTCAGAGGTTCATAAGTGTGACTTATTGTTATAGGCAGACTAATAAGTCAGCAGATCTATTATCAAATGTGGGGGCTAATCTACATCAGGACCAGGTCATTTCATCATTTGCTACTTTTCCTAAAGAAGTTTGTGTGCTATTCGATTAAATCAACTTCGATTTCCTTCTTTTCGTTTTTCTTGGGTTCATCCATCTAAATCTTAACAACTCAATCCACAACTACAAGAACAAACTTAACAAAAGACAAGAAAAGAATATGAAAACTCATTTTAATAAGAATTCTTCAATCCTCCCTTGCATCCTAATAAAGTCTTCTTGCTTTGCACCATTGAAGCCCTTGAGTTGCTTCTCGACTCTTGCTTTTTTATCTCTAAATCTCTTTATATGTGTGTAAAAGTGTGTTTCTTGTGCCCTAAAACCCAAAGAAACCACCTTTTCCCTTCTCTAAAGAGGTAGGGTTCTCCTCTCAAAAGATTCTCCCCAAAGTGCTTAAAAATGCAGCTTTTCGCAACTAAGACGTGGCTTAGGCTGTGGCAAGGCCTCACCCATGGCTTAATTTCTTCCTATTCTAACCATAGCCGCACCCCAGGCCGTGGCAAGGCCTTAGCTTTGGCTAAGGTCAGAATGTTTCGCTTCTCTTTCATGCTAGATTTCACCTAGCAGGAGACCGAACTAGCTTTTTTTCAAAGACATGAAAGTTTTAGCACTTTGAGTAATCTTTCCAAAATAACAAGAATCAATCATTTGGAGTTTCGTAGGCAAAGATATGGTCAAAATACTAAGAACTGGTCAGAACAACATTGCAATACAAATGAGCTTCAGTTACTTGGAATTTTGACCATTGAAACGTGAGAACTAGACTTCAATATCATGATATGAATTGTACACAATTGTCTTAGCTTCAAAATGTATCAAGAATCATCCCAATCCAAAATCTCTATCTCAAGTTATTACCAAAAAATTGAAACATGTGCAAGCTATGAAACCGTTTCTTTTCCAATTTTTCTTCCCTTGTTGCTTCTTTGTACCACTTGGAGGGTTTCTTGACTTCAACTCATTACCAACTTCAAATAATCTCAAAATATGATCTAATTTCCACCCAAATTGGTGGCAGAATGTGCAAACCCTATGAAAAGACAAGAATAATGCAAATGATTATCTTTTATACACTATTTAGCTATTAAACTTTAGAATAAGAAAAAATAGCAAGTAAATAGAGAGAAACTAATGAAAAACCTAGGAAGCCTCACCTAAGTACAATTAAAAATCACTACACTTTGCCAATTATCATTTGTAAAGGAGTGAAAGGTACAAAGATGATAGATGAGTGATTTAATGAAACAAATAAAGAGGCTAAATCAACCTCTATCTTAAATTTCTGCAATGAGATTTTGTAGGAATTTTTATTTTGGGTAAGCTTGTTGGATTTTAGTGAGCTTATTGGCAATGAAGTTTACACCAATTTAGAGGCATACCTCTATCCCTATTACATTTTATGTACAATCTATCATGTGCAGCTATGTGTTCTTCCTATTGAAAGATAGCTTCTTTTACATTTAACTCTCTATGATTGTGAGGTGTAGGTACTATCAAAATTAAGCAAAATTCACACAAAAAAGTAATAAAATTCACACAAATGTAGTAGGGGAAGTATCGGCATCGATCCCACAAGGAAACAAGAATTAACAAGTACCAAAGCTGCTAACTTGCTCTACTATCTAGACAAAACATCAAATGGGTGATGTGCAAGGTAAGAAAATTTCAACTGCTTGAAGTAAAGCAATTGGAGTAAATTCACAAACACAAGTAATAGGGCTTAGAATCCACTAATTGTCACTAATATGGTTGAATGAATTAACGATTTGCTATATTAATCTTGTCTTGCTTAGGATTGCAATTGCATGTGAAATCAAAACTTGTTCTCACAATGAATTGACTAGAGTTTAACTATTCTGATGATAAACTCTTATGAAATGCATGAATTGTGGTCTTAAACAACTTCAATCCACCAACTTATACCACTATTTGCATGTGAATATATAATAGACTTCATCTACCATTTTCCAATGTTATAAGCATTTCTCAATGCCAAATAACATCTAAATGATTTGCAATAGGTGATCAAGCTACTACAAATTTTAAACCTTGAGAGATGAACAAGCAAATACAAGTTATAGCAAGTATAATAACATTCAATTCATATCATTAGCTTCATCTAAGCCTGAGACAAGTATTTAGTTAAACATAATTCATAACAAAGCAAGGAAATAAAGACAAAGAGATAGAAATTCTCATTTCATGGCCCCAATCCTTCATTTCTTCCTTGAATATGATGTAGTACAATTGAATTCTCCAAGAGTTTTCTTACAAGTATTAAAAATTCTACTACAAACTATAAAGAAAACTATTAAACTAACTACTTGGGAGTGCTCTTCCCCTGCAAGACATGGTTTATACTTTATCAAGCACAAAACCAAGCATATCTTTCATGAACTACAAAGGCATGTGTTTATAGGAAAAAACCTAACTTAAGTCATTGTCCTAGTTGAAGAAGATGATGAAATTTGATTCAAAATTTTGGAAAATCTTGTCTTGAACTTTGACATATTCTTCTAGGGTAGTACATAAGCAGCTAGATGTTGTAATTATCTACAAAAGTTGTGTGAACAAGCTGTAAATTCTGTAAATTGCAGTTATCGAAAATTGCAAGTTGGTGCCAATCTGGTGGTACAATCCACAAGTGAATAACCCATGGATAGAACCCGCGGATCACTTTCCTCTTTCCAATTTTGCCCTTTTCAAATTCTGATTATTCCTTCCATGCCCTTGAGATGTTTTTTCACTACTTGAACTATAATTTGCTTGGTAGAATTGATAAAGAAAAATTATTTTAGAAATTTCCAAGCTTAAGTGTCAAAATGGTACAACTTGAATCAACCGTCAATTTGATAATACTTGAGCTTCAATTGATCCAATTTGTATTTATTCATCATTTTCCTACAAAACCAAATAAACTTGGGCATCAATTTGCTCAAACTAAGAATTCAGCCTGAAAACCCTAATTTTCGGACTGAAAACCTAATTTTGGAACAATCCTTAATTTGATGGAAAATATTGAAATTGTGCCATTTTTTATATAAAAAATACTAAAAACATTCTAAAAACATACTAAATCATCTATAAAACACTATACTAAAATAGGTAAATTTATTACTTATCAAACTCCCCCACACTTGAATCATTGCTTGTCCTTAAGCAATTGGAAAATCAAGAGATCAAATAATAATTCAAGTATTGAAATAACATATGTCTCATTGTTGAATGTATTTCAACAATATAAAGTAAATAGACATTACGCAATTTCTTGTAATATTTCTAATACTAGTCATATCAAGTAAAAAGGAAGTAATTATATCAAGATTAAAGCTTATTCAACAAAATTTCAATGCCTTACAAAATTTCACAAGAAAATGAATCATATGGTCAATCAAAGTACTTCACATGTCTATGATCATTTCATTTTTCACTTGAGGGAGTATAATTTAGCAAACTAATTACTCAAAATGAGAGTGTCTTTTGATGTACAAACCAACATTGGCTAATGAAGGTTCTGGTTACTCAATACCTCAATATTAAGCAAGTAGCAAAAACTATATTTGAGAAGTAAAATTGCCTTTACACAAAGATCGACATTTGGCCAAATGAAGATCCCTGGTTACTCAACAATTTACTCACTCAAATTGCTATGCAATACTCATAATTCATGTACCACTTTACGTGTAAGTTGACATTTTAGGATGAAGACCCCTGGTTACTAAGCACAAGAACTATTGGAGAAAAAAAACTATCTCATTCTTTTTCATTTTTGTAGTGTTGCGCCCCGAAATGATGCAAGGTGGGGTCGTTGACTGTCGCATCCCTAAAGAGGCGGTCCGATCTAGTGACCCTTTTTGAAAAGATAGGTTTTCGAAAAACCATGCACATGTGTGAGAAAAAAGTCAGGTTTTTAGTGAAAGGTGTATTTTTGGAGAAAACGGTATTTTGAAAAACAAAATAAGGTCAGGCTAAAAAATGTGACAGTTTTGGCCAACTAATTTTGAAAATGGAGTCGCTATTTGGTATTGAATTAAAGTTTACCAAGTCACCCAAAAAATTGTTTAACAAGATACAAATAAGATTTTTAGAAAAATACTTTAAAAAACCTTTTCTGACTATGGTCTATGAAAAAATGAGAGAAGAAGGTCCAGGAGTCACATTTGAAGAAAGGGAAGGCAAAGGCTCACGCCTAAGGTACCCTTTCTACCTAGTCAAGGCTAGTTGCGAGGTTTAATCAAATTTTTCTAAATTAACCCTAAATTCTTTCGCGTTTGGATGTGTCTTTATGAATGTAAATCCTAAGTCTAATATTAATATCGGGGGGGGGGGGGGTCGGAAATGTTCCGGCGAGGTTTGGTTGGGATTATCGCATTAATTGCGAAACTCGAGTCTAGACCACGAGGAGTCATGAGTGTAAATGCAAAATGGAATGCAAAAAGAAAAAGGAAAATAGCATAGATAGTAAGTGTCTAAGAAAGTGGGAATGCAACATAATGGGTACAGGGATTAATAACTTGTGACTGACATTTTTCTACTTACGAAGGGGGGAACGGCCTGTCAATCAACCACTTCCCACATAAGTAGATGACAATTTCTAGTTAGATCACACAAATGACCTAAATTCTATGTGTAATGTAATCTAAATGTCATGCACTGAGTATTTGTTGTTAGTGTATGCTCTAAAACCAAATTGGTTTTTGGGATTTTTATTACGCTTATTTCGTGTTATACTTATATATGTGGCATTTTCTTTGTCATTTAATACTTGTTATTAATATTACTTGTTTATTTGATAAAGTCCATAGAATATTAACTGTGTATAAGAGATTGTAAGAGTTACAATGATGAGACTCTTATTACACATTAAGTTATATTCTTAAACATCCCTAGTCGTAGTATTAATGAGATTGGACATCATTAATATGAGAAGACTAGCACATACTTTGCCTCTACTTATGGTAAGTAGTAGTTGAATCTCGTCAACTATGCGTGTGCGACACCTAAGCTGGTATGTGGATGCTTGTTAGAGAACAAGTTCATTGGATTGATCCACCAAGAGTTACTATTCTTAGTGCTTATGAATTATACTCTTAATGGCAATGGTGTAAGTGATCCTTAGACTTGAGATTACCATAGGTATCTTGAGTGTGGATTGCTATGCTTTGACTCTATTGCTCGGTGCTCGTAAAAGAGTAGCCCATACGGTAGAGATTGGGTATAGTATGAAGCATGGAAGGATAGTGAGTAATCGATATAGGATTCACCACTCCTTATTATAGGAGAGTATATCCCGGATTGGCCACTTGTTGAAATATGACTTAAAGAATCTTTTGCGCAAAAGTGAAAGTATGACTTGAAAGAGTTTCAAGGTTATACTTTTATGAAAGTTGTATTTCGGGAACAAGAAATCATTAATTAGTCATTTAAAGAGTGCGCACTACACTCTTAGACTAATTGGGATATAGTGTGGTGAAAGGATATTAATTACACGGTAACATTGTCATTGATAGGTGTAGTCTACCATATGACTTTCCTATTCACTTGGGTGGTCATGATGCATTGCTAGACGCCACTCATGATCTATAAGTGCAAATTAATTAATTAGGGAATTAATGATAAATTAAAGTGTTAATTTATCTGGCTCTTAATTAATTAATTAAAGAGTTATAATTTGTACTTATTACCAACGTGAATGGAACCTAATGGGTCACACACAATAAGAACATGGTCTTTGGGTTAAATTGTTATTAAGATAAGTATAAGATACTTATGGGGTTAATTTATGCTGATAAATTAACTTAAAGGACTTAATTATAAATATTCTAAGTCTTGATGGAAATTAGTTTCCTAAAAGGAATTAAGAAGCTATTTGGTTTCCTTTTGGAATTGGTTTCCTAAAGGAATAGGATTAGCTTAAGGTAAGCTTCCTAAACCTTCTTGGTTTCCAATTGCTCTTGTTTCCTTAAAGACTAGGATACTACATCTATAAATAAGTCCATTGCCTTGACTCTTAAAGATTGATGAAACATAACACAAAATTTAGAGAGAGAAAAATTGAGAGCTTGGTGGCGTTTTCTCTCCAAGAAAAACGCCACACCTCCAACCCTAATTGTTAGGGTTTCAACTTCTTTCTTCTTCTTGTGTTCTTCATGAATCATTCAAGGGAGCTAGCACTCAAAAGGCAAGGCAAGCAAGCCCAAAGGTTCCTAAAGATCATGTTCGTGTGGATACCGTTGGAGGCTCGACACTTGGAGGGCTTTTCATGGTAGATCAACACCTTCATCGAATAGGATCTTGCCCTTTGAAGCATAGAAACCTTCTATGCTTGAGGTATTTGTGCTAAACACCCTTTAATCGTATAGATTACATCAAAGAGTTCCATGGCTAAGGTAATAAATTTTTAAATTTTCCGCTGCGTTACTCCCCTTATTACCTTACATTTGTCAAAATAGATAAATAGATAATAAAATATATGCAAAAATCATGCAAAAATGAAAAATTCGTAAAAAAAAATTAGTGTGTGAAATGATATGAGATGCACGCAAGTGAAACTATCACTAAAATGACTTCAGGGTCTAGTGTTGGACTAGCCCTTTCTAGGAATTCCCCACTAGCGTTGGACTAGTGGGGAAGCGAGAAAACCACGACTAGCATTGGACTAGCGTGATCATTGAATAACATCAAGCATGATTAGAAAATAGTAAAACATAAATCATAAACAAATAAGCATAAAAAACATGTAAGGGCACGTAGGAGCACATAGCACGTAAGCATGATGTCCAGATGCAAAATCCTAAGAAAAGTGGTAAAACACATAAGCACACAAGCACACGAAAGCATATATGCCCCAACTATTACACTGGGGGAATTAGCTACAATTTTAGGGAGAAAAAAATAAAAATGACTTATCTATTACACTTGCTATTTAAATACAAAATCTAGCTAAAATATGAGAAATATAATCTAACTATTACATTGACTAGCTAAATACAAAAATAGGCCAAAGTAAAAGAAATTGTGATCTATTCTATTACATTTTTTTTTGCCAAATAATAAAATTCGAAACAAAATGGCATAATGTAAATAAATATGCAAAAAATTATAAAATAAGAAATGCATGAAGATAATTCAAAAAAAATCATATAGGAGCACATTGGAGCACATAAAGAGAGATTAACAAGTAATGGGGATACCTTTTTGAAGACCTGGTACTAATACTAATGAACATGAAGAAACAAGTCAAGGTACCGCGATATAAATGAGTAAAGGCTAGAATATGTAAGTATTGACAAATTGGGATAAACATGTAAAGTCTAGCAACTAAGGGACTAAAATAAATTTCTATAAAGCTTAAAGGGGTAAAAATTGAAAATTCACATAGGTCTAAGGGAACAAGATGCAAATTAAAGCAAATTGGGGCAAAATAGTAAATTTAGCAAGTATGGAACAAATTATGATACTTAATTGAAAGAAAGTAAAATCTAGGAGGGTCAATCTATAATTATGGGGGACCTAAATGAAGAAACTAAAAGGTGCTCCATGGCATGATGTTAACAACAAAATCCTAAAAGACAAGATGTAAATACTTACATTATCATAAAATGACTAAACAAAATCTTAAACTAAACTAAACTAAAAAAAAATAACTAAACTAAATACTTAATTGATAACTAAGTTTAATTTGGTTAGAAACAAGTCGTAAAACAATTAAAAAAACAATGAAAAGGACTAAACTAAAACAAAAGATTAAAACTAATTGCATAATATTTTTAACAAAAGACTAAACAAAAGCAACAATTAAACAGCAGATCCCAATTTCCATTTGGTTCCCTGCTTCCTTTTTCCCTTTTCTATTTTTCTCTCTTTTCTCTATTTTCTCCATCTTTCTCACTTTTCTTTTTCTCTGTCCCGATCCTCTTTGATTTCTTCTAATTATATTCCTCCATTTTTCTCTTTGCTTTCTTATTTCTTTTCTCACTTGGCTCTCTCTCTTCCTGATCTTCTCCAACCCTCTCTCTTGTCTTCTTCTCTTTGCTTCTCTATTATTTCCCCACTTCTCTTTCTTTCTAATTTCTTGCTCTCTGTCTCACTCTCTCACTCGAATACTCCATACTCTCTTGTTCTCTCTCTGTCCGCACCACTCTATCGTTCTTCCTAATCTTCTCCTCCTTTTCCTTCTGTTTCTCTCGCTGCTCTCTCTTTCTCTCCTTTTAAGGCTCTTTTGTTGCTCTCTTTTTCTCTCTAAATTCATGAATTCGGATTCTCTAAATTCAATCCCTATTATCTTCAATCCCAACTTCATCGAATCACAGACCAAAATTCCCTTAATAAATTGTTCAATTTCACCATCAAAATAACTAATTCTAAGAACAAGCTCCATTTTACAAGTTGATCAAAATGAATCATAAGAGAGAGAGGGCACATAATTTCACCTAGCTTATAGATGAAGAACTTCTACTACAACTGGTGGTGGTGGACTAAACTGCTGATGGAGTGGAACTACAGTTGCTGGCCACTACGATGGAGTGAATCAGTGTTGGGGACTGTTTTATGCAGGTGGTGAAAGGAAATCAGACGGTGGCAATGGAGAGCTTGCTGGAAGATTTGGGGCTATGGGGTTTTGCAAAGAAAGTCTGCGTGCTGTTGCTGTGGCTATTTTGAGCCGCAGGTGGTGCTGGTGAATGTTGCCGTTTGTGAGGGCCTGGTCGTCAAATTAGGATAGAGCTAGGTTTGGTGAGGCTGTTGAATGTTAATAACTGGAACTGATTTTGGGTTTTTGTTTTTGATTTGCAAGTGATGGATGATTGAACTGATAATAGGTTAATGGGGTTGTACAATAGTGGTCGTTGTGACTGGATTGGGCAGTCTAGAATTGATTTTTGCAGGTTTACTTGACTCTTCTGTGGATGGTTATTGTTGGTTAATTGTGATTATTTGGGCTGTAATGGCGATAAATTGAGCTGAATCGTGATTGTCTTTGGGGTTTAGGCAATTATGATCATGACTGTTTGGTTTCTGTAGGTGGGCTTTGGTAATGGAATGGGGGGTGGTAGGAGGAACAGTGGTGGCTGGTGATTGGGCAGGGGACTAGTGGTTGAGGGCTGAGATGGTGATTGTAATTGCAGCCCTAGTAGTATGACTAGTGGTGGTCGATGGTTGAAGTGGTGGTGTAAGGTGACTGACTTTGTGGGTATTGCCGGAGGTTAATGACGATGAATTGGGCTTTGATGGTGGGAATGGACTGATCGACGATTGTGAGGATTTATGGTAGTCAGTAGTGGAGTGGTGGTGTGTATGAATTTGAGCCCTCTATATGAAATTGGGTGAACTGTGCTTGGTGCTTGTCTGAAGAGCGCGCTGTGTATGTGAATTGAGTGTGATGCTGTGCATAGTTTGTGTGTGAGAATTATGTGTATCTGTGTCTGTACGTGCGTTTGGAGTGACTGTGTGTTAATGTTGTGAATGAACTGTGTGTGGCTGTGTGATAAGTACTAAAGTGAACTAGTTTTTTTAGGTTAGGTTTTTAGGGTTTTCCATTAGTTTTTCTCTGTTTCTTAGCTATTTCTTCTCTTTTATGATTTTAATGCCAAATTGTGTAAATGCATGATTTAAAAGTGTTTTTACACCATTTTGTAGGGTTTTGATAGCTTCAACTCGATTTCAATTGATTGGAGTGCAATGAAGAAATAGGCGAAGAAGAATTGGAATGGAAACAGTTTGGCAGCTTGGACATATTTCAGTGTTTTGGTCATATCTAGAGCTAGAGATATTGGATTGGGATGAATCTTGAAGTATTGTGAAGCTAAGACAATTTTCTACAATTCATATGCAGATATCAAAGTCCAGTTCTCACGTTTCAATAGTCAAAATCCCAAGTTACTGAAGCACATTTGCACTGCAAGGCTGTTCCGACCAGTTCTTAGTATTTTGAGTACATCGCTGGCCACAGACCTCTAAATGACGTGATTTTTGATGTTTTGGAAAGCTATCTCAAGGGGCTACAACTTTTGTGTTTTAAGGAAAAGCTAATTCGGCTGCCTTGGAGGTCAAATCTGACGTAGACAAACCACGTGACAACCCGCAAGCGATTTGTGCTGCGGTTTCCATTCAGAAGGTAAGTGAACAAACCGCGCGACAACCCGTGCGCGGTTTATGCCGCGGTTTCTTCATAGAATTTGCAGCGTATTTAGCAGCTAAACTGGCCATTTAACGAGGGGGAGAACCCTAACTCGGGAGAAAACACACACACGCTGCACACACCTCAAAAACACACATTTGGCACATCTAGAGTGATGTAGGGAGGAGAAAGCAAGAGTAGAGGGACAACTCAAGGGCTTCAATGGTGAAAGCAAGAAGGATTCATCAAGATGCAAGGGAGGATTCAAGAGGGCTGCATGAGAATGAGCTTTCTCTTTCTTTCTTGTCTTTTGTTAATTTTATTCTTGTAATTATGAATTGAGTTGTTTATGATTTAGATGGGATGAACCCTAAATTCTTATGTCTATGATTTTATTCTTGGTTTAATGAAAGACCCACTTTGTTCTTAGATTTATTCATGAGTTTATTTGTATTTTGGATTGGGATTTGCATGCATCCTTCAATTCAAGTATTGATTTTGTATGGGTATATTGAGAGATTGCACATATGATTAGATCATTTCATGAATAGAGAGAACTTGAATGAATTGCTAGAGATAAAATTACATGAGTTCTTCCTAAGTTGAGTTTTAGGATTAAAACTCAACCACAAATGGAGTCCATTGATTAGAAATTGCATCTTTTAGAGGTTTTAATTGAGAAGAGATTCCAATTAATCAACCGAGAAGGTAGGAATTGTTTCACTTGAGAAAGGATATAATTCACATAAAGGACTCCAGGGTCTAAGCAATTGGGTTAATCATTAATCAAGTTAGAGTCTTGGCATGTTGGTTTAGGGGAATTCTTCATCTAAATTCACCTCTACTTTTGTCCATTCTCTCTACTGAATTCTATATTGTCATTTAGTTAGATAATTTGTTTTAGCTCATTTGTATTTTCAGTTAATTCGTCATTTACTTTGTGAGGTTAGATAATAGAAAGAAGGTTAATACTAGTACTCACATAGTAAGGAAAGCAATAAAACAAATAAGCACTCAAAAGCACATGAGTTCTAACTGTTACAGCGGGGGGATTTAGCTTATAATTAAAGGGGGAACAATCAAGTTTTTAGCTTAGTAAGCAAGAGTAACCTCGATTCATGAAGTATTTTGAAGCTGAGCCGCTTGCTATGTTATGAAACTTCTCTCTACAACTTCTCTCTCTTATAATTTTTGAATTTTAGGGTTTCTTCTTCAACCATGGCTGCCCTTCAACCTTCAGTTGAAGGGCATCCGACTGCACCTACTGCTCCTAATCGTTCCTTTGCTGAGATCCTTGCATCTAGTGCCCCATCCCCAATCAAAATCAAACAACCTTCACTATATAGAGGAGAACCGGCTGTATTCTTTTCCCAGGCAGACATAGATAAGTTGGCTGCTCCATTTCGATTTGCCTTGGTGGGGAAGTTCTCTCATGGCAGGCCTAATATGGACAGCATGCGTCGATCTTTTGCTGCCATCGGATTTTCTGGAGCATATTCTCTTGGGCTTATGGATCATCGACATGTATTGATTCGTTTCCAAGTCGAAGACGACTTCTTGCGATGCTGGTTGAGGGGATATTGGATGATCCAAGAATTCCCTATGAGGGTTTTTAAATGGAGTCCAGATTTCAGACTGGATAAAGAACCTTCGCATGCTCCTGTTTGGATTAACATGGAAGGATTACCCATTCACTTCTTTGACAAAACTGCAATCTTTATGATTGCAAGTTCTGTTGGAACTCCACTGAAACTTGACTCGGCTACAGCAAATATAACTAGACCTAATATTGCAAGAGTTTGTGTGGAACTAGACCTGCAAAAAGAACTCCCACGTCGCATCTGGATTGCGTCTGGCCAGGGGGGATATTGGCAGAAAATAGGGTATGAAGATCTTCCTCAATTTTGTAGTAATTGCCAGAAGCAAGGCCATGAAGCAAAAAGATGTAAATTGCTTAACCCAAACCTACAGGAAGACGAGGAAAAGGATCAAAAGGGCAAGGCGCAACAAGCCTCCAAACCAGTTTACGTTCCTAAACAGCGAAATCTTTCTGTCCTAGAACATTGAGAGAGATGGTCCTGAACTTGTTGCCCATATGATGCAGGAAGACGTGAATGCCACGGCCAATCCAGATGCCCCTTTGCCTGGTTTGGCTACTGATCAAACCAATGAGTTTCGCTCGTCACCTGCGGTTCGTCATGTGACAATCCTGTCAAGATCACAGGTGAACACAACCTGCGCAGAAGTTGGTGAGCAAAACCTTGCTTCTACCTCCATTGTCAACAAATAAATTTTAAGGTGCAAGAGGAGAATGGGGTGGAGGACCAGCAGACGGTGAAGATGAACAGGCTTCAACAGGAGGTTGATGTAATGGGCAATGTGACGAGCAGTCAGATGGTTGGAGAGAAGTCATTGTTGCAGCAAGACCTCATAAGAGAAGCTGAAGCTCTGGCTGGAAATCTTTCACCGCGTGGAATGGAAATCAGTCATGAAGATGGACATGAAATGGAGCAGCGTCTTGCCTTCTGTAACCTTGAAATTTCAGCCAAGCAACTTCATGAAGCTCAAGAACAGCACGGTGAATGGCAACAGCCAAACAGTGGGAAGAAGAAAGCCACTCGATTGCAATCAGATAGAGTGTTGAGATCTCAAGTAAGATCCTCCCAAAATTCCTTTGCTGTCCTTTTAAATGATTAATTTTATTTTCTGGAATATTCGGGGCGTTGCAAAGGCTCCGAATTTAAGAAGATTGAAGAAGTTGATTAAAATTTATCATGTCCAGTTAGTAGCTATTTGTGAACCTAAGGTTGGTTGTGGTAGGTTTCATGAAATAAGAAACAAGTTGGGTATGGATGCGGGGTTTCAGAATAATAATGGCTCGGTGTGGGTGTTCTTTCAACAATCTTTGTCTTGTAATTTGGTTGGAGAGAGTGATCAACATGTGACTCTATTGGCTGGTTTGTCATTGGTTCCCTCGGCATGTAAACTGTCTTTCTTGCATGCTAAATGTTCTATAAATGATAGAACAACGCTATGGAACAATCTGAAAGATGAATTTATTGGAAACTTTCCTTGGCTTATTGCTGGAGATTTTAATTTGGTGGTGAATGCAGATGAAAAGAGAGGTGGTCGTCCCTTTCAGTTGAGTGAAGCTACTGATTTTCTAATGTTTATGCATGAGATCCAGGTATATGATGCAGGGTTTTCTGGATCCAAGTTCACTTGGTGTAACAATAGACAAGGTTTATCAAGGGTTTGGAAAAGACTAGATCGTGTGCTGATGAATGACGCATTATCTGATTTGCATATGGAGATTTCTGTGCAGCACCTTTCGCGACGGCCCTCGGATCATGCTCCTTTATTAATCTGTGGGAAGGACAAGGCTGGATAACAAACCTAAAGCTTTTAGGTTCATGGAATTTTGGTGCGACCATCAGGAATTTCTAAGGATTGTTGCCCAAGCATGGAAAGGTGAGTTTGCGGGGTCTCCTTTGTCAAGGTTGGCATTGAAACTAAAGGCTGTGAAAGTTGCTCTTCGGGATTGGTCTCGATGTACCTTTGGTGATATTTTTGCGAATGTTAAAAGGTTGGAGAAAAAGGCAGCTGAATTAGAGAAATTGTATGACGAACAAGGATTGGATCATGATCTTCACAACTTGCAAAATGTAAGAGATGAACTATCTAAAGCCCTTTGTTTAGAAGAAAACTATTGGAGGCAAAAGGCTCGTGTTAAGTGGTGGAGAGAAGGGGATCGTAACTCTAAATTCTTCCATTCCACTGTAGCTGAAAGAAGGAATAAATCTATCATACACCGGATCAAGGATTCACAAGGAGCTTGGCTGGAGTCAGAAGATGATATAGCACAGGCAGCTTGTGACTATTTCGAATCTTTATTCTCTCAGGAAGAAAATCAGTTAAGTGGTATAGTGGAGCATATTCCTCACTTGATCACGGAGGAGGATAATCAAATGTTGGAGCAATGTCCATCTATAGATGAGGTCCGTCAGGTTGTCTTTGATATGGATGGGGAGAGCACAGCTGGACCGGATGGTTTTACTAGGAAAGTTTTTTACTAAGGCATGGGATGTAGTGGCAGCTGATTTGCATTCTGCTGTAGTCAGTTTCTTTTGTGGGGAGGAAATTCCTAGAAGCATCACTTCTACTTTGCTGATTCTTATCCCGAAGGTTGACCAGCCCCAAGACTTCTCTCAATTTCGGCCAATTAGCTTGTGTAATTTTATCAACAAAATTATTACAAGATTATTGGCCACCACGGTTAGCTTCTGTTCTTCCGCAGATCATTTCTAGTCAACAAAGTGGCTTTGTAAAAGGACGTGTAATGTCAGAAAACTTCTTGCTAGCCCAGGAGATTATTGGAGGATTGGGTAAGAAAACTTGGGGGGGTAATGTAGTACTAAAGTTAGATATGGCCAAAGCTTACGATCGTGTATCTTGGATTTATTTGATTAAAATACTACGTGGTTTTGGTTTTGGAGAAAGGTTGATTGATATGATTTGGAGAATTATATCTAACTCTTGGTTCTCTGTTCTTATAAATGGTGTTGCCAAAGGTTTCTTCAAATCCTCTAGGGGCCTGCGTCAAGGGGATCCAATCTCTCCTGCGCTTTTTGTCATAGCTGCTGAAGGATTGTCCAGAGCTTTGAATCATCTTAATCAGAACCCAAGATACACTCCTTTTAAAGTACCTGCTGGTTGTCCTGTTCTTTCACATCTAGCGTTTGCTGATGAATGTGATTATTTTTTCAGGTGCTTCCCAAAAGGCTTTAAAGATGGTGATGGATGTTTTACAGAAGTATGAGCAGATGTCGGGACAGAGGATTAATTATTCTAAAAGTGGTTATTTCTGTCATCCTAAAACTTCTCGCACCAGAAGATTAATTATAAAGAATATCACAGGGTTTGTTGAAAAGGATTTTCCAGTAAAGTACTTGGGATGCCCTCTGTTTGTTGGAAAATGTAAAAAATCTTATTTTTCAGATCTTGGAATGGCAATCATGAAGAAACTTTTTGCTTGGCAACACCAATTCCTGTCAATGGGAGGTAGATTAATTCTTATAAAGCATGTATTAACTTCTATTCCTTTGCATATTTTGGCTGCAGCTTGTACACCAAAGGGTATATTCAAGCAATTGGAAAAGATGTTTGCCAAATTCTTATGGGGACAAGATAGTGAGAGATCTAATTTTCAGTGGATTGGATGGCGACAATTGTGTTTCCCTAAGGAGGAAGGGGGAGTTGGTTGTCGTTCCCTGGAAGATATTTATAAGGCCTTTTCTGTTAAATTGTGGTGGAAGTTCAGAGAACAGAAGTCTTTATGGTCTTCATTTTTGGCTGCCAAGTATTGCAAGCTCAAACACCCGATGGAAGTAAACATAAATAGGAGGGATTCGGTAGCATGGAAACGAATCATGAGCATGCGTGAAGTTGCTGAAAAAAACATAGTGTGGATGCTACAGGATGGCTCTATTGCTTCAAATCAAGCTCAAGAGGCAGAGGCAACAATGGTTTGGTCATTATCTTCCTCAGGTTTGTTTTCTATGGAAACTGCCTTTGATTCTATAAGGGAGTGCAAGGTGTTGGGGTTTTTCTTTAAAAGGATTTGGGATTCTTTTATTCCCTTAAAAATATCCTTTTTTATGCTCTGATTGCTATATAGGAGGATACCTACTGCGGATGTGGTACAAAAAATGGGAATTCATGGTCCATCTATATGCTTTTGTTGTAGACATCATTCAGTGGAATGGATAGATCATATATTTTGTTGGGGGGAAATTCCATCTAAGGTGTGGGATTTTTTTTGGGCATCCTTTGGGAATTAAATTGAGGCATGAACATATCCGCATGCGCCTCATGAAATGGTGGTTGTTTCCTACCAAAAATCAGTGCTCAACGTTTTTGCTTAAAATTATCCCAATTCTCATATTTTGGCACTTGTGGAAGGCACGGAATAGTTTTGTTTTTGAAGGTACTATTCGTGATTGGGAGCAAATTGTATGGGATGTTTACAGAGATGCTTGCCTTGCCATGGAGAACAAAATCAAAGTACAATTTCACTGTTCAAATTGGTTGGAGTTATACAATATGGCTTGTTCTTATAAGAAGCGAGTTAAGGTGATGAAAGTAAAATGGTTGCATCCTTCCTTTGGATTTAAATTAAATACTGATGGGTGTTCAAAAGGAAATCCGGGAGTTTGTGGTGGAGGGGGTCTGTTAAGGAATGGACATGGCAAATTAATTTTTGCCTTTTCTTCTTTCCTTGGATTTGGGACAAGTCTGGAAGCTGAAATGAAGGCAATGCTATATGGTATTCAATTGTGTGTAACAAAAGGAGTTTTTATGATTCATTTGGAGTTTGATTCTTTGATGTTGGTTAATATCTTAAAAGGAACTACCTTATGTCCATGGCGTCTTCAAAGATACTTGTTGGAGATTAAAAACTTACAGCAATATGTGCTCTCGATCTCCCACTGTTTCAGGGAAGCAAATACTCCAGCAGATGTTTTGTCCAATGTAGGTATCACACTGAAGGATAATCATGTTTTTGATGACTTTTCTTCTCTTCCTCAAAAGGCTCGGGGAGCAGTTAATTTAGATAGATATGGATTTCCTTCGTTTCGTTTTGCTACTAGGTAGTTTTTTTTATCAATTTTAAGTTGGCTTTAGTTGCTTTATTTTCTTTATCGAATAATTCATGTACCCTGGAGGTTAGGTTTAGGGTTAATAAAATTGGGAGTGGCGCCCCTCCTGGTGTACGAGGTTAGCCCATTAAAAAAAAAAAACATAGTCCCTGTGGGATATGACACTCGGTACTCCTGTACACTGTACTACTGGAAATGATAGGTGCACTTGCCTAAGTATCCGTAGTGTAGCGAAACGGATATCACTGTGTGTATGTGTTCTCTGTGAATTGTGTGATAAGTGTGTGTTGTGGCTGTGTGTAATGTGTGTGTGAGGAATGGTGTGAAATGGTCTATGAATCTATGATATGTATGTGTGAATTTGTGGTTTGAGTGGGTGAGAGAAAAATGTGAAGCGTGTGGGACAGTGTTTATGAGAGAGAAATTGAAATTTGTGAATCTATTGTGTGTGTGAGTGTGTCTGATGGTAAGTGATGGTGTAAGGTAATAGCATAGGTAACAGAGCAGAAAAATAAAAATTTATTACCTTAACCATGGATCTCTTTGACATATCTATATGATTAACAAGGGGGTTTGCATGAAGATTACTTTAAGCACAGAAGATTTCTATGTTACTAGGCAAAGATCCTTCGAAGAAGATGTTAGATCTACCACGAAAAAGCCCTCCAAGCATAGAGCCTCTAACGATATCCACACGAACAACTTCTTTGGGAACCTTGTAGGCTTGCTTGCTTTGACTTTTGAGTGCTAGCTCCCTTGAATTATTTAAGAACACAAGAAGAAGAAAAACCTAACTAGTTAGGAGAGAGAGAGAGAGACGCCTAGAGAGAGAATGAGGCGTGTCTTCTTCTTTCAATTTTTCTCTCACTAGTTTTCTTTTTGTGTTGCAATAATAATTCAAGAGTCAAAGCTATGAACCTATTTATAGAGGCAGTATTCTAGTCTTTTAGGAAATAAAGCTAATTGGAAACCAAGAAGGTTTAGGTAACTTACTTTAAGCTAATCCTTCTCCTTTAGGAAATCTATTCCATAAGGAAACCAATTAGTTACTTTATTTCTTTTAGGAAATCAATTTCCTGCAAGACTTAGAATATTTATAAACAAGTCCTTTAAGTTAATTTATCTCATAAATTAACCCCATAAGTATCTCATACTTATCTTAATTACATTTTAACCCAAAGATTTTGTTCTTTATGTGTGTGACTCATTAGGTTCCATTCACGTTGGCAATAAGTATAAATTATAACTCATTAATTGAGCTAGATAAATTAAACACTTTTAATTTATCATTAATTCACTAATTAATCAATTCATACTTATAGATCATGAGTGGCGTCTAGCAATGCATCATGACCACCCAAGTGAATAGGAAAGTCATATGGTAGACCATACCCTTCAATGACAATGTTACTGTGTAATTAATATCCTTTCACCACACTATATCCCAATTAGTCTAAAAGTATAGTGCATACTTTAATAATGACTAATTTATATTTTCTTGTTCCAGAAATATAACTCTCCATGATGTATAACCTTGAAACTACTTCCAAGTTATACTATCACTTCTGCAGAAGATTTATGAGTTAATATTTCCAACAAGTGGCCATATAGGGATATACTCTCCTATTAAGGAGTGGTGAATCCTATATTGATTACTCACTACCTTTCCATGCTTCAAACTATACCCAATCTCTAACCTATGAGCTACCCTTTTACGGGCACCGAGGAATAGAGTCAAAGTATAGCAATCCACACTCAAGATACTATGGTAATCTCAAGTCAAAGGATCACTTACACCATAGCCATTAAGAGTTCAACCATTGGCACTATAGTTGAAACTCTTGGCGGATCAATCCAATGAACTTGTTCTCAAACAAGCATCCACATACCAGCTTAAGTGTCACGCACACCATAGTCAATGAGATCAACTACTACTTACCATAAGTAGAGGCAAAGTATGTGCTAGTCTATCCGCATTAATGATGTCCAATCTCATTAATACTATGACTAGGGATATTTAAGAATATGACTTTATGTATTAGAGTCTCATAATTGTAACCCTTACAATCTCTAATACACAGTCAATATTCTAAGGACCTTTATCAATCAAACAAGTAACATGGAAACACAAGTATAGATGATAAAGAAAAATACCACATGGATAAATATAACATAAATAAGAGTAACACAAAACACCTTTAAATCATCTTGGTTTTAGGGCATACACTAACAAACTCCCACTTGCACTAAAACCAATCACTCATTTGTTTTAGGCCAAAAGCATTTACATGAGCATCATGCTTTTTCTAGGACAAGGCCTTAGTGAGATGATCAGCTATATTGTCATCAGTGGGAACCTTTTCTATCTTTACATCATTCCTACCTAACTATTTCTCTAATAAGATGGTAGCGCCTAAGTACGTGTTTGGATCGCTGATGAGACCTAGGTTCCTTTGCTTGGGCGATGGCACCATTGTTGTCACAATACAAAGGTATAGGATCAACAATGGAAGGAACCACTCCTAGCTCGTGATGAACTTCTTGATCCAAACAGCCTCTTTTGCAGCTTCAGAAGCAACTAATGTACTCGGCTTCAGTTGTAGAATCAGCGGTAGTTTCTTGCTTCGAACTCTTCCAGCTCACAGCACCACCATTTAACGTGAATATAAATCCAGATTGCGACTTACTATCATCCTTGTCTGACTGAAAAACTCGCATCAGTGAAACCACACACTTCTAAAGTGTGTCCTCCATAAACCAAGAATAATTCTTTAGTTCTTCTTAAGTACTTAAGAATACTCTTGACAGCTACCCAGTGACCCTCACCAGGGTTAGCTTGGAATCTGCTCGTAACACTTAGAGCATAGGAGACGTCGGGTCTCGTACATAGCATAGCATACATAATGGATCCTATTGCCGAAGCATAAGGAACCTTTTGCATGCTATCAATCTCGACAGGTGTCTTAGGACACATGTCTCTCGAAAGAGTAATCCCATGTCTCATAGGTAAGTACCCTTTCTTCGATTGCTCCATGCTAAACCTCTTTAGCATCTTGTCTATGTATGTCAATTGACTGAGACCAAGCAACCTCTTGGATCTATCTCTATAGATCCTAATTCCCAGAATATAGGTTGCCTCTCCTAAATCTTTCATGGAGAAACTTTTGGACAGCCATACCTTTACAGTTTGTAGTAAAGGTATGTCGTTTCCCATTAGCAATATGTCATCCACATAAAGTATTAAGAAAACGACAGCGCTCCCACTCACCTTCTTGTATACACAAGGCTCGTCTTCATTCTTAAGAAAACCAAACTCTTTGATTGTCTCATCAAAACGAATGTTCCAACTCCTTGAAGCTTGCTTGAGTCCATAAATGGACTTTTGCAGCTTGCATACCTTATGACTATCAATGGAGTCAAAACCCTCAGGTTGTGTCATGTACACATCCTCTTGCAAATTCCCGTTAAGGAAAGCAGTCTTGACATCCATTTGCCAAATCTCATAGTCATAATAAGCAGCTATGGCAAGCAAAATCCTTATGGATTTAAGCATAGCTACCGGCGAAAAGGTTTCTTCAAAGTCAATTCCTTGCCTTTGTTTATAACCTTTTGCCACTAACCTTGCTTTATAGGTAACAATGTTACCATCCATGTCAGTCTTTCTTTTAAAGACCCACTTGCACCCTATGGGTTTTATCCCTTCAGGTGGCTCGACCAAGGTCCATACCTTGTTCTCGTACATGGAATCCATTTCGGATTTCATGGCTTCACGCCACTTCAAAGAGTCTACATTAGACATAAGCTTCTTCGTAACTAGTAGGATCGTCATCATCCATGACTAACACATCATTGCTCTCACTTATGAGAAATCCATATCTCTCAGGAGCATAACGTGTTCTACTAGATCTACGAAGTTCTTGTGTAACTTGAGCTTCCGACTGCGCCTCATCAATATGTGGCAGTAAGCTCTTGTTCCATCTGTTGACTATTTTGTGGTTCTTGAATTTCTTCAAGTTCTACCTTGCTCCCACTACTTCTTTCAAGAATAAACGATTTTTCTAGAAAAGTAGCATGTCTTGAAACAAACACCTTTTGCTCAAGGGGATTGTAGAAGTAGTATCCACGACTCTCTCTAGGATACCCCACAAACAAGTATTTGTCAGACTTAGCTTCTAGCTTGTCTGACATGTTCCGCTTCACATAAGCAGAACAACACCAAACCTTTAAATGATTAAGATTTGGTTTCTTACCATACCAAATCTCATAAGGTGTGGTATCAACAGATTTTGAATGGAACACGGTTGAGTATATAGGAGGCGGAATCTAAGGCATATCCCCAAAACGAACTAGGAAGTGATGCATGGCCCATCATGGAACGTACCATATCTAATAAAGTACGATTTCTCCTTTCAGACACACCATTTAGTTGTGGCGTGTATGGAGGAGTCCATTGAGGAATAATCCCATTTTTCCCTAGATATTGTTAGAATTCTTGACTTAAGTATTCTCCACCTCGATCAGATCTAAGTGTTTTGATACTCTTGCCAAGTTGTTTCTCAACTTCAGCTTTAAAGACTTTGAACTTTTCAAAGGTTTCGGATTTGTGCTTCATAAGAAAAACATAACCATATCTTGAATGGTCATCCGTGAAAGTAATGAAGTAAGAGAAACCACCTCTAGCATGGATCGACATTGGGCCACAAACATCAGTATGTATAAGCCCAAGAAGATCACTAGCACGTTCACCCTTTCCAGTAAAAGGTGTCTTGGTCATCTTGCCAAGTAAACAAGATTCGCATGTCCCAAATGATTCATAATCAAATGAGTCCAAGTATCCATTTTTATGTAACTTGGATATGCGTTTCTCATTCACATGACCAAGTCTACAATGCCAAAGGTATGTTTGGTTAACAATATCTAATTTTTATTTCTTGGTGTTTATGTTGAGAATGGACTTTTGCTCATCTAGAATGTATAAACCATTAATTAATGTACCAGTACCATAAGTAATACCATCACGTGAAAAAGAACAACTTTTATTCCTTTGAATGATGGTAAAACCATCCAAATCTAACAATGAGATAAAAATGATGTTCTTTGTAAGTACGGGAACAAAATAATAGTTTCTTAATTCTAAAATAAGCCCAGTGGGCAAAGAGAGTACATAGGTTCCTACGGCTAATGCAGCAACTCTTGCTTCAGTTCCCCACGCGTAGCTCGACCTCTCCCTTTGCCAAGGATCTACTATCTTTAAGACCCTGCATATTTTTACAAATATGAGATCTAGATCCGGTATCTAATACCCATGAGTCTTGGTTAGTAGATAAATTAATCTCAATCATAAACATACCAGAGGTTGAAGCTTCACCAAGCTTCTTTGACCTTCAGAGAGTCAAGGTAGGCCTTGCAATTCCTCTTCCAATGCCCATCTTGTCCGCAATGGAAGCATGTGCCCTTGGGTTTGTCCTTCTTAACCCCACCCTTAGGCTTAGTTCTCTTCTTCTTGGACTTCTTAAGCCTAGAATTGGGCTTCTTTTTCTTGGAGCCCGAGACAAGCATAACGGTGCCCTTCTCCTTCTTAAGATTAGGCTCAGCAGTCTTGAGCATGTTCATCAATTCAGTCAACGTGCACTCAACTTTTCGCATGTTGAAGTGCAGGATGAATTGTGAATAGCTCTCAGGGAGGGACTGAAGAATTAAGTCAATACTTAACTCATTGTCAGAAACGTGTCCCAGATCAGCTAATTTTTCAATTAGTCCAATCATCTTCAGTACATGGGTAGTCACTGAAGATCCCTCTGCCATCTTGCATTGATAAAGCTCCCTTGAGGTCTCATACCTCTCAGTCCTAGCTTCGTGCATCGAACATTTCTTTTAAATGCACAATCATGGACGGAGCATCCATCTTAAGATGTTGCTTTTGCAATGCTGGGGTCATAGCAGCTAACATGATACATGTTGCAGCATCATTGTCGGCTTTGTGCATCTCATATGCATCTATGTCCTCAGGTGATGTTAGTAGCAGGAGGAGGAGGGGGCAATGGTATATCGAGTACATACTCAATTTTTTCATATTTGAGAACAATTCTCAAATTGATATTCCAGTCCTCAAAGTTGGTTTCATTGAGTTTGTTGTCAAGAATCGGGCGCAAATGCACGTTAGACATTCTACAAAAAGTAAAGAAAGAAAATAAGCATTTGTTTTATGTTATATGAAAACCAAAAATGTGGATTCGTAAATTTATTTGGTTTGCTCCCACTATTTTACTTCAAATCCATAACCCTCAATGTTGATTCGGAAATCTGTTGGAGATTTCTAGTGGGCTATGATCCCATCTAATTAGCTTTGGGTTCGACGGAGGCCAATGCCCCAAAGATAAATTCGATTAGGTAGATAACTATTTATCAATCACAACTCTTGTGACTCCTAGATAGTTGGGTATCAACTCTTTGAAATTTACATCTAATGTATTACCTAACATTGCCTCAAAAAATATCATAACATTGACGGAGGCCAAACTCGTTATGTAATTTTTGTTAAGTCAAACCCATTATTCAGAGATCATACCTCATAACAAAAACATATTCCGAGTAAGGTGACCTTGACGGAGGCCAACGTGTCAACCTTAATAAGAACTCATCATTTTTGTTATAATAATGGAAGGCAACTTAAATAGATGACTTAATATTTGATATTGAGGGAGTTTAGTTTAATTATTAATGTCTCATCATATTATGCAATTAAAATATATCAATCATATAAAATAAAAGCATAATAAACATGGATGATTATGAACTTTAACTAGTAATATTTCCTTCGAGCCTTGAAGAAAATATTTGGTCAAAATTCCTAGGGGACGTTTCAACTCCTTGGTGCGCCTCCTTGGTTGCTCCTTGGTGCCACCTCCATCTTCTTGTACATTACATATGTAATTCTAGTCTAAACAATTTAAAATAAACCTATTCCTAACCTATACTTTGTACATTACAAGTATTGATCAAGAAACCTTGAGTTACATTCGAGGGGAGTTTAGACGAGAAGAGAATTACATCAGAAAATAGAGAGGGAAGGACACGCAGGCCCTATTTATAAAACCAATACAAGCCAATCATAAAAGAAGTAATAACCATTCAATCACATTGGTCTAGTCCATAATCATCCACCATGCCATCATACTATTTAACAATTAAATAAATTAATTTATTTAATTCTAGTCATAAATCATGTGGTCTAAATAGTATAGATTAATGCTCTTGAAATTTATTTGTCTCAAAAATATAGTTATAGAAGGTATAGGTTTCCAAATTTTTAACTTTCCAAATATTAACAATTAAAATTGGAAAGTGTTTTAAAAGAGAATTTATCAAAATTTGCGTTTTTCCAAATATTTAGGAAAAATCCCGCTAGGATTCTTCCTACAAACCGTGCGACAAAATGTGCGCGGGTTCATCCGCGGTTTGTAAACAGTGGGACAAAC
Organism: Mitragyna speciosa; assembly: GCA_024721245.1. NCBI lineage: Eukaryota > Viridiplantae > Streptophyta > Magnoliopsida > Gentianales > Rubiaceae > Mitragyna > Mitragyna speciosa. The sequence goes on along the minus strand of CM045558.1, from coordinate 15,898,306 downwards.
CGCGCGCGGTTTCATTTGCGGTTTGTGGACAGAAGTTACAAGATTTTGACCACGGGTCAAAACACGTGCGAGTTTTCGCGCGGTTTGTATCTAGAAAATACGACCTTTGAAATTCTTTGGTGTTTTTCAAAACTCTTTTGAATCAAAACATGTTAAAACTCTTTTAGCATGTCAAGACAATTTAGAAATCATAAAAACAACCTTAAGAATTCATCTTAATTATTTAAAACACTTTTAAACAATCAAGAACTTTTCTTAAAAATCAAACTCTTGATTTTTCTAAAACAATTTTCAGACAAATATCAACAAGAACAAACCATCCATATTTATGACAATTAAATAAACACAAATCATATAGATATAATCAAAGAAGGATCTGATACCACTGTAAGGTAATAGCATAGCTAACGCAGCGGAAAAATAAAAATTTATTACCTTAACCATGGATCTCTTTGACATATCTATATGATTAACAAGGGGGTTTGCATGAAGATTACCTTAAGCACAGAAGATTTCTATGCTACTAGGCAAAGATCCTTCGAAGAAGATGTTAGATCTACCACGAAAAAGCTCTCCAAGCGTAGAGCCTCTAACGATATCCACATGAACAACTTCTTTGGAAACCTTGTAGGCTTGCTTGCTTTGACTTAGGTTCCATTCACATTGCCAATAAGTATAAATTATAACTCATCAATTGAGCTAGATAAATTAAACACTTTTAATTTATCATTAATTCACTAATTAATCAATTCATACTTATAGATCATGAGTGGCGTCTAGCAATGCATCATGACCACCCAAGTGAATAGAAAAGTCATATGGTAGACCATATACCCTTCAATGACAATGTTACCATTAATATCCTTTCACCACACTATATCCCAATTAGTCTAAAAGTATAGTGCATACTTTAATAATGACTAATTTATATTTTCTTGTTCCAGAAATATAGCTCTCCATGATGTATAACAATGAAACTACTTCCAAGTTATACTATCGCTTCTGCAGAATATTTATGAGTTAATATTTCAAACAAGTGGCCATATAGGGATATACTCTCCTATTAAGGAGTGGTGAATCCTATGTTGATTACTCACTACCTTTCCTGTAAGGTAATAAGGGGAGTAACGCAGCGGAATATTTAAAAATTTATTACCTTAGCCATGGATCTCTTTGATGTAATCTATACGATTAAAGGGGGTTTAGCACAAATACCTCAAGCATAGAAGGTTTCTATGCTTCAAAGGGCAAGATCCTATTCGATGAAGGTGTTGATCTACCATGAAAAGCCCTCCTAAGTGTAGAGCCTCCAACGGTATCCACACGAACATGATCTTTAGGAACCTTTGGGCTTGCTTGCCTTGCCTTTTGAGTGCTAGCTCCCTTGAATATCATGAAGAACACAAGAACAAGAAGAGGAGGAAGACAAAACCCTAACCCTTAGGGAGAAGAGGGTGTGGCATTTTTCTTGGGAGAAAACACGCCTCTCTTCAATTTTTCTCTCTCTAAATTTTATCTTGTGTTTCATCAATCAATTCAAGAGTCAAGGCATGGACTTATTTATAGATGTAGTATCCTAGTCTTTAAGGAAACAAGAGCAATTGGAAACCAAGAAGGTTTAGGAAGCTTACCTTAAGCTAATCCTATTCCTTTAGGAAACCAATTCCAAAAGGAAACCAAATAGCTTCTTAATTCCTTTTAGGAAACTAATTTCCATCAAGACTTAGAATATTTATAATTAAGTCCTTTAAGTTAATTTATCACATAAATTAACCCCATAAGTATCTTATACTTATCTTAATAACAATTTAACTCAAAGACCATGTTCTTATTGTGTGTGACCCATTAGGTTCCATTCACGTTGGCAATAAGTACAAATTATAACTCATCAATTAATTAATTAAGAGCCAGATAAATTAACACTTTAATTTATCATTAATTCACTAATTAATTAATTTGCACTTATAGATCATGAGTGGCGTCTAGCAATGCATCATGACCACCCAAGTGAATAGGAAAGTCATATGGTAGACTACACCTATCAATGACAATGTTACCGTGTAATTAATATCCTTTCACCACACTATATCCCAATTAGTCTAAGAGTGTAGTGCACACTCTTTAAATGACTAATTAATGATTTCTTGTTCCCGAAATATAACTTTCCATAAAAGTATAACCTTGAAACTCTTTCAAGTCATACTTTCACTTTTGCGCAAAAGATTCTTTAAGTCATATTTCAACAAGTGGCCAATTCGGGATATACTCTCCTATAATAAGGAGTGGTGAATCCTATATCGATTACTCACTATCCTTCCATGCTTCATACTATACCCAATCTCTACCGTATGGGCTACTCTTTTACGAGCACCGAGCAATAGAGTCAAAGCATAGCAATCCACACTCAAGATACCATGGTAATCTCAAGTCTAAGGATCACTTACACCATTGCCATTAAGAGTATAATTCATTAGCACTATGAATAGTAACTCTCGGCGGATCAATCCAATGAACTTGTTCTCTAACAAGCATCCACATACCAGCTTAGGTGTCACACACCATAGTTGACGAGATCAACTACTACTTACCATAAGTAGAGGCAAAGTATGTGCTAGTCTTCCCATATTAATGATGTCCAATCTCATTAATACTACGACTAGGGATGTTTAAGAATATAACTTAATGTGTAATAAGAGTCTCATCATTGTAACTCTTACAATCTCTTATACACAGTTAATATTCTATGGACTTTTATCAAATAAACAAGTAATATTAATAACAAGTATTAAATGACAAAGAAAATGCCACATATATAAGTATAACACGAAATAAGCGTAATAAAAATCCCAAAAACCAACTTGGTTTTAGGGCATACACTAACAAACTCCCACTTGCACTAAAACCAATCACCTATAGGTTTTAGGCCATGAGCATGACTATCATGCCTATTCTAGGACAAGGCCATGGTGAAAGGATTAGTGACATTTACATTGTGGGAACTTCCTCTATCTTTTCATCATTTGTACCAAACTATTTCCACAAATAGATGGTGGCACGAACCTACACTTTAGGATCACGGATGAGACTTTAGTTCCTTAATTAAGGGATGGCACAATTGTTTTCATAAAACAATATAAAGAACTATTCTTTGTCCAACAAAGAATCGCTTGATCCATAGTAACTTCTAAAGCTACCATGTACTCGCCTTTGTTATAGAATATGTTGTAGTGTCTATCACAAAACGCTTTTATCCACCTACAGTTCAACGTGAACACCAATTCATCTCATGATTTACTTATCATCCCTATTGGATTAAAAAGTTTGTATCTTTAAATCCACACACTTCCTAAGTGTGTTCTCCATAGTCAAGAATAGTCTTTTAGTGCTACTCGAGTACTTAAGAATATTCTTTGATAACCATCTAGTGACACTCACTAGAATTGCTCGTAACACTTAAAGCCAGGAGACATCGGGTCTCGTACATAGTATAGCATACAAAATAGAATCCATTGCAAAAGCATACGGGATCTATTAATGCTATCAATCTCAACAAGTATCAAAGACACATGTCTCTTGAAAGAGTAATCTCCTATCTCATAAGTAAAACCCCTTCTTCGATTGCACTATGCTAAACCCTTTAGCATCTAGCCTATGTACGTGGATCTAGTGAGACCAAGCAACCTCTTGGATCTATCTATATAGATCTTAATTCCCAGATTAGAGATTGCCTCTCCTTTAGTAAAAATTCTTGGACAACCATATCTTTACCTTTAAAGTATGTTGTTTCCATCAACGATATGTCATCCACATATAGTATCCAGAAAATGACAACGCTCCCACTCAACTTTACATTTACACAAAACTTGTCTTTATTTTCGAGAAAATCAAACTCTTTGATTATCTTATCAAAACAAATGCTCCAACACCTTGACACTTGCAAGAGTCCACTAATGGACCCTTGAAGCTTGCTTACCTAATGACTATCAATGGTAGTGAAGGCCCAAGGGATGTGTCATATACATACCTTTTAATTCCCGTTAAGAGATGAAGTCTTCATATCCATTTGTCATAGTCATAAAGGCAGCTATTGCAAGTAAAATCTTAAATGGATTTAAGAATGGTCAATGGTGAAATAGTTTCTTTCAAAGCCAAGCCTTTGAATTGAATCCTTTTCTATTAACCTTGCTTTATAGGTAACTACATTACCATCCATGTCAGTCTTTCTTTTAAAGACCTACTTGCACCCTATGGGTTTTATCCGATTGGGTGTCTTGAGCAAGGTCTACACCTTGTTCTTGTACATGGAATCCATTTTGGATTTTATGGCATCTTGCCACGTCAAGGAGTCTACATTAGACAAAGCCTCTTCGTGACTAGTAGGTTTGTCATCATATATGACTAATACATTATTGCTCTTTCTAATGAGAAATCTATATCTCTCATGTGTGAGAAATCTATATTTCTCAAATGTATAACGCACTCTACCAGTCTTTTGAAGATTTTGTGCACTTTGAGCTTCCGTTGCGCCTCATCAACATGTGGCGTAAGCTCTAGTTCCAACTATTGATCTTTGTCAATTCATGGTTCTTGAACCTTTCAAGTTCTATCTTGCTCCCACTGTCTCTTTTAAGAATAAACTATTATTCTAGAAAAAGACACCATAGTTCTACCAGCTTAGGTGTCACACACCATAGTTGACGAGATCAACTACTACTTACCATAAGTAGAGGCAAAGTATGTGCTAGTCTTCCCATATTAATGATGTCCAATCTCATTAATACTACGACTAGGGATGTTTAAGAATATAACTTAATGTGTAATAAGAGTCTCATCATTGTAACTCTTACAATCTCTTATACACAGTTAATATTCTATGGATTTTATCAAATAAACAAGTAATATTAATAACAAGTATTAAATGACAAAGAAAATGCCACATATATAAGTATAACACGAAATAAGCGTAATAAAAATCCCAAAAACCAACTTGGTTTTAGGGCATACACTAACATTTCCATGCTTCAAACTATACCCAATCTCTAATCTATGAGCTTCCCTTTTACGGACACCGAGGAATAGAGTCAAAGTATAGCAATCCACACTCAAGATACTATGGTAATCTCAAGTCAAAGGATCACTTACACCATAGCTATTAAGAGTTCAACCATTGGCACTATAATTGAAACTCTTGGCGGATCAATCCAATGAACTTGTTCTCAAACAAGCATCCACATACCAGCTTAAGTGTCACGCACACCATAGTCAATGAGATCAACTACTACTTACCATAAGTAGAGGCAAAGTATGTGCTAGTCTATCCGCATTAATGATGTCCAATCTCATTAATACTATGACTAGGGATATTTAAGAATATGACTTTATGTATTAGAGTCTCATAATTGTAACCCTTACAATCTCTAATACACAGTCAATATTCTAAGGACTTTATCAATCAAACAAGTAACATGGAAACACAACTATAGATGATAAAGAAAAATACCACATGGATAAATATAACATAAATAAGCGTAACACAAAACACCTTAAACCATCTTGGTTTTAGGGCATACACTAACAGATGGTGTGTGATGAGTTTAGTGTGTGACGTGTGTGTAAGGTAATAGTGTGTGTAATGTGTTAGGGAGAAGTGTGTGAGATGGTCTTAGGATTTAGTGTGTGAAATTTAGAGAAGTTTGTGTTCTTCGTGTTCTATGTTTAGGCTTGAAGATATACTAGTGTGTGTTCTAGGTGTTCTAAGTGTGGGCTTGAAGATGTACTAGTGTGTGTTCTAGGTGTTCTAGGTGTAGGCTTAAAGATGAGTGTAGGAAAAAATGTGTGTTTTTAGTGTTCTTGGTGTAATAGATAAAACTAAAAACTAAAAACTAAAAACTCTCTCTAGGTCTTTTTCTTTTTCTCCTCCTAAAATTAAGCTATTTATAGTGCACAAAAGACTTATCTTCCAAGAAATGAGTAAAAAACCAAAACGTCCTTAACAATCAAAATTACAACTTTACCCCCACAAAAAATTAAAAAAAAATTATGTTCTCTCCCAAAAACACAAAAATAGAAAAAATTAAGAAAAATGTAGATAAGCAATTCACCTCGAAAAAAAGTTGGAAAAACTTAGAAACATGCTTAAAAACCTAAAAATGAATTTGGGACCCAAAAATGGCAAAAAAGTGTTCAGGAGGCGAAATGACTGTTTTGCCCATGTACTGTAAAAAATATACAGAAAATATCAGTTAAATTCGAAAAAATCACAAAAATTTGAAAATGGTATAAAGATACAAAAAATGAATTTAAACCCCCCAAAACTAATGAAAAATATTTACGATTAAAAAATTACTATTTTATCCCCAAAATTGCTGACTTTCTCATTTTTATCAAAAAATTAGGATTTGACTCCAAATAGTAGGAAAAGGTCTCCCAATGTTAGAAAATGAGTGGTGTGTCAAAATTTGGTGTCTACATGTACTATAAGCATCCGTCATTGCAAGTATTAAACCATAAATTACATGCTTGAATTAGTTGATCATACTCATCATTTAACATATAAAATAAGTAAAGAAGAGAAATTTAAAATCAAACATACCAAATCAAGACATATTTACAACCATTTTACAAGATATACTTTCTTAAAAACAAAACTTTTAGTCACATAAAACTATTTCCTCACATGGTTGTAGAATGCATACAATCTAAGTTGCATAAATTACTTCAAAAAATAATGAAATTTAACAAGTTCATGGCAAAAAGCATGATAAAAAGGCAATTTTTCAAATATTTATTTTACCAAAATAATATCTTGACACAATTACTCCAAACCCCACCAAACATAATCCTTTACCTTCCCACACTTAAAATTTGGCCTTTGTGAAGTTTCTATTTGCAATGCTTCACCATGTTCTCACTTTGATCCTTTCTTGCTCACCAACCTTGCTTCAAAGCTTAAACAAACTCAAATGCTATATTAAATTATGTTTGAATAACAAATAAGCTCAAAAAGTAACATAACATGCCTTGAAACACTTTATTTGCCCATACTTAGTTGTTGCAATGTATTTCTAAAGGGGTGAAAATTTGATGCACAAGTGATTGGGAGTTTAGGTTTTATCAAAATATAGCAATGATTCTACTTCATATCACACCAACAAGTTTATAAATTTATAGCCTAATACTCATTCTGCAAGTGCACGGGTCATTTTGTGGTAGTAGTGAGTATTAGGGTCGATCTCACAAGGAAACAAGAATTGGCAATCACCAAAGCTACTAACTTGCTATATTATTTAAAAAATAAAACTTTGGAGATTGGGAAAATGGTAGTAAAATCAAGTTCAAGTAAACAAACAATGAAGAAACTTGTCAAATTAAGTTGACTAGGCTTGGTAAAAGTCAATTCTCTACAAGCTAAGGCAAGGGCTGTTCTTAATGGACTGATGATATGTAGAAGACTTGGTGCGACTAAAATCTGTATTGAGGTTGATTTGGCCATTCTTTATGGAGTCTTAAAAGATGTTTTCACAATTCCAGCTTGTATCCAATCCATTGTTAGAGAAATTAAGCTATTCCTACTAGAAAATGTTGTCTTTCAACATTGTTTTCGTGAAGCAAACTTTGTTGTCGATTCTCTAGCTACAATTTGTATGAAGGAAAGGCACTATCAGATATATTCTAACATATTGGATCTTGCAAAACATGTCAAAGGTTTATTGAGATTAGATTCAATGGGAATTTGCAATTTTAGATTTTCAAAATCTAATAGGAAAGAGCTCCAAATGTAAAGATGCTGTCTTTTAGTTTTGGTTATTGAATTTCATGGTTTTGTTTGTAAAGGGAGTAGTACTCCTTATTTAAGTATTGAAGAAGTGTTTTTTTCTTGTCTACTTTATTTAGATTCATGTAACACTTGAGGTAAGGTTTATGTCCCCCTCAATTGTGTTATATTAATAAAATTTAGGAGTGGTGCCCTCCCCTGTGTATGGGGTTAGCCATTTAAAAGAAAAAAGTTGACTAGGCTTAAGATTCCACTAAAAGTCACAAAATATGAAAGCTAAGCTTATGGCCAATATTAATTTCCACCCTTATTTAGGATTCGATTCCATTTATACTCCAAACTAGATTCCTCTATGAATGGAAGACTACTAAAACATGAGCTTTCCTACTTCCGTGGTAAAGTCTTGCATGCCTTAGTTCATTTGGTTCATGAATTGTGGTGTTATAAGTTATGCAACAAACCTTAATTCACTTGTGAGAATCACTACTTCCATGAGATTCACCATAGGTTCCATTTATTTCTTTCCATTGTTAAGTGCAAGTTCCTTTGTCAAATAACAACTAAGATGACTTGAAATTGGTAGCTAATCAACCATATCATTAGCTTCATCTCAAATCTAGTTTGATTCAACTTAGTTCAACATGTTTACGATTAGTTTAACCACATATATGAAAGTAAACATGCAAGAATGAAAATGAGAAGAATAAGGATAGAGTTGCTTATTTGATAGATGAACTTGGCTCCAAGACTTGTCCTTGCATTTCATCAAACATGTGGTGTACAAAAGGTTTCCTTCAAAGGAGTGTTTACAAGGAGATGAAATTTCTGCTATGAAACTAAAAAAGAAACTCTACTCTAAGTATTTACAAGAAGTTCTCCTCCTACTAAGCTTTAGTTCAAGCTTAACCAAGCATCGAACCAAGCATTGAATCGAGTATATCTTTCATGAACTACAAAGGCACATATTTATAGGAAAAACCCTAGCTCATGTCATTGTCCAAGTTGAAGATGTGATGATGAAATTTGATTCCAAATCTGGGAAAATCATGCCTTGAACTTTAAGATATTCTTCTAAGGCAGTGCAGAATTAGTCGGACATTGAATTTGGCTGCAAAAGTTGTGTGGTCAAGCTGCAAATTGCAACCCACCATTTGCTGCAAGTGGTGTTCGATCTGCAGGTGAGCAACCCGCGAATCACTCTTTTCTTCCAATTTTGCCCTTTTCAAAATTTGGTTATTCCTTCCATGCCCTTTAGACCTTTTTCCACCATTTGAACCATAATTTGCTTGGTAGAATTGATGAAGAAAAAATATTTTGGAAATTGCCATGTTTAAATGATGAAAATGTGCTATCTTAAATCAACTTTTATTTTGATAGTCCTTGAAAATTGCCATGTTTAAAGAAACAATTCTACCTGTTCCGAACGTCCACATAGAGGTGTCCGGACATCCAAACCTGTGTCCAGAACTCGTCCGGATTAGCATTCGAAATCAGTGTCTTCATGGTCTAGACGTCCACATACTCATCCAGGCCCTCATCCATATACCTTCTGTCCAAACTTTGTTTAGACATTTTTGCTCATCAAGACGTCCGCATGTGCATCCGGATGGTCATCCGGATAGTTTCTGTCCATTGTGTTTTTAAGCTTTTTTGGCCATCTGGATGCCAGTATGGAGTGTCCAGATGCTTGTCCGGATACTCGCTGTCCACTTTCTTTTTGTACATTTGTGGCCATTTGGACATCCGCATCATGCATCCGGATGGTCATCTAGATCATCAATTTTCCTTCCTTTTCAGCTTGTCTTTTTCCAACTGCAAGGGGCACTTATTGAGCATATTAATACACTTCATCATATGTTTGATAATCATCAAAATTGAAATGATTTAGACCATAAGGTCTTCAATCTCCTCCTTTTTGATGATGACATAGCATATGATGAAGTGAAGCACATAATATCACTCCCCCTCAACATATGCTCACTCTCAATATATGCTCCCCTCATTTTCTCCCCCTTTTAGCATCATCAAAACATAAATTCAAAAACTAAACAAGTTCACATAGCATATATCCAAAAACAAGTTCATAAATCCAACAACATGAATTTAATAAACTAAACAAGTTCATAAATCCAACAACATAGGTTCATTGAATAAAAAAAATGTAAAACCAACAAGATGAATCATAAAACAAAGACGATCCTACTCATTAGTTTAATTGAGCATCATAGCATGAGAACTTAAGAAATCCTAGTCTAGGAGTCTTCATCAGAAACGTCTTCATGAGAGGATGAGGAAAATGTAGTGTCATGTCTTGATTTCCTTCAACGCTCTTGCTATCGCCGCCTCATCCTAATGTAAGTTGGAAAATTTGTGCGATCTTCCGGATCCCAACCAAACTATTGAGCTAACTCAATACGGTCAAGTCGATGATGAATACCACGCACATCTCTGCGAAAATTGTGTTGCATTTCAGTCACTTGAGTGTGCAAGCCGACAAAATCAGTCCTCATTTGATTCACTTGAGTAGAAACACTATTAATGGCATAAAAAAGGCAACTCTCCCATGAAGGCGTAGGTGCATGAGAGGATGAAGAGATACTAGGATGAATGGTGTGTAATGGAGACTCAAGAAAGAGTGCATCTTCGTCTATAGCTTGTGGTCCTCCTTCCATTTGTTGATCCATTCTCGTATCATCATAGATGAAATCATCCATATAAGCACCATGTGCAAAGATGGTTGTAGACACCAAATTTTGACACACCATTTATTTTTCAAACATTGGGGGCATGTTTACATTTTTTGGGTCAAATTCTAATTTTTTTTAAAAAAAGGGGGAATAAAATCAATAATCTCGGGGGAGGGGGGTAAAATAGTAATTTTTATCTGTAAATATTTTTCTATTAGCTTTGGGAGTTTTAGATTCATATTTTTATTTTCATATGTATTTTTTAATTTTTTGGGATTTTTCAAGTTTAATTGGTATTTTTTCTATATTTTACCAGTACAAGGAAAAAATGGTAATTTTGCCTTGCGAACACCATTTTCACTTAGTTCAGGTCCCAAAATTATTTTTCTAACTCTTTAAGCATGTTTCTAAATTTTCTTTATTTTTTCAAGGACAATTGCTATTTTTCTATAAATACAGCGCTTAGGGGTAAAATTGTCATTTCATATTGTTAATGCATTTTTCACCAATTTTTTAGTCATAAAGTCATTTCCTATGATTTTAAAATTATTTTTAATTTTTGGTAATTTTTTTAGACCAACAGCTATTTTTTGTGTATTTTTGTTGGATCAAGGGTAAATTCGTTATTTCACATTTTAAACACATTTTTCACCAATTATTGAGTCATAAAGTCATTTCCCATGATTCTAAGTTTATTTTTAATTTTTGGCAATTTTTTCAGGCCAATAGCCATCTTTTTGTGCATTTTGTCATTATAGGGGCAAAATCGTCTTTTCACACTCCGAACGCAATTTTGGCTAGTTTTAAGCTTTAATCTTTATTTTTTTGAATATTGAAATCTATTTTTAAATTTTTTTGATAAATTTTGGAGTTCATGGTTATTTTTTTGTGTCAAAAATAATTTTTTTAGAATAAAATTAAGATTTTATTACCAGTGGCATTTTTTATTATTTTGTATTATTCTTAGAGGCCAAAACTGCTAATTCTATAAATACCCCTATTAAAATAAAAAACAATAAGAAAACTCGAAAAACACATTTACTTTTATCCTTAAAGATCAAACACACACTTTTACACCATAAACACACACACATCAGGCGTTAAAGAAAATTTTGGTTACTGTTCATCATCATCAAAATACAGCCAGTTATTGTTCATCATCGTCAAGTTTCAAAAAGTTTAAGTCAACAAGAGGATTATAGTTTTAGCTCTCTGAGGTCATCATCAATCAATCATCAATCATCCTTTTGTTTTTGTTTTTCTGGGGTTTTGGGTTCCTTCCTCTGGTTCTTTCTCCTCCGGCTCTCTCTCTTCTTCCACCATTAAACCACTACCTCGAAACTTCCTCCTCGTTTCAACCACCAACCATGAAACCAAAAACTCTGCCAGTCACAACCAAACCAACCCAAAAATAGCCCAAATCTCAACCCATCACCACCGGTGAACTACCATAACTAGCAAAAAAAATCAAATCAGAAACAACCTACAACCTTTAATTTCACAGACTCGAAACCATATCCACCACAGATGCCAACGCCACCACCAGAATCACACTGTTACTCCATAACCCCCTCAATCTACCAAGAAACACCAAAAATCAGTTAGCTCTGATCCATCTTAGCCCACCACCGCTAATTCCAGCCTTCTCCTTGTTGCCCCAAACCTGCAAAGAAAAATAACAGAGCACCAGTCTCACCACTAGCAATGTCCAGGACAGTTCAATTTTCCCATAGCCACCGCCTCAACTCCTCCTCCACCACCAGCAAAAACATTGACAAAAACCAAAAGCTCAGCCCATTCTTCTGCCAAACCAGAATTTCACGCCACTACCCAATCACCCTCCTTCACTCATGTAGCCCCTCCCCTGCTATCCGTCACCTCCACATCTGCTCAGTTCACATCCTAAACAACTCAAACAACCACAAACAGACCTCCCAAGCCTTCACCCACAATCACACAATAACAAAAGAAAAACCAGCAACCACACCTGAATTAGCCCTCAACCACCCAAATCAGACCCTAAATTTCTACGCCTAGTTCATCAATTGTCAACCCCAATCTCAGTTAAACCACCTAACTGCTCCATTTCATATACAACCTCCCTTAATTCTCCATTGAATTCCACCAGAAATGCATCAGAACCAGCCTCCTTTACATCTAAACAACAAGTCACAAGCCCTCCAGTAGCTACACCACTACCAATTACCTCCATCAGTCGTCAATCAGCCCAAACCGGCCCCAAATGCCTCCCCTGTGACAACCAACAACCACCAGCAACCCTTCGCTCAACCTCAATGCCACATCTCAACTTGAAACCACTAGTTACCCACCATCATCAGCAATCCCATCCCAATTCGCATCTCCCTTGCTAGCTCCTCCCTCAATTTCACCGCACACGCTACCTCCAGCCTCATCAGAAACCATAGCCAATCACACCACTGAACCACCAGCAGTCCCCTTCGTTTTCATCATCGAGTCATCAAAATCACCAGTTCCAGCCTAGAGTCACAATCATAACTACAAGACCAGACAACCTCAACCATGACCACAATTAGTCAAAATCATACATAAATTCCACCTACTAGCAGCAATGCCCACCACCAGTTAATCTCACGAAGCCACCCATCCAACCATAGCCCCACTCCTTAATCATCCACCTGCAAAAGAAAGAACAACAAAAAAATAACACACAAACAGCCCCAAACAACGTCTCCACTACCCAAGCACAAATGCAATCGCTATACATACACAGTCAATTAGCCACAGCTACACCAAATCATAGCCCTCAATCTCCTCCAAAATTCCCAATATCGAAAAAATCTCAAAATCACCTCCACCACATCTCCCGTTGCCCTTGCTCCTAAAGGTGAATTAATCGGAAAATAAAGAAAGATGAAGTGAAAAGGAAGAGGGAGAGAGAAAAACCTGAAAGAAACAAGAGTGAGGAGAGATAGAGAGAATGGGAAAGATAGAGAGAAAGGCAGAGAGAGAGAAATGCCTGAGAGAGAATCGAGAGGAGAGAAGATGAAAAGAGAGAGATAGATAGCTGGAAAAACATTCGAAAGAGAGAGGAAGAGCAAGAGTGAGAAAAACATAAGCGAGATGGAGAAGAATTGAAGAGAGAAAAGAGAGAGAAGGGGGGTGAATCAGTGAGCTACACAGAGAGGAGAGAGACGAACAGCAGAGATAGAGAGAAAATGGAAAGCAGAGAAAGGCGAGAGTAGAAGGATAACCAGAAAGAGAAAGCTAGAGAGAAGAGATGGAGAAGAAGAAAATAGCAGAAGAAGAAAAGGAAAGAATGAGAGATTTTGGGAATTTTACCGATTAGGGGATTTGGGAATTCTTATGGGTTTATTTTGTTTATTTATTTGTCTTAGTCTTAGTTTTGTTAATGTTCAATCAGTTTGTGATTTTGATTTAATTCATATATGATTTAGTAATTAGTTTAGTTAATATGATTGGTTAATTTAGGCTTAATTCATTCTGGGCATTTTAAGTTTCGGTTCATAACAAATTAATTTATTTTTTTAGGTTTAAGTATCTATTTTCTTTGGGTATTATTAACGACCCCTTAAAGATTTCTATTTTATGCAATTAAGTCCCCTGCTATTTATAGATTTGCCTCTAGATCTTTTGTTCATTTTAATTAAGTCCCATAATTTGCAATTTACCCCATATTTGCATGAATTGCTATTTTGTCCCTCCAATTTTCTTTAATTTTGCATTTCTTCCCTTTTAGACTTTGTGAATTTTTAATTTGCTCCTTAAGTTTGTATAGAATTTTATTTTTAGCCCCCTTTAGTTGCTAGAATTTATTTTTTATCTCCATTTGTCAATATTTATATATTTTGGTTTTTGTTTGTTTATACCGAGATACCTTAACTTGTTTATTCAATTTTTTGTTAGTGTTTGTACCAGGACTTCGAGAGGTATCCCTATTCCTCGTAAATTTCTCCTTATGTGCTCCAATGTATCCCTATGTGATTTATTATGCATTCTCCTCACGTGTTTCTTATTTTACATGCCTTTTTGCGTATTTATTTACTTTATGTTATTTAATTTTAAAATTTTGTTATTTGGCCAAAAAGTAATATTTTGTATTTAGTTAGTCAATGTAATAGTTAGGTTATATTCCTTATATTTTTTACAAATATTTATATTTAGATAGCAAGTGTAATAGATAGGTCATCTTACTTTCCCCTTAAATTGTAAGTTAAATCACCTCGATGTAATAGTTAGGGCTTGTGTGCTTTTTGCATGCTTATGTGCTTTCTTGTTTCATCATTTTCTTTAGGATTTTTTGCATCTAGATATTATGCTTATGTGCTAGTTGCTCCTATGTGCTTTTATATGCTTTCATATGTTTATTTATTTATATGCTTTATCAGTTTAATTTGTTCCGTCACCGCACTAGTCCAATGCTAGTTGTGGTTTTTATCGCTTTCCCGCTAGTCCAACGCTAGTGGGAATTTCTAGAAAGGGCTAGTCCAACGCTAGACCCCCTAGGTCATTTTAGTGTTAATTACACACCTCGTGCGCATTTCATATAATTTCACACACTTTTCTTTTGTCTAGGTTTTTTCCATCCTTGCATGATTTTGTATATATTTTATTATCTATTATCTATTTTTGACAAAAATTCAATACATGACATTTAGATTGCATTTTCACTTAGAAGTTAAGTCATCTTGTGTGCTCCAGCTAGAAATAGTCACCTACTCATGTGGAAAGCAGTGGCTTATATGCCATTCCTCTCTCCGTGAGTAGGAACATTCAATCACGAATTATTAGTCCCCCATACCCATAATGTTGCATCCTCACTTTCTTGGACACTTACTATCTATACTACTTTTGTCTTTCTTTTTTCTTTTTGGCATTTCATTTTGCATTCACACTCATGACTCCCTCCAGGTCTCGACTCGGGTTTCACAATTAATGCGATAATTCAGACCAAGTTTCAACAGAACATTTTGATCCTACTGATACCACATTTAGATTTAAGATTTACATTCATTTAAATACATCCACACGCGATAGAATTTTAGAGTTAGCTTAGGAAAATTTGATTAAACCTCGCAACTAGCCTCGGCTAGGTAGAAAGGGTGCCTTAGGCACGAGCCTTTGCCTTCCCTTTCTTCAAATGTGACTCCCAGACCATTTTCTCACATTTTTTCGTAGACTAGAGTCGCGAAAAAGGATTTTCAAATATTTTTTCTAAAAAAAATTTATTTTTGTCTTGTTTTGTTAAATGATCTTTTAGGTGACTTGGTACACCCTAACTCAGTATCAAGAGGAGACTCCATTTTTAAAATAAAACCCTTTTCAAAATTAGTTGGCCAAAACTGTCGCACTTTTAGTCCCGGCCTTATTTTATTTTAAAATATCATTTTTCCTAAAAAATACTTTTTTTTCACTAAAAACTCAATTTCAATCATACACGCACAGTTTTTTCAAAACTTTATCTTTTCAAAATGGGTCACCGGACCGGACCGTCTTTTCAGGATGCGACAATCAACGACCCCACCGTGTTCTATTGATTTTGGGATGCGACAACGGTTTGCAATTAGCTTCTTTTGAACAACCTTCTTTCACCAAAATAACCCAAATGGAGTCTCTTAAAACATTCTTTGTCAATCTTATCTCCTTCATTTGGTCTAGTGCCAACTATTCCATCAATAGGAACTCCATTGCTCCTAAAAAGGGTTGTTAAAATCCTACCATATACTAATCCCTTATTGGACTCATTCTTACATATAAAAATGTATTCAATCATAAAAGCTCCCAAATTTATAGGAATGGCCCTCATTATCCCATAAAAGAAGTGTAAACCTATATGAGTGACATCCGTCTTATGTCCACTAGTGGGTGCTAGGATGTTCACTATAATATGATATAATACTCTATTAGATGGAGTGAACCAATTCATCTTAAGGTTTGCCAAACTAGTTCTAATGGGATTCCCAAAGAACAATCTTCTTAAGTCATCATAATCAATGATTGATGAAGGCTCTTTTAGCACACAAAAATCACTACCCGTATTAGGCATACCAAACAACTCATTTAATTCTCTAATATCAAAAGTAAAGTGAGTGTTGTTAACTATGGATTCAACATTGCCATCTACCTTCCTCAAATTAGCATAAAATTGCTTCACCAAATCAATATAGACAATTTCCTTAACTTCACACACTCTTTCCCAACTAGTGGCTCTCAACATAATAGGAATATCTCTCAAACCTCCATCAAAATCCTCAAACTCACAATATGTTCAACCTAATTACACTCTTATTGTCTAAACTATTATATAACTCAAGAGATTGAGCATCAAAAAAAGTCTTACCCCGAAATCGTATAAAACCCTCTTCATTGACATTGTATGAGATATTACTATGACCTCTCCCGCATCCACTACGGCCTCCTCTGTGTCCCCCTTGAGTGAGCTAGCCATGGATGAACTCAAGTTCTAAAAAAAATACAAGAAGAAAGAAAAAAAACCCAAAAAAGAAGCCCTTGGAGAGAGAGAAGAAAAAGCAATTTCAAGTTTAAGAGGAGTGATTTTTGAAAGATGAAAGCCACTAAAGATTCCCAGAGGCTAAATAGCACTGGAGATATAGTGGATTTGTGTTTGGAGAGAAGAGAAACTATTTAGAGTGAGAGAAAATTGAAAGGCACGAAGAAAGGCAAAAAAGAAAAGAAGTTCATGACTTTTAAAGCCCGCAATCCAGACGTCCGGATCAACACCCACGCGCCCGGGCCTTGCTTCTGGATAGTGGTCAATTTGACCACTGAGAGTTGACTATCCGGACGACTTATCCAGACGTCTGCATCCACCTGGGGGTCGTCCGGATGAGCAGAAATTTTAGCAAAAATTAGAAATTTTTTGAAAAACAAAAATTCATTTACTCCTAAGTTGTTTCTAAGAAAGTTGAATCTTTCCTCAGGCAAAAGTTTTGTGAAAATATCCGTTAATTGATCTTTTGTACAAACATATTCAACACTAACTTCTCCTTTTTGAACCAAGTCTCTAATAAAATGATGCTTGATGTCAATATGTTTGGTTCATGAGTGTTGAATGGGATTTTTGGTTAGATTTATGGCACTGGTGTTATCAGACTTGATGGGGACACTTTTGAAATCTAAACCTAAATCAAATAATGTATGCTTCATCCACAATGATTGAGCACAACATGCACCTATAGCTATGTATTTAGCCTCCGCTGTAGATAACGAAATAGAACCCTGTTTCCTACTAAACCAAGAAACCAAGCACTTTCTTAAAAAATGACAAGTACCGCTTGTGCTTTTCTATCGATTCTACATCCGGCAAAATTGGCATCCAAGTATCCTACAAGATCAAACATATGATTTCTTGGATACCAAAGTCCATAATCTAGAGTGCCTATAAGGTACCTAAAAATGCGCTTGATGGCTAACAAATGAGACTCTCTAGGACAAGATTGGAATCTAGCACAAAGACAAAAACGACAAACATGATGTCAAGACTACTAGCGGTGAGATAAAGCAAGCTACCTATCATACCTCTATGCTTTTTTTCATCTGCCTTATTACCTTTTTCATCCTTATCTAACTTAGTGAAAGTGCAAATTGGTGTGCTTACTACCCTTGAATCTTCCATATCAAGTCTTTTAAGTAACTCCCTTGCATATTTGGTTTGACTTATGAAAATTCCTTTTCTCAATTGATGAATTTGAAGACCAAGAAAATAAGTTAATTCACCCATCATACTCATTTCAAATTCATTTTGCATTAAACAAGAAAAATCTTTGCAAAGGCATTCATTTGTAGCACCAAAAATAATATCATCTACATACACTTGAACAACGAGAAGTTCATTTGCATGATGATTTTGTAAAAGTGTGGTGTCTACAATTCCTCTTTTAAAACCATTTTCAATCAAAAAATTGCTTCAACCTCTCATACCAAGCTCTAGGAGCTTGTTTTAATCCATATAAAGCTTTAGAAAGTTTGAAAACATGATTTGAAAAGTTTTCATGTTCAAAACCGGGAGGTTGTTCAACATATACTTCTTGTTCAATAAAACCATTTAAAAAGCACTTTTCACATCCATTTGAAATAATTAAAACCTTTAAAACATGCATATGCAAGAAGCATTCTTATAGATTCAAGCCTAGCAACCGGTGCAAAGGTTTCATCAAAATCTATTCCTTCTTCTTGTGCATAACCTTTGGCAACTAACCTTGCTTTATTTCTCACTATTTCACCTTTATCATTCAACTTATTCCTAAAGACCCATTTTGTGCCTATTACCGGGTGATCTAATGGTCTTCTACCTAAAGTCCATACTTTGCTTCTCTCAAATTGATTTAATTCCTCTTGCATAGCTACTATCCAAAAATCATCTTTCAAAGTATCTTCAACATTCTTGGGCTCAAATTGAGATAATAACGCAAAGTTGTCTATTAAAGGCCTAGTAGAGGATCTAGTTCTAACCCTCTCGGAAGGATCACCTATGATGAGCTCCTTAGGATGATTAGGTACAAATCTCCAAGCTTTGGGTAAGTCCTTTGTAGTTTCATTGTCTTTCTTTTCATCAACTATATCTTCACTAGAGTTAACCACTTCCTTAGGTGCACCATCACCTTTTTGAAGAGTAAGATTTTTAATTTTTCTTGAACACACATATCATCATCTTCATTAATATCCTTTGTAACAACATCATGTAATTCATCAAAATTAACATGAATAGCCTCTTCTACTACTAAGGTTCTTCTATTGTACACTCTATAGGCTTTTTTATCACTTGCATACCCTAAAAAGATGCCTTCATCCGTTTTCTTATCAAACTTGCCAAGATTTTCCTTGATATTTAAAATAAAATACTCGCAACCAAAAACTTTAAAGTAGCCAACAATTGGCTTTTTTCCAAACAAAAGTTCATAAGAGGTTTTGTTCAAAATAGGTCTTAATAAAACTCTGTTCATGACATAACAAGCCGTATTTACCACTTCGGCCCAAAAATATGTTGGCAAATCACATTCATTTATCATTGTTCTAGTAGCTTCTTGAAGAGTCCTATTTTTTCTTTCAACAACACCATTTTATTGGGAAATTCTTGTGATAGAAAACTCATGTGTAATACCATTGTGATCACAAAAATCTGAAAAACCGTAATATTTAAATTTGGTTCCATTATCACTTCTAATTTTCACAATGGTTAAGTTTAACAAGTTTTGAACTTTTGCAAATAAACAGACAAAATTTTTAAAAGCCTCATCCTTGTGTACAAGAAATAGCACCCAAGTGTATCTTGAATAATCATCTACAATAACAAAAGCATATCTTTTTCCCCCAAGGCTTGCTACTTGGGTAGGACCAAACAAATCCAAGTGTAAAAGCTCCAAAGGTCTTGAAGTAAAACACAATTTTTTTGGTTTAAAAGAGATCTTGGTTTGTTTTCCAAATTGACAAGCGTCACAAATCTTGTCTTTTTCAAATTTATTTTAGGAAGCTCTTAGACAAGTTCTTTCCTAGATAACTCATTCAACAAATCCATATTGAAGTGAAAAAGTCTTCAATGCCAAAGCCAAGGATCATCACTAGTAGCCTTAAGACATCTAATCCTATTTGAATCTATTCTATCTAGAAAAACAACATAAATGTCATTATGCCTCTTACCTCTAAAAATTACATTGTTACTAGAATCAAGTACCAAGCATTCATGCTTTTTGAATAAAATAAATAAATCTTTATCACATAATTGACTTACACTTAACAAATTATAATTAAGATTATCAACTAACAAGACATTTTGAATGTAAGTTTCATCATTGTTACCTATGTCACCTACTCCAGTTGATTTAGCCTTCATATCATCTCCAAAGGTGACTTTTCCACTGCTATTTTGCTTTAGCTTGACAAATAATGATAGATCTCTAGTCATGTGTTTAGAACATCCACTATCAATGAACCACCTTGACTCCTTGGTAGTATTTTTGAAGCAAACCTACACAAAAGAATTAAAAAATAACATTTGGTACCCTTTTTAATTTTTGGGTCCATAAGAGTTAGCACAATCCTTGACAATCCACATAGTTTTCATGCCTTGTCTCATATTTCTCCTAACATAACAATTGTTTTTCATATGCCCTAGTTGACAACAAAATTGCACATAATATGAGTATTGTTCACATGCATAGGTCTAATAAATCTAATTCTATTCTTTCTATACAATGTGAATCTATTTGTATTAAGTATGCTCCTAGTAATTTCCTTTTCTAAAACTTCTTGTTCTTGCTTTCCAAGAAAATCACTAAATTCACTCAGTCTCTTCTTCAAACACTCTTGTTCACTCTTGATTTTGTTGTCGAAAGAAGATCTCTCATCTAATTTCTTTTTTAAATCATCAAGATTCCAAGTCATATCAACTTTGCTTTTCTTGAACTCAACATTCTCACATCTCAAACTTTTTTTTCTTGAACAAGTCTAGCACTTTCACCCAATAAAGAGTTAATTTTCAATTTCAATTCTTTGTTTCTAACATATGATTCTTTCAAACTCGTATGCGATTTGAAAACAAAATTTTTAAAATCATCATTCTCATCATCACAATCATCACATATATTTTTATCTATAGATGAATGACTTGAAGATACCTCATTGTCACCAATTTCCATAAAAGCCATTAGAGCAATTCCTTCTTCTTCCTCAATCTCCCCATTGGAGTTGCACTCATTCCATGTAAGTTGGAAGTTATTGAATCTTGTTTTTCTCTCACCTCTTCCTTCCTTCTTCTTCTTTGAGGGACACCCATTCATGTAGTGTCCAAGTTGCCCACACTTAAAGCATTTATTATTTTGCTTCTTTGATACCTCTTGCTTTCCTTTATTTCTTGAAGGAGCTTGATTGATGGATGTTGCTTGATCCTCCTCTTCTAAATTCCTCTTGTTTGTGAGGAATTTCTTGAAGCTCTTTGTGAGTAGAGATAAGTCATGGTCATCCGCATCCATGTCTTCACCATCAATGGAGAAGTTGTCTTCATCATCTTGTGAAGACTTCAATGCCATGTTCTTCTTGGCCTTTGTCTCTTCCTCCTCTTGAACCTTAGATTTCAACTTTAATTCAAATGAGGTCAGAGAATTTATAAGAGATTCAATAGACATAGAATTCAAGCCTTTGGCTTCTTCTATAGTCTTAACTTTGCTTTGCCACTCTTTAGGTAATACATTTAAGATTTTTTTATTCTTTTCACCCAAGGTGTATTCCTTTTGCAAAGCCTCAAGATCCTTGATAATGTCATTGAAAATTGCAATACATTTTGTCTATATTCTCATGAGGCTCCATCTTAAAAGATTTATGCTTTGTGACTAGCAAGGCTTTCTTTTGTTCCTTGACACTATCAATACCCTCATGAATTTCATTCAATTTGTCCCGAATCTCATTTTCTGTTTTACATCGCTTCAGTCTTGTAAATTCATTGGCATCTAAAGCATTGTTCAATTCATTCATGGCCTTAGCATTTAGAGTGAGGTTTGTTCTATTGAGAGGAGTAAGTTCTTGCCTAGTCTTTGGTCTCCTTCTGCTGGTCGTAGGATCATCAACATAGGCTTCATATGGTCCCTCATTCACAATGTACCAAAGTTCAATATCTATACATTGCAAGAATATCTCCATTCTATCTCTCCAGCTAATGTAATTTACCCCATTGAACATAGGAGGTCCAATAATAGATTGGCCTTCTAAAAACAAAGCATTGTTAGAGGTTGTCATGGATCTCTCCTAGCTTGTGAGGCTATTAAAAAATGGAGTCCAAGCTTTGATACTAATTGTAGGCCTTATATGAAACCTAAGAGGGGGGAAAATTAGGTTTATTTGAAACTTAACTTGGTTAAAGAAAATTTTTACCAAATTAAAAATTTACAAAGTTATCTAAGTGATCAACTAAGTATATAGAGCAAGAAATGATGTAATAATTATTACAATAAATTGAAAATTAAATTAGTAAGAAGTTGGAATAAACAAACTTAAATTGCTTCAAGTTCACAAACTTGAAGCTTTGATACACTTGAATTCCTTCTCTTGCTTTGTGGTTCACAACCAACTTGTACAAAGAAATGTCTTACTTCTCACTCACTCTAAGCACTCTCTAGATGAGCTGAGAAGATTATTAAGGTTTTAAGATTATTTTTAATTTTTGGTAATTGTTTGAGGTCAATAGCTATTTTTTTGTATATTTTCGTTATCTAGGAGCAAAATCGTCATTTCATACTCCGAGCGCGTTTTGATCAGTTTTAAGCTATACCTTTAATTTGAAATCTACTTTGAATTTTTTGGCAAATTTTTGGAATTTACTGTCATTTCTTTGTATTAATTTTTTATTTTTTTGGGTTAAAAAATATTCTTTTTTAAAATAAAATTAGAATTTTTATTACCGGTGGCATTTTTGTTATTTTGTAGTATTCTTGGTGACCAAGACAACTAGCCCTATAAATACCCCCTTACATAAAAAAAAAAGAAAAATTCCAAAAACCCTAAAAACACTTTTACTTTTATCTCTTAAAGATCAAAAACACACTTTTACACCAAAAAACACCCACAGTCGTTCCTTTTCAAGAGAGTTACTGTTCATCGTCATTCTTCTTCAGGCCATTACTGTTCATCAGATTATTTTTCAAGCCCCAAAAGGTAAGTCCTTTTTGTTTTGATTCATTGTTCTTCCATCTTCTTATGTGAATTTGATTATGTGTTTAATTGTTAAGAATTTTAGCTAAATTTTGTTTAGACTTTTGTTTCTATTCTTGTTCCTGAGTTAGTCTCCGGATTTTCATTTATATCTATTTTTTGAGTCTTTGATTCTTGGATTCCTTATTTCTAGATTTATGTTTCTGGATTCTTTCATTTCTCAATTGAATGTTTTTGCTTCTCTCACCATCTTTTCTCTATTCCCTCCACCACTAGTTCTTTGTAATTTTTTACCAGTCAAACCATCTTCCTCTCCACCGGACCACCTCTTTCTTCCATACCCACCGTTACTCCCTACCTCCATCGTTCAACCATCAACCTCAATTTCAACAAGACCAAATCACAACCACCACCTAAACCTCCACCAAAACTAGCTGTCATCCACCGTTCCAAAATACCAGTCTGAACTTCCAACTTGCCTTCCACCAGCTCACGTCACCATAAACAATTGGAAAAACCAGTCAACCACTAGATTCCCAAGCCCCAGTCATA
Organism: Mitragyna speciosa; assembly: GCA_024721245.1. Classification (NCBI taxonomy): domain Eukaryota; kingdom Viridiplantae; phylum Streptophyta; class Magnoliopsida; order Gentianales; family Rubiaceae; genus Mitragyna; species Mitragyna speciosa. Next base: position 15,874,633 of record CM045558.1, on the reverse strand, counting down.
AAGCCACCATTTCCACGCCCCTGCCGACTACCCTAGCCCACAATTCAATCCTCCCACAACCCATCGTAACCTGCAATTTCACCAACAATTGTACATACAACCACTCACAGATCAGACCCAGACCATCCCCACAGCCATTTCTAATCCCACATACCCAAAATTGTAAGCCACCTCCACCAAACAACCACACCAGCAACTGAACCTCAAACAACCGCACCTAATTCAGTCAGCAACCCCAAAACATCTCTCAACTGCCCTTGCCCACCATCAAATCACCACTACCGTAATCTAAACACCATTGCCCCCAGCTCAATTCACCTTCCCAAACCTCCAAATTCAACCAATACCACTTCACAATCATCACAAGATTTTTGGCAGGCTCTCCACATGCCATTACCTACAAAGCAAAAACAACAACAATCACAACAAAACAGCCCAGTCATCCTTGCCAAGGCCACGGTCAACCCCAAATTTCCACCTCCCCTGCCATTAGGTTCCCACCAAATCGTGCTCTAAACCAGAAAATTAGTTCCAAATTTCCAATCACAACCATCACCAAATCACAGTCCAATTCCCTGTTACCTAGCTTCACCATTTACTCCAGTTCCGCTGCCACGCCATCAACCAGATTTTTGCACATAACCACCGAACGACTCCTACCACTCTAAACCTGCAATGAAATAGCCCCAATCCTCCCTACCAACCACCACCCACCAAAGCAATCACCAATTACCTGCAAATAAAACAACCATACAACCAATTTCAATCGAATTTCGTACCTACAAGAAACAGCAAAACCAGACCCAAAGTCATCTGTGCACCCCACGTTCCCATTTCCACAATTGGCCATCAACAGTTACCGACAACACAACCCCAATTTCCAGTCACAAATCACACCAAGAAACAACAACCCATCACCTCGTCATCTCTTGAAACCATAGTCAACCCACATCCTCACTACTGCACCTCCCCATGCTTCGATCTGTAGGGGATTCGACTTGGAGGAAGTCGATTTTGCTATTTCGGGAAGAAAGTAGATGAGAACAAGGAGGACAAAGAAAAGCAGAGAAGAATGAGAGAAGATTAGAGAAATGAAAGAGAAGAGAGAAAGAAAAAGGGAGTCTACGAAAGAGGGAGAGAGTGAAACCGGATAAAGGAGAGATGGAAAGGAAAGAAAGAAAAAGAGAAGAAAAGAATGAAAAAACCAGGAGCTGGGGAAGAAGAGAGAAAAGAGGAAATAGAGAGAAATCGGAGAAGAGAGAAAGAAAAGATAGGTGAGAGAGAAGAAGAATAGAGAAATAAAAGAAGAAGAAGAAAAATGAATTCTGGGGATTTGGGAAAGTAGAGTTTTGAGGGTTAATTGATTTAATTTCGGGAATTTTTCTGGTGTCTTGTTTATCTTGTTGTTTTGTTTGTTTTTTTAAGTTTAGTAGCTTAATCAATTCCTATTGATTGCTTATTCTTGACTTATTTAGTTTAGTTTAATGTTTAAGCTGGTTAATTAAGCTAATATGATTAGTTAATCCCCTTTAATTTATTTATTTTTATAACAAATAAATATATTTACATTCATGTCCTTATCCATTTCTAGAATTGTTGACATGCCCCAAAAAGATTTTATTTTTATGCAATTGAGTCCTCCATAATTTTTTATTAGAACCCCCAATTTTTAGTTTGCTTCAATTAAGTCCTGATTAATTGCGACTAACGTTAGTAGCTGCTGGAATTTACATTTTGTGCCCCCACTATTACAAAAATTTATTGTTTTGCCTTCCCAATTTGCTTTTATTTCCGTTCCTACCTCTCAGATTTGCTCTCATTCCCAATTTTACCCTTTAAAGTTTATAGAAATTTAATTTTAGTCCCTTTAGTTGCTAGAACTCACATTTTACTTCAATTTGTCAATAATTACATATTGTAGGTTTATTTGTTTGTATCGAGGTTCCTTGACATGTTTGTTCATTTTGATTAGTATTTGTACCAAGTCTTCGAGAGGTATCTCTATTCCTCGTTATTTTATTTTATGTGCTCCAATGTGCTATTTTATGCATTTTCTTTAATTGTTTTCCTATTTGGCATGGTTTTTACGCATTTAATTTATTTAATTTTGAATTTGATTGTTTGGCAAAAATGTAATAATTAGATCACAATCTCCTTTATTTTAGCATATCTTTTGTATTTAGCTAGTTAATGTAATAATCAGATTATTTTTCTCATACTTTTACAAATTTTGTGTACTTAGATAGATATAGGTAATAGATAGGGCATTTTTATTTTTTCCCCTAAAATTGTAGCTAACCCCCCAATGTAATAGTTAGGGCTTATTTGCTTTTGTATGCTTGCGTGTTTATTTGTTTTACCGCTTTCCTTAGGACTTTGCATCTAGATATTATGTTTACATGTTATGTGCTCCTATGTGCTTTTATATGTCTTCATATATTTAATTTGCTTTTTTAATTCATGCTTTACTATTTAATTCATGTTTTATGTTATTCCGTCACCACATTAGTCCAACACTAGTTGTGGCTTTATCATTTCTCCGCTAGTCTAATGCTAGTGGGAATCCCTAGAAAGGGCTAGTCCAATGCTAGATTTTTAGGGCATTTTAGTGTTAGGTGCACTCGTGTGCATTTTCCATCTCACTTCACAATTTTTTTTAGTTTTCTTTCCATTTTGCGTGATTTTCATTATTAGTATTATTATTTATTTATTTTTGACACATCTTCAAATGCATGACACTTAGGTTGCATTCCACTTAGAAGTTAGGTCATTTTGTGTGTTTCGACTAGAAATAGTTGTCTACTTACGTGGGAAGCAGTAGATTGACAGGCCGTTCCCCCCTCTGTGAGTAGAAAAAGTCAGTTACGAGATATTAGTCTCCCATACCTATCATGCTGCATAACCACTTTCTTTCTTCACTTACTATACGTTATTATTTTCTTTTCTTTTTGCATCGCATTTTGCATAGACACTCGTGACTCCCTCGAGGTCTCGACTCGGGTTTCGCAATTAATACGATAACCCCGATCAAGCCTCGATGGAACATTTCAACCCTCCCAATACTCACATTTTAGATCTGGGATTTGCATTCATATAGATATATCCATAACGCGATAGAATTTAGGGTTTAATTTAGAAAATTTTGATTAAACCTCGCAACTAGCCTCGGCTAGGTAGAAAGGGTGCCTTACGCACAAGCCTTCGCCTTCCCTTTCTTCAAATGTGACTCCCGGAACTTTTTCTCTCATTTTTATAGACCGAAATCAGAAAAAGGGTTTCTAAATATTTTTCTAAAATTTTTTATTTTGGTTTTACTAAACTATTTTTCGGGTGACTTGGTACATCCTAACTCTATACCAAGTGGCGACTCCATTTCTTTAGAATAAAACCCTTTTGCAAAATTAGTTGGCCAAAACTGTCGCACCTTTTTGTCCTGGCCTTATTTTTATTATTTTTTTAAAATAACATTTTTTTCATAAAAACTCAATTTTTCACACACGTGCACGATTTTTTTTCCAAAACCTTTCTTTTAAAAAACGGTCACCAGACCGGACCGGACCGTCTTTTCAAGACGCGATAGTCAAAGACCCCACCTATACCTCACCGATTTTCGGACGCGACAGGTACTTGATCCACGGGTCTGACCCAGGATCTATGGAAATTTGGCACTCCGTTGGTGCTTTTGAGTGGTTTCGTTTGACAAACGTTATGGCATGGTTTTTGTGATGGTTTGCCAACTTTATGGGCAAGAAAAACACCATTTTAATATATTCAAATGGATTGTATTTCATGTTTCACTTCATTGATTCAAACTTTCACTTTATGCATCCAAGTATGAAATTTTGTTTTGAGGCACCTTAGCACAAGTTTCTTTAGCTTTTCATATCATCATAACATAATATATTTGCTCACATAACATTAAAATTTCACCTCTTTGGAGCTACATTGCAAGAACTAAGTGTGGGGGAAATCATGTACTTCAAAGCATGCTATGTTACTTTTTGAGCTTATTTGTCATTAAAACATGCTTTAAAATAGCTTTTGAGTTTTCTAAGCTTTGAAATAAGGTTGTGGAGCAAGAATGGACCAATTGAAGACATGGTGAACCATTGCAAAAGAAACTTCACGAAGGCCAATGGACATCAATGGACAACAATAATATCAACTTTTGGGACTCATGAACCAAACAAGGGGAGTTTTCTTGTTTCATTTTTCTTTCTTATCTTTTCTTTTACACATTGGGGACAATGTGGGTGGGGTCTTTGGTCAAATTTTTTGAAAATTTGCCTTTTTATCATACTTTGTGCCATGAGCTTGTTGAATTTCTTTACTTTTGAAATAATATATGCAACTTTGATTGAATATTTTCTACAAATATACGAAGAAATAGTTATTATGTGATTAGGAGTTTTTGTTTTCAAAAAAAGTATATCTTGTAAAATGGTTGTAATTATGTCTTGATTTGGCATGTCTGATTTTAAATTTCTTTTCTTTACGTGATTTTACAAGTTAAATGATGAGTATGGTCAATTAGTTCAAGCATGTAATCTATGGTTTCATAATTCCAATGAGGGATACTTATACTACAAAAATGAAAAAGAATAAAGTGGTTTTTTCTACTCCAATGGTTCTTGTGCTTAGTAATCGGGGGTCTTCATCTAAAAATGTTGACTTTTGCATAAAGTGGTACATGAATTACGAGTAATGCATAGCAATTTGAGAGAGTAAATTGTTGAGTAACCAGGGATCTTCATCGGCCAATGTCGATCTTTGCGTAAAAGGGCAATTTTACTTCTCAAATATGGTTTTTGCTATTTGCTTAACATTGATGTGTTAAGTAATCGGGAACCTTCATCGGCCAATGTCGGTTTTCGTGTCAAAAGACATTCTCATCTTGAGCAATTAGTTTGCTAAATAATACTCCCTCAAGTAAAAAAATGAAAATAATCATAGACCTGTGAAGTACTTTGATTGACCATATGGATCATTTTCTTGTAAATTTTTGTAAGGCAATGAAATTTTATTGAACTAGTTTTAATCTGAAGATAATTACTTCTCTTTTACTTGATATAATGAAAATTAGAAACATTACAAGGAATTGCATAATACCTATTTACTCTATCTTGTGAAATTGCATTCAACAATGAGGCATGTGCTATTTCAAGCCTTGAATCACCATTTGATCTCTTGATTTTCCAATTGCTTGAAGACAAGCAATGATTCAAGTGTGGGGGAGTTTTATAAGTGATAATTTTACCTATTTTAGTATAGTATTATATATATATTTTTAGTGTGTGTTTAGTATGCTTTGAGTATTTTTAATATAAAAATGGCTCAATTTCATAATTGTTCTTCCATTTGAAGAATTTCCCAAAAATTAGGGTTTTTACCAGATTTTTAGGGTTTTGAAGCAAAATTTATATTTTCAGCAAATTAATGCACAATCTTTGTACAATCTTTCAGATTTTATACATTCAATCATAATTTGGATCAATTGGAGTAAAGGTCATCCCATTCTTAGTGGATTCAAGGATGATTGGATTTGGAATTTCAATAGAATAACTTTTACATTCAAACTTGGAGGATTATTTTACTCAACTTTTGGAAAATTTTCTTCAACAAATTCACCATTGAATTAAATGATCAACATCACAAAAAGGTCTCAGGGCCATAAGAGTCATAACAAGCAAAAGAGAAGTGCAAAGAAGCAATGGAAGTGAAGAATTGGAGAAAACTAGGCGTCAGTAACAATGACATATTTCAGTATTATGGCCATAACTTGAGTTAAAAATATTGGATTGAGATGATTCTTGTGTAATTTTAAAGCAAAGAGGATACTCTACAATTCTTGTGAAGACATCAAAATCCATTTCTTGCATCTTCATAGACAAAAATCCAAATTACTAAAGTACAAAGCTTTCCCAACCAGGTCTTAGTATTTTGGCCATATCTTTGCATCCAGAACTGGAAATGACCTAATTCACGTGGTATTGGAAAGATATTTCAAAGGGTTACAACTTTCCTGTTTTTAGGAAAAGCTGATTTGTTCTTCTTCAAGGGGAAATCTGCAGATCACGATCCGCAGACCAACAGCCTATGGATTGGACCCGCAGATCAAGATCAGCAAGTTGCATGTCGGCGCTTTTCAACTTGCAGCTTATCTTCTAGCCTCTTTTGATGACTTTTTGAAGATTCTTTGCACTTGCACTACCTAAGGAAACATTGCAAAATTCAATGGAAATGTTTTTATGATTTCAAGACAACTTTTCTTGCAAATTATCATGCAAGTTGTCTAGATGATTGAGGTGATTTTTTCTATAAATAGGGAGCTCATGCAAGACTTTTAAAACATGTCTTGAAGGGAGAAGCACTCCCAAGTAGCATATAGTAGTAGTTTTCTTTACAGTTTAGAAGAATTTTCATTACTTGTAAGAAAACTCTTGGAGGATTCAAGTGTATCAATTCATATCAATGAGAAATGAAGCTTTGGAACCATGTTCTACCAACAAATGAGCATTTCTTACCTTAGCTCTTTAATTTCTTACTTATTTATGAGTTGTTTCTATTATATGTTATTCATACAAGCTATGTTTAACTAAATACGTGTCTTAGGGTTAGATGAAGCTAATTATATGATTTGAATGTTGTTATACTTGCTATAACTTGTATGTGCTTGTCCATCTATCAAGGTTTAACATTTGTAGTAGCTTGATCAACTATTGCAAATCATTTAGATGTTATTTGACAATAAGAAATACTTATAACATTGGAAAATGGTAGATGAAACTTATGTTGTACACAAATGCAAATAATTGTACAAGTAGATGGATTGAGGCTGTTTGATATGTCCCAAGGGTTGAAGGATGAACAAGGACGTTTCAATGGTGATGGACAAGTTGAGCAAACTTCCAAGGATGCTAATGATGTACTTGGAGGTTTGGATGGACCAATGACTAGAGCTAGAACAAGAAGAATGAAGGATGCTCTTCATGGACTAATTTTGGATACACTTGAAGAAGAAAACCAAGCAAGCTGGGCTAAGCATTCTCCACGGTTGGTCTACATCATTTGGGCTGAACAAGGCCTAGAAGAAGGTCCAAATAACCAGCTAAGTGTGAGGATTGAAGACTTGGAGGCCGCTGATCCATTTGTAGTGTAACGGGCTAAGAGGTGTCAAGATGGTTCACTTGGGCTGGTTTGGAGCATGCGCATTTTATTAAGCCCAAATCCACTTCACTTGGGCTGGTTTGGGCTGATTATAGTTAGTTTAGTTCGTTTATAATATGTTTAAGCTAGTCCATTTAGTTAAGTAGTTTGTTTTACTACAAAACCCTAGCATGTTATTTGCGTGCCTATTTAAAGGTTATACTTGAAAGTGAAAGTATGACTTGAAAGTGTTTCAAGGTTATACTTTTGTAGAAAGTTATATTTTGGGAACGAGAAATCATTAATTAGTCATTTAAAGACACACTACACTCTTAGACTAATTGGGATATATTGTGGTGAAAAAATATTAATTACACGGTAACATTGTCACTAATAGGTGTAGTCTACCATATGACTTCCCTATTCATTTGGGTGGTCATGATGCATTGCTGAACGCCACTCATGATCTATAAGTGCAAATTAATTAATTAGTAAATTAATGATAAATTAAAGTTTTTAATTTATCTAGCTCTTAATTAATTAATTAATGAGTTATAATTTGTACTTATTGCCAACGTGAATGGAACTTAATGAGTCACTGATGTGAACGCGCGGAAGAGACTAGCCAAGAAAGCCTTGAATCTCCAAGAAAAGCAACTCGTTAACTCTTGACAATCTTGGAACACGTCCAAATCATCAAAGACGTGGAGTTGTTGCGCCTCAAGCTCCCTCAATCTCGTTGAGTTCCTCCCTCTTGAAGCAATCTAGACCCCTACACAACAATGTGAGTAGATACCTAGTTGACAATCTAAGGATTGAATACAAACCAATCAAAGAAAACTCTAAGCAAGGAATTGAACAAGTCGCCACAAGGATCACCCTTGATAAGACTTAAGAGTAGTTCTTAATCCAAAGAACTAAGAAGTAATTCTCATAATTGAGAAAATAACTCACAAAATATATTAATCTCACATATCTCAAATTCGTGAACAGTAACTCGTCTATAAATAGGCTTACAAAACAACTAATAGAAAAGTCTAGAAGCTTAACAAAACTCACTAGTTGCAACCTATCACAATATGGTAACTTTCTAAGATATTACAACTTGTAAACTAAGTAAAATACTTAACATAAAAGACTTAAAAATACTGAAAATTCGTCCAAGACATCTTCATGGGCTGGACATCCCTCATTAAGTTTAATTGGGCCTCCATCTTGTGACTTTGAAGACCTCCAACAAGTCCAACAACATCCAGCCACTTGCACACATCTTCCATTGGACTAAGTGATGTTCTTTGGGCCTCTTTTGAAGGCAAATTTGATCCATAACCAATATATGAGCTCTTGGCCCAAAATACTAACTTGAGCAACATGAACTCCAAGTCCAATAACCAATTTGAGCCCGTATGAATACCTTGGACTGCTTGGCAAATTTAGTCCCCTTTCTAGCTCAAAACGAACTAAATGATCATCAAATCCATGCTCAACTTGCTTGCTTTGTGTAGACGCCCATGGATTCCTATCAATCCCTCCTTCCTCGCGAAGATTCGTCCTCGAATCGCCTACACCATAGAAACAACCATAAGTATTATTAAAGTGTTGAGTCAAAGGACAAGAATTGCCTTGTAAAACTAATTTAGATGTCAATTTTAGAATACCCTTATAAATGATAATGTAACACTCAATGTACTCACTCACATGTATTGAAGACACAAAACTCAGATCATGTATCAAGATGACAAACTTACTCCTATGCGCATAATCTTTCAACACATGGAAATATAACATGCAAGGACTAACTTGTGATAAACTAAGACAAATAGATATTAAATGCTCAAAGCATGAAAATAAAGAAAACAACTCCCTAAAATCAATACAAGATTGATTATGATCACCATGCAATAGACTCACTAAAACACAAATTTCAAGCATATTTAAAACCCTAAAACAAAATGTATGATCATACAGGTGCATCTTAATAAAAAGATAACATAAAGAACAATGCAAACATCCTAGTCTAACATGCATCACATGCACTAAACATTCTAAAACACTTCGAATATGACCAACTAACTCACTAGCAACTCTAAAACAGAATGTACTTATATGCAAATCAAAACATACTAAGTGTAAATCATGCAAACAAGAACAATGACAAAAATATAAGCTTAAACCATAATGAGAAACATATAAATGAATGGAACATAATTCCCCATGCCACCAAGAGATCAAATTAAACAAGCAATTTTCAATTGTGGTGGCGTCTAAAAATCCTTCAAAACTTTTAGCCAGCAATGATCCACTATGATCAGATTCAATTTCATCAAAATAACTCCTTGTGGATGATGTTCCCCTTGGAGATCCAACCTGCAAAATTGAAACAAAAACACTAGGAAGAAATTGGTAAAGTGAGTTAGCAAAATACACTTCTTCTTTTGAGTACAATGGTACAAAAGATGTTGATCTCACAAGTAGCACACTCTTGTTTTGACTAACTCTTTTGTTTTCCTCAAGATCCACACTTATGCTGACAACACTCTTGTCTTTCTTACTCTTTTTCTCACGATCTCTCTTTTCTTGAGCTCTCATCTTGCACTCATTAGTTATTCTAAGTTGGTCTTGGTAAGCTTCAGTTAGCTTTAACGGTGCTAAGACAATACTCTTCTTGTTCCACATGAAGGAATAAGTGTTTTGGAATCCATCATAAATCACCCTCCTATCAAATTGCCAAGGTCTTCCCAAAATTATGTGACATGCTTGCATAGGCACCACATCACACAAAACTTTATCTTCATACACACCTATGGCAAAATACACCAACACCTTCTTTGTGACTTTTAGATCCCCAGTATCAGCAAGCCATTGTAAATGATAAGGCCTCGGATGTCTCAATGTGGGAAGATTGAGTTTTTCTACAAACAAAGTACTTGCAATGTTAGCACAACATCCATTATCAATAATCACATTGCATACCTTGTTTTGGACCAAACATCGAGTGTGAAAAATTTGTTCTCGTTGCACTTCAATTTCTTCATCCTTGGGTTCAATGGTAAGTGCCTTACGAGTAATCAAAAAATCTCCAAAATCAGCTTTAATGCAATTTGGCCCACTTGACTCTTCTTCATCACTCCCACCTTCCAATGGAGGCATCTCTTCATCACTTGAAGTTACGCTCTCAATGTCTCCATTGTCTATCACCACCATTGTCCTCTTATTAGGACACTCAGAAGCAATGTGCCCACGCCCTTGACACTTGAAGCATTTAATTTCTCTTTGATGCTTAGATGCTTCCTCTTTCATCTTGGACGTCACGTTGCTAGATGAGAATTCGGCCTTAGCTTTTGCAATTTCCTTTGGCTTTTGTGATTCACGAACCATCCTATCTTCATTGGTTCGATTCTCTCTCCAAGATCCACGGTTTGAAGAACCTCCATAACCACGATTAGATGAATAACTACGACTCCTCCTAGCCTTGAGTTGCCTTTCAATAATCTCAGCCTTTTCTACCAAATCCTTAAGCTCTACGTAGTTTTGCAACTCAACTTTCTCAGCAATATCAGGATTGAGGCCATCTATAAAACGTGCCATGGTCGCCTCCTCGTCTTCGTGGATATCACCTCGGATCATGAGCATCTCCATCTCCTTACGGTATTCATCCACAGACATTGACCCTTGAGTGAGTTGTTGTAGTCTCCTATGTAAATCCCTTGAATAGTGGCTAGGAATAAAACGCTTCCTAAGGATGGTCTTCATCTCCCTCCACGAGCTAACTGGTGGCTCATCATATTTCCTTCTTGTTTTTACTAGTTGGTCCCACCATACACTAGCATATTCAACAAACTCCACGGCAGCTAGTTGGACTTTCTTTGCCTCAGAGTAATTATGCACATTGAACACATGATCCACCTTTCGTTCCCACTCCAAGTAGGCCTCGGGGTCATTCATACCCTTGAATGGTGGAATCTTCATCTTTATACTCCCCAAATTGCTATCACGAGTATTGTGAACCCTTTTCCCTCGACGAAAAATCACCTCATCAGAATCATACTCATCATCAAACTCATCTTCATAGGTAGGGTTATGAGATAGCTTTGCCTTCCCCTTTTGAGCCGATTCAAGGTCATCCATGCGAGCATTCAACTTGACAAATTGTTCCTGCATGGCTTCCATAAAAAGCTTAAAATCGGGCTCATTTTTAGATTGCTTTCCCTCCATGATACTTAACCTGCAAATAAAACACGTTAGTAGCACAAGAATTATAATATAGTAAACCTCACTCACTCCCTTACGTGTTTGCACTCTTCACTCGTGTATCTCCCAAGTATAATGGCTTTTATCCGATGATAATCTCACCAACTAAGCCTCTTACCACTCTTGAGATCACTTCTTGTAAGTTCTTTAGTAAAAACCTGCTCAATCAAGCCTTACCAAAGTCGTTTAGCAACCAATTCAACGAAGAGAATAAGAATGATGGAAATAGGAAGCTTAGAGTTAGGTTTGATTCACAAAGAATACAAGAATATCAAAGAAAGCAAGAATATGACTCAAGGACACAATAGATGAGATCCTAATGTGTGGTTCCTTGTGTGTAAAATCTCAAATAATAGTGCTTTCTTTAAAGAAAATAGTGCAAGAATTAATTCTTTGTGAAAAACAAAAATTCAAGTTTTCCTAGTCCAACTAGGATTTGGTCAAACTCCCTTCCAAATTCAACTACAAATCAAAACCACTTTAGGACTTGATTTCCCCTTCAAAACCACGTCCAAATATCCCTTTCCCAGGCTGAAATTGATGCCAAAACAGAGAAGAGGAAACACTTTCCTTTTCCCTCTATGTGCTGGAAATCCAAGTGCATATAGGATTGGGGTTGGCAGCCCTTTTCCCTTGTGTTTTAGGATTGGTAACTTCTCCTATATATAGCACGGTTTTAGGCTTGTTTTAGGCTTCAAAATTTCGTGCTCTTTGCTGCCAAACACCAGAAACAAATCACAATCAAATCAAATCTTCCACACAACAAAATTCAGCAACACCCAAGCAAACCCTATTTGGCGGTAGCAAACTTCTTCAAGGAAACGAATTTCAAATAAGGTAAGTTTGCTATTTTTTCTTCCTAAACAACAAAAATACTTCCTTAAACTACTTAGAAGACGTGCTGGACAGAAAGAATTTTGATGAAAAATTCGTTTTTGACTTGACAAGTTTCAAGAAACTCTTCAAGAACAAATTTCCAGCAATCAAGAACTTCAAGAATCTGTCCAAGAACTTCAAGATTTGTGTTCAAGACTTCAAGAAAATAATTTTAGCAAGGTATGTCTTGAAAACACAATACAAATTCACCTCAAAACACCACACAAGTCGTGCTGGACAGAAACAAAAAGTGCTAGGCTTTTTCTCTCCTTCTTTTGCACTGCCTCTTAAACAGTCTTTTTCCTTTCAACTTGTGCACGGTTTTTGCTTCTTTGTGCACACCTTTTTTTTTTTTTTTTGAACGACCCAAACAACCTTTCAAAACCAAAATTCACACCAGAAAATTTTGAGTTTTTGTTGAAAAATCGTTTTTCACAAAGCACACAAACAAGAAAGCAAGATAACACACAATAGGAACAAGAAAACCACACTACCTAGAATTCTTGATTTTAGACAAATCAAGAACGACTCTAAAGACCTAGAACAATTTTAGGATGGCACAAGAACAGAATTTAGACTGAAAAAACAACACAAAACAGTGAAGATACGAAGAGAACAAAAGAAAAAAAAATTGGACAGATTGAGAACAAAGAAAACAATGCAAGAATAGGACACAAGACAAACGAAATTTGACACAAGAAAAAATAAAAAGGATATACCCAAATTTTCCAAAGGAAAATTGGGTTGGAAAAACCTGGAAAAATTCAAGGAGTTGGCTCTGATACCAATTGATGTGAACGCGCGGAAGAGACTAGCCAAGAAAGCCTTGAATCTCCAAGAAAAGCAACTCGTTAACTCTTGACAATCTTGGAACACGTCCAAATCATCAAAGACGTGGAGTTGTTGCGCCTCAAGCTCCCTCAATCTCGTTGAGTTCCTCCCTCTTGAAGCAATCTAGACCCCTACACAACAATGTGAGTAGATACCTAGTTGACAATCTAAGGATTGAATACAAACCAATCAAAGAAAACTCTAAGCAAGGAATTGAACAAGTCGCCACAAGGATCACCCTTGATAAGACTTAAGAGTAGTTCTTAATCCAAAGAACTAAGAAGTAATTCTCATAATTGAGAAAATAACTCACAAAATATATTAATCTCACATATCTCAAATTCGTGAACAGTAACTCGTCTATAAATAGGCTTACAAAACAACTAATAGAAAAGTCTAGAAGCTTAACAAAACTCACTAGTTGCAACCTATCACAATATGGTAACTTTCTAAGATATTACAACTTGTAAACTAAGTAAAATACTTAACATAAAAGACTTAAAAATACTGAAAATTCGTCCAAGACATCTTCATGGGCTGGACATCCCTCATTAAGTTTAATTGGGCCTCCATCTTGTGACTTTGAAGACCTCCAACAAGTCCAACAACATCCAGCCACTTGCACACATCTTCCATTGGACTAAGTGATGTTCTTTGGGCCTCTTTTGAAGGCAAATTTGATCCATAACCAATATATGAGCTCTTGGCCCAAAATACTAACTTGAGCAACATGAACTCCAAGTCCAATAACCAATTTGAGCCCGTATGAATACCTTGGACTGCTTGGCAAATTTAGTCCCCTTTCTAGCTCAAAACGAACTAAATGATCATCAAATCCATGCTCAACTTGCTTGCTTTGTGTAGACGCCCATGGATTCCTATCAGTCACACACAATAAGAACGTGGTCTTTGGGTTAAATTGTTATTACGATAAGTATAAATACTTATGGGGTTAATTTATGTGATAAATTAACTTAAAGTACTTATTTATAAATATTTTATGTCTTGCTGAAAATTAGTTTCCTAAAAGAAATTAAGAAGCTATCTGGTTTCCTTTTGGAATAGGTTTCTTAAAGGAATAGGATTAGCTTAAGGTAAGCTTCCTAAACCTTCTTGGTTTCCAATTGCTATTGTTTTCTTAAAGACTAGGATACTACATCTATAAATAAGCCCATGCCTTGACTCTTGATAGATTGATGAAACATAACACAAAATTTAGAGAGAGAAAAATTGTGAGCTTGGTGGCATTTTTCTCTCCAAGAAAAACGCCACACCTCCTTCCCTAATTGTTAGGGTTTCAACTTCTTTCGTCTTCTTGTGTTCTTCATGAATCATTCAAGGAAGCTAGCACTCAAAAGGCAAGGCAAGGCAAGCAAGCCCAAGGTTCTCAAAGATCATTTTCGTCTGGATACTAGTAGAGGCTTAACATTTGGGGAGCTTGTTATGGTAGATCAACACCCACATCGAATAGGATCGTGCCTTTTGAAGCATAGAAATCTTCTATGCTTGAGGTATTTGTGCTAAACACCCTTTAATCGTATAGATTATATCAAAAAGATCTATGGCTAAGATAATAAAATTTTTAAATTTTTCACTGCGTTACTCCCTTGTTACCTTACAGTTGATCTCATCAACTAGGGTGTGCAACACCTAAGCTGGTATGTGGATGCTTGTTAGAGAAAAAGTTCATTAGATTGATCCACCAAGAGTCACCATTCATAGTGCCAATGAATTGTACTCATAATGGCAATGGTGTAAGTGATCCTTAGACTTGAGATTACCATGGTATCTTCAACGTGAATTGCTATGCTTTTACTCTATTGCTTGGTGCTCATAAAAAAGTATCCCATACAGTAGAAATTGGGTATAGTATGAAGCATGGAACGATAGTGAGTAATCGATATAGGATTCACCAATCCTTATTAAAGGGGAGCATATCTCAGATTGGCCACTTGTTGAAATATAATTTAAAGAATCTTTTGCGCAAAAGTGAAAGTATGAATTGAAAGTGTTTCAAGGTTATACTTTTTTGGAAAGTTATATTTTGGGAACAAAAAATCATTAATTAGTCATTTAAAGAGTGCGCACTACACTCTTAGACTAATTTTGGATATAGTGTGGTGAAAGGATATTAATTACACAGTAACATTGTCATTGATAGGTTTAGTCTACCATATGACATTCCTATTCTCTTGGGTGGTTATGATGCATTGCCAGACGCCATTCATGATCTATAAGTACAAATTGATTAACTGTTGAATTAATGATAAATTAAAGTGTTTAATTTATCTATCTCTTAATTAATTGATTAATGAGTTATAATTTGTACTTATTGCCAACTGTAGACACCAAATTTTGACACACCGCTAATTTTTCTAACATTGGGGGGACCTCCTTCTACTATTTGGAGTCAAGTCCTGATTTTTGGGTAAAAATGACGAAGTCAATAATTTTTGCGGAAGCAAAATAGTAATTTTTAGCATGTAAATATTTTTCATTAATTTTGGGGTTCTAAATACATATTTTTCATTTTCATACATGTTTTTAAAATTTTGTCATTTTTTTTGGGTTTAATTGATATTTTTTGTACATTTCATGAGTGGAAGGGCAAAATAGCCATTTCGCATCGCGAGCACCTTTTTTGCTAATTTGGGTCCCAAATTTATTTTTTAGGTTTTTAAGCATTTTCTATTTTTTTTTTTATTTTTTTTGGGGTTCATTGCTATTTTTTCTGGTAAAATATTCTATTCAAAGGCAAAATGATCATTTGTGCACGCAAATGTGTTTTTTGACCAAATTTTTATTTAATAAAATTTGTTATTTACCTTTTTTTTCTTCTTCCACTTTTTGATGTTTTTTAGAAAATTCATGACATTTTTTAATTCTAATTTTAATTTTTGTTTCAAAAAATCATTTTAGGGTGAAATAGTCATTTTTATTGTTAAGGGGCATTTTAGTCTTTTTACTCATTTCTTGGAGGATAAGTCTTTCTTGCGCTATAAATAGCCCATTTTGGGGATTAAAAAACAAAGAAGGGAGAGAAATAAAAAGAGACTGTAGAGATTTTTTTTTAGTTTTATTACACCAAGAACACCAAAAAACACACTTTTTGCTACATTCATTTTCAACATTTTACCAAAAACCCCAAGAACACTTGGTAAGTTTTCAGCTCATCTTCATACAAACACACACCTCACCAAGAACACACACCGCACATCTTCATACAAACACATACCACACCAAGAACACACACCACAATCTAAGAACACCTTCATACAAACACACACCTCACCAAGAACACATACTTTCCTAAACAACATACACTGCTTTCACACTGCTCACACATCAGATTCACAAACACATCAAATTCTCTCTCACACACTTTCTCTGATACCAACTATGATAGCCCCACCTTACCCAGAGGCGCACCAAAGGGCTTAGCGGACTGCCTGCCTAGCTCTCGCTAGGACTCAAATCACGCACTCACACAACCATCCTAGCGTACTTAACTCAAAATAAAATAAAATAAAAGGGAATAAAATAAAATACACTCATATTATTTAACTTAAAGGTACAAGTAGCATCAAAAGTTTACATGTCATAATATACATGATTTTCATAAGGATAGCCTACAACAGTTTGGCTATTACAATAACTAAAACATCTAGTATAATAAAAATCAGTTGATCCAGCTTTAATTTTTCAGGAAACCTGGGTAAAGGAAAACAAATAAAGGGAATGAGCTATCATAGCCCAGTGAATGCCCAAGTCATGCAACCATATCAAGATCTCATTATTTTATTGAATAAAATAATCGACAAAATAAATAAACAAGATATGAACAATTTGGAGTATTAGGTGTCAAATCTCACAGGGAATCAAATTGTGCAATTACTAAAGCTTTTTCACTAACTTTTATTATCTAAACACAATTTAAAGCATGATAGATAAGGGGTCCTTTCAATAGAGTAGGTATATGATTGAGAATGTTTTGTAAAATTCAAGTCAAAGAAGCCTAGAACATAGAATTCACTAATGAAGCATGTATGAATGACTCACTAAGTGTTGTCTTGCTTTTTTTAGAATCCAATTCCTTAAATGTCATAACTAGACCTCTCTATGAAATGACAAGATTCCAGGTATTCTCATGATGAAATCTTATGAAAACATGAATTGTATTGATTCACTTAAGCATTTATTATTTTCATACGAACTACTTAAGCATTACTTGTTCATTTTCCATTGTTACATGCATCTCTCAATGTCAAATAGCAACTAAATGACTTGTTTAAGTTGGCCAAGCAAAAACAAGTGTTAAAGCTTGAACAAGTAAACAAACAAATGCAAGCTTAGCAAGTGCAATGAAGTTAAATCATGTTTGTCGATTCATTAGCTTCATCTATGGTCTAAATGAAGCTTTTAGTTCAACGTGGTTAGTGTAACAACTAAAAGTTTAACTTCAAAGATAGAATTCATGGCAACGATTGAAAGTAAAAGAGATAGAGTTTGGAAATTCCTCAACCAATATGAGAATTAGCTCCTCTTCTTTATTCACCTTCAAAGGATGCACTACAAAAGTCTCTTACAATGGTCCTCACAACTTTATTGAAGGATTAAGAGAATTCTACTAATTCTCTACCAAGCTAAGTATAAAACTAAAGACCATAACTACTTTCTACTACTAAAACTTGTTACAAAGGCTTTACAGATGACTTCTATTTATAGACAAATGTTGCTCAAGTCATTTTCCAACTTGTATGAATCATTAATGCATGAAAATGATGAAGATTTGCTTAAGGATTCTAAATGGGCACAAAAGCCTTCATTTATGCTTCCAATGGATTCTCCCACTTGAAAAATCCTATCCTCATCTGATAATGTCTGCAAAAACTAGCTAGAAGAGGATGCAAGTTGATGCCCTAGAAAGTCCAACTGACTTACAATTCGCAGATGGCGATACGCGGATGGTAGCCCGCAGATCTCCATTCGCAAATCACACATTTGTGGCCCCCACTTGATTTTTGATTTTTGTTGAGCTAGACCTCATGTGTGCAACCCTTTTCCACGTATTTCCATGCATTGTGATGAAGGATTGGATTTTCCATTATTTTTGCACAATAATTCCTTTAAGTTGTTCATCCGACCCTGGCTCTTTGAATCATCTTTTTGAATCATCTTTGACTTTGATCTTTCTTTATTCCAATTTATCCAAAATGAGTTTAAGTGTGATGAACCTGAATTGTGCATTAATTGCTCAAGTAAAAATTTCGCCTAAAAAATCCTAATTCTTATGAATTGTTGGAAAATGAGTGATTTGTAACAAAAAATACTATAATTATACTAAAATAACATTTAAAACATGTAATAATATATATAATAATATTGGTAAATTTATTACTTATCAAACTCCCCCACACTTGAATCATTGCTTGTCCTCAAGCAATTGGAAAATTAAGAGATCAAAAACATCATTCAAGGCTTGAAATAACAAATGCCTCATTGTTGAATGCCATTCCACAAGATAAGTAAATAGGCATTGTGCAATTCCTTGTAAAGTTTCTAATCATACCAAGTAAAAGAGAAGTAATTATTTCAAGATTAAAACTATGTTCAACAAAATTTCAATACCTCGCAAAATTTCACATCCTAAGTATTCCATATGGACAATCATATACAACTCAATTTGCCCACAATAGGGACGTATTGCATTTTGTAAATGTCTTTTGACGTGAAGGTTGACATTTGTAGAGGAGAATCCCCGGTTACTCAACACTTTTATCATTCAATCCACTTTTTAGCTTTAGTTTGAGAAGTGAAATTGCCTTTTGATGAAAAGGTCGACATTTTGTGATAAAGACCCCTTATTACTCAACAATTCACTTTCAATCAAACTTGCTATGCACACTCGTAATTCAATTGCCGTTTGACACGAAAATCAACATTTTTGGATGAAAATTTCCAGTTACTAAGCAATTTGAATCATTGGAGTAGTAATACATAAACAATCATCGTTGAACTTCATAATATTATTGTCCCTTAATTCAAATGATTATACTTTTTGTCCATATCTACCACTTAAGAATGTAAAATTACGTAAAGGAAAGAAATTTTAAATCAAACATGCCAAATCAAGACATAATTATAACCATTTTACAAGATATACTTTCTTAAAAACAAAGCTCCTAATCACATAATAACTATTTCTTCATATATTTGTAGAAAATATTCAATCAAAGTTGCATAAATTAATTCAAAAAGTAAAGGAATTCAATAATTTTATGGCATGAAAGTATGATATAGAGGCAAATTTTGCAAAATTTTTGGCCATTTTTTTATCAAAACAACATTTCATAAATACCCTCATTCTTAACCAATCATAATCCTTATACCTTCCCCCCACACTTAGAATGTCACATTATCGTCAATGTGTAAAGGAAAAGATAAGAATGAAAAATAGAACAAGAATACTCCCTTGATTGGTTAAAGATCCAAAAAGAATGTTGTTGTTGTCCCTTGATGTCCATTGGCCTTTGTGAAATTTCTTTTTGCAATGCTTCACCATGTTCTCATCTTCGTCATTCTTGCTCACCAATCCTTGTTTTAAAGATTAGAAAAACTCGAAAGCTATGTTAAAGCAAGTTTTAATCACAAATGATGAGGATTTATGTGTTCAACGGAAGAGATGACGGTCCAAAACTCTCGAATTCCAAGTATGCAACCCAATCTTCTTGACCCCTTCGTAACTTGTCGAAAACCCCAAGAATAACTCGGATTGTTTTGCTTCAAATTCAACTAGATTCGTTAAACTCCCCCCTTTAAGAAACGATTCTAGACCCCTAACCAACAATGTGGTGTAGACACCTAGTCGACAATCCTATTAGACAGATTCAAACCCTCAAAGATGAACCCTAAGCGAGATTCTTGAATACTTAACAAGATCTTTACCAAGTAACCAAGAGTAGTTCTTTAGCCAAAGAACTAAGAAAGCCCAATTTGCACTCACGCACAATTGAAGAGAAAAACTCAATATTATTGATTAATGTTGTTCCAAATTCGGATGAATAGTAACCGGTGATGAATAGTACTCTGCCGTGTGAACAGTAACCCCTAGGCGTGAACAGTAACAACGGCATGAACAGTATGCTACAGTACTGTAAACAGTGACGATGAACAGTACGAATTTTTTTTTGGACCAGAAATCAAGAGTAATCTTCAGGAAAATTGTTTCAAGGTTCTTATTTAGGCCAAGATTCAATTTGCTCAAAAGTTTTAACACAAGAAAAATTAAAACACTAAAGAACAATTAAAAACAGTTAAAAAACCAAGTTTAAACCACACAAAAACCTAGAATTCTTAATATGCAAATAGCAAGAACGACTCTATAGACTAGGACTACCCTAAAGCACGAACAAAAGACACAAAACACGAATTAAAGTGACTAGAAACATGGAGAAACAAAGCTGGACAGATTGGACAGCGAGAATAAATGCAAAAGGACACCACAAGAATGATAACAAAACACGAAAGAATTCAAGAAGAAAGAAAAAAAAAGGGATATAACCGAAATCATCCAAAGGAAAATTTGGCTTAGAAAA
Source organism: Mitragyna speciosa (assembly GCA_024721245.1). Lineage (NCBI taxonomy): Eukaryota > Viridiplantae > Streptophyta > Magnoliopsida > Gentianales > Rubiaceae > Mitragyna > Mitragyna speciosa. The sequence goes on along the minus strand of CM045558.1, from coordinate 15,853,934 downwards.
CCTGGATTTCAAGATGAACCAAGGCTCTGATACTAATTGATGCCATGCCACCAATCAAACACATAATCTAGCAACCAATTCTTAATAATGGCATGAGAACAAAAACTTATTCCAACGTCTGCGTAAACTATCAAGTCATGTCGTTGCTCCTTTTGTAGCCATTGGGATGGGAATTGACAAGTAAAAACAAATTGGAATTTAGCACTTTTTTGCGAGGTTATGGTTGTGGGTATTGCTCCTTGCAAGATATCACCAAAATTCTGCACAATGGGAACAAACACACTACGGAAATATAAGTTAAGGGAGTTAGTGAATGAGCAGAAAGGCTTTGGCCTCAAAATCAAAGCACTCCTTTCCTCACTTTTGCTATCTTCCACTCTCTTGTCTGCTTCTTTTATCTCAGAATTTTTCAACTCAACTTGTTTCACATTGCACTCGTTTTTTTCCCCTCAATACTCACACTCTTCTTTTTCTTCATTATTCTCGCTTGATTGTGTGCTCTTCCATTCCCTCTCTTGGCACTCTTTTACAATTCTCTCTTGATCCTTAGTAGCCTCGAGTGATGACAGAGGTACTAGTATGAGTTTCCGTCTATTCCATTTGAAAGAGACTCTATGATTCAACTCATCATACCTAGCTTGCTTATCCGATTGCCATAGATGCCCCAATACAAGATGACAAGTTTGGATGGGCACTATATCGCATAAAATCTTGTCATGATACTCTCCAATAGTGAAATCCACCTCCACTTGCTCAGTAACCTCTAGTTCTCCGTGGTCAGTCAACCCTCGCAACTTGTATGGATTTGGATGTCTTGATGTAGGCAATCCTAACTTCTCCACAAATAGAACACTAGCCATGTTAGTGCAACTTCCAAGATTTATATACACACTACAAAGCTTGTTGCTAACAATGCATCTAGTGTAGAATTTGCATTCAAGTTGTATTTCCTCTTGGAACTCCTTCATTGGTAACTTATCTTCATGAACTCCTTGAACCCTCTTTTGCTCATCAACACGAGCCTCGTGTTGATCCATAATCCGCTTCACACATTCATTCGTAGTAGCCATGTTGCGCTTGATTCTCTCTTCCTTTGTAGAACTAAGACATTGTACTCTAGAGGGTTTAGAATTCACAGGTATCCTTCTCTTTGAAGCATAGAAGTATTGAGCTCCTTTTTCTATAGACATTTTTGAAGCCTGCAAGAAAAATAACGTTAGTAGCACAAGAAAAAATGAAGAAAGATTTCCTCACTCACTCCCTTTTGTGATTCACTCTTCACTCGTGTATCACACCAATGAAACTTGGCTTTTACCCGATGATGAGCTCACACCTTAGCCTCTTACCACTCCTTGAGCTTACCTTGTATGCCTATGGATAAGAACCTGCTCAATTGAGCTTGACAAAAACTCCAATCAAGTATTCAAGATGAGTAGTAGTGAAAATGGTAGCCTAGAGTAAGGTTTGAACTAAATAGAAGTCAAGAATTCAAGACACTAAAATTTTCAAATTTGAAGCACATATGACACCCCTAGTGTGGCTTTTCTTGTAGAAATCTTGATTTTCAAAAGTCCTTTAATAACTTTAATGCACTTATGTTCAAACAGAAATAACAAGAAACTCCACCAAAACACCAAGAAACAAGAAGAGTAGAATCTAGTCAATTAAACTTTCGTACGTGGTGTTGTTCTCTGTCCAACGATCTGGATGTTTCAACAGGTCTATTCGGTTGCACAAAGACAGTATTCCAGCCAAATATACTTCATTTTAATTGGTTTAGCTCATGCGCTTGGCTTTTATCACCTTGCACGCCTCTTTAATTTTCCTTTGTATTGCACGACTTTTCTTTGTGCAAGACTTTTTTTTCTTTTTTTTTTCACCCAACTTTTGGCTTTTCTTATAGAATCTCACAAATTTGCCTTTTTCCACTCACAAAATTTTTTTTTTCAATTCTAACAACCTCTCTCTCTTTTTTTTTTTAACAAAACAAACAACTCACAAAATACAAAATTCAACTCCCAAAAACAAACAAAAAATTAAACTGAAAAAAATTTCTGGGAAAAAAGAAAAAAGTGAAGAAAAAGGAAAAGAGAGGAAAAAGAAAGGGGAAGGCGTGAATAGAGGGGAAAGAAAAGTGAGTGCTTATGCTGAGAAAAGTGAGATTAAGAGTGTATTGTTGGCAAAGCAGTAATTACTTGTAATCTTGTATAAAGATATTTTCTTTTCCACTAATGAACTTGACCATTCTATTCCTAGTGTTGTTGTTTCTTTGTTGCAGGCATATCAAGAGTTATTCCCTGAAGATATTCCAAGTGGATTGCCACCCTTGAGGGGAATTGAGCATCAAATTGACTTCATGCCTAGAGCAAGCATTCCAAACCGTCCTGCCTATAGAGCTAACCCTGAGGAAACAAAGGAGATTCAAAGGCAAGTGGATGAGTTGTTGGAGAAGGGTTTTGTGCGTGAAAGCCTTAGCCCATGTTCCATGCCTGTGATTCTCGTGCCTAAGAAGGATGGTACTTGGAGGATGTGTGTTGATTGTAGGGCCATCAATAAAATCATGATAAAGTTTCGTCATCCTATACCTAGGTTAGATGATATGTTGGATGAATTGTATGCTTCACAATTATTTTCTAAAATTGATTTGAAAAGTGGCTACTATCAAATTCGAATGAAAGAGGGTGATGAATGGAAAACTACTTTCAAAACTATGTTTGGTCTTTATGAATGGTTAGTTATGCCTTTTAGTTTAACTAATGCTCCTAGCACTTTTATGAGGTTGATGAATCATGTTTTCCGTCATTTAATTGGGAAATTTGTAGTAGTTTACTTTGATGATATTCTTGTGTATAACAAGTCCTTGCAAGAACATGTTGAACACTTACATGTAGTTTTTGAATTACTCAAAGAACATCAATTGTTTGCTAACTTGAAAAAGTGTTCGTTTTGCATGGATTCTGTTATCTTTCTTGGTTTTGTTGTGAACTCTAACAGAATAAGTGTAGATGAAACCAAGGTGAAAACCATTATGGAGTGGCTGACTCCTACTACTGCTAATGAGGTAAGGTCTTTTCATGGTTTAGCAAGTTTCTGTAGAAGGTTTGTGCATGATTTTTCTACAATTGCTGCACCTTTGAATGAACTTATTAAAAAGAATGTGGCTTTTATATGGGAGAAAACGCATGAAGATGTATTTAATTTGTTGAAGGATAAACTCACTCATGCTCCATTGCTTAGTTTGCCTAACTTTGACAAAGTTTTTGAAGTTGAATGTGATGCTAGTGGAATTGGAATAGGTGCTGTTTTAATGCAGGATTCTAAGCCAATTGCATATTTTAGTGAAAAACTTCAAGGGGCAAGCTTGAGTTACCCAACCTACGACAAGGAGCTTTATGCCTTGGTTCGAGCTCTTCAAACTTGGCAACATTATTTGTGGTCAAAGGAGTTCATCATACATTCTGACCATGAAAGCTTAAAATTTCTCAAGTCTCAAGGTAAGTTGAACAAGAGGCATGCTAAATGGCTCGAGTTCATTGAAACTTTTCCATACGTGATCAAGTATAAGCAAGGTAAGGAGAATGTTGTTGCTGATGCATTATCTCGTAGGTATACTCTTCTTACTTCCTTGCATGCTAAATTACTTGGTTTTGAGTACTTGAAGAATTCTTATGTGAATGATCGTGATTTTGGTGACATTTGGCATATTTGTATGAATCAGTCTTCACCATTAGGTCGTGTGCATGGAGGGTTTTATTTGCATAAAGGTTACTTGTTTAGAAAGGATAAATTGTGCATTCCTTTTTGTTCCATGCGTAATTTACTGATTAGTGAGGCTCATGGAGGGGGTCTTATGGGGCATTTTGTTGTTGTTAAGACTTTGGATATCTTGCATGAACACTTTTATTGGCCTCATATGAAACGTGATGTGCAAACTTTCTGTACTAAGATGTATTACTTATAGGAAAGCTAAAGTCCAAAGTGATGCCTCATGATTTTTGTAGTCCATTGCATGTTCCTACTATTCCTTGGACTGATATTTCTATGGATTTTGTTCTAGGACTTCCACGTTCTCAAAGTGACAGAGATAGTATTTTTGTTGTAGTTGATCGTTTTAGTAAAATGGCACACTTTATTGCTTGTGTTAAAACTAATAATGTAACTCATATTGTAGATTTGTTCTTCAAGGAGGTTGTTCATTTGCACTGGATTACCAAGGACCATAGTGAGTGATCGAGATGTCAAGTTTCTGAGTCACTTTTAGCGCACTCTTTGGAGTAAGTTGGGGATGATGTTGCTATTCTCTACTGTTGCTCATCCTCAAACGGATGGACAAACTGAAGTGGTTAACTGTACACTCACGACATTACTACGAGCAATCATTCAACACAATCTCAAAAATTGAGAAAAGTGTTTGCCACACATAGAGTTTGCTTATAATTGCACTATCCATTCCTCTATTTCTTATTCTCCTTTCGAAGTTGTTTATGGTTTCAATCCTCTAACACCTTTAGATATTTGGTCTTTGCCTTCTAGTGAACAAGTTGACATGGATGGCAAGAGAAAGGCGGAATTTGTCAAGGAATTGCATGCCAAAGTTCGTGCTAACATTGAGAAGAAGTATGAGCAATTTGCAAAGCAAGCAAACGGTGGAAGAGTCAAAGTGCAATTTGAGCCTGGAGATTGGGTTTGGATTCACTTGAGGAAGGAATGATTTCCTCAACAAAGGAAATCTAAATTGAGTCCATGAGAAGATGGTCCTTTTCAAGTTCTTGAACGAATTGGAGACAATGCATATAAGATCGATTTGCCAAGTGAGTATGGTAATGTTAGTGCAACTTTCAATGTGGCTGATCTTTCTTTGTATGATGTAGGTAATTCGAGGGCGAATCTTCTCGAGGAAGGAGGGAATGATGAGGACATCAATGGTCGTGGCCAAGTTGGAGAGGCTCGTGATCATGGAGGTGCTACCTAGAGTCCTTTTCAAGATATGGGAGGTCCAATGACTAGGTTGAAAGCTAAAAGGATGAAAAAAGCTTTGCAAGGATTGATTATAGAATTACATGGAGATGAAGCTACTTGGTTGAAACAAGAACCTACAAGGCTATTCACCTATTTTGGGCTAGAGTTGGAGGAGCTTGGAGATCGTGGACTTGGATTCGATTGAAGAGCCCGTTTGCCACTTGAGGTTATGGGTTTCATGGGCTTAGTTTGTTAGTTTAATAGCCCAAGTTGTACCTTTAGTTGTACGTTTATGTTATGGTACAACTAGGGTTAAGTTAGTTTCCATATTTAGTTTATATCTTGATGTTATGTGCCTCTTTATAGAGGATGTTACTATTCATCCGAATTTTGAACAACATTAATCAATAATATTGAGTTTTTCTCTTCAATTGTGCGCGAGTGCAAATTGAGCTTTCTTAGTTCTTTGGCTAAAGAACTACTCTTGGTTGCTTGGCAAAGATCTTGTTAAGTATTCAAGAATCTCACTTAGGGTTCGTCTTTGAGGGTTTGAATTTGTCCAATAGGATTGTCGACTAGGTGTCTACACCACGTTGCTGGTTAGGGGTCTAGGGTCATTTCATAAAGGGGGGAGTTAACGAATCTAGTTGAATTTGAAGCAAAACAATCCGAGTTGTTCTTGGAGTTTTTGACAAGTTACGAAGGGGTCAAGAAGATTGGGTTGCATACTTGGAATCTAAGAGTCTTGGACCGTCATCTCTTCCGTTGAACGCATCAACAAATAAGCTCAAAAAGTAACATAGCATGCTTGGAAGTACTTGATTTTCTCCACACTTAGTTATTGCAATGTAGCTCAAGGGATGAAATTTTGAAACTTAAATGAGATGTGCAAATATAATGTTCACTGATGAAGTAAAAGATGAAAGAAACTTGTTCTAATTTGCTTCATGTCAGAATTCAACCCTTTCATGTCATGTATTCAAAATTACAAAGTTACACTTAAACTATGAACATGCAAGATTGAAACATGTTAAAGTATTAATTTGATTGTTCAAAACATGTATACAAACCATGAAACACATGTTGCAAGTAAACCAATTGGAAACCAATGAAAAAGAACTTTAAAAACCACTTTGAACAGTGATCTGCAGGTGTGTACCCGCGGTTCACTAAACTTGTTCATGGATCTCTGTGCAGTGAATCACATGGACCTCCTAGAAGTTGATACGTGGATATCATCCGCATATCTCAGCCGTGGATCTCATCCTGCAATAGGCGGTGAATTTCTATTTCTGCAGGTTACTATTCCAATGGGTTTCTCATTTTTTGCAGTACTTTTAACGTTAAATTGAACATGTTTTTGAACTGTTTAACTCTAGGATCAAGTTTGAATCATGAAAATACACGTGCAAGCACAAATTTATCAAATCTTGCATCAAAATCACAACATCAAGCATAACTAGAGCATGAATTCCCAAATTGCATAAATTGCAAATTTTGAATGCACATTCCACACCAATAATGCACACATGTTTCTTTGAGCATATCAAGCATAAAAGCAAGGCAAAACAACATATAATCTCTATGAATCACCAAATGACCTTTTTGCTCAAAAAGTTTCTCAATCATGAATAGTAACTTTCATCAAATTCCAACTTCTAAAACACATCATATATCACATAATACTCGTGTTAAACATTCTTATTAGTATGAAATGTTAAAGAAGAAGGGATTTGAGAGCCAAACTCATGATTGTAACATCTTGAATCAAACTTGATCTTCAAGTTCCAAATTGCATACCTAGAAAACAAAAACACTTTAAACTACATAATACTTGATAAAACAAACTAGAATTTCACAAAAATATTAAAAACGTTGGGTTGCCTCCCAACAAGTGCTTCATTTAAAGTGGAGAACTAGACTCATTGGTGTGTGCTTTGCTTTTGAGGACCATAATCCAAAGAATTCTCCACTCCTTTGGATGGAGATATGTCAATGAAGTGTGATTGGTCCATTCTTTTCATTGCTCTCCTTCTTGTGCTTCCAAGTCCTAGAAATGAAAATTTTGGCACATTATCATCAAATTCATCAATAAAATTCATATTAAAAGTAGAAGATGGATGTTTCAACATGTCATTCAAATCAAAAGCTATTTCCTCATCCCCTACTTTTAACTTAAGTGTGCCATTTTTAATATCTATAATTGCACCGGCAATAGCAAGAAAAAGGTCTACAAAGTATAATAGGCATATTAATATCATCCTCCATATCTAAAACAACAAAATCTACCGGGATGATGAATTTTTCCACTTTTATTAGAACATTTTCAAGAACACCTAGTGGATGCCTAATGGACCTATCGGCTAGTTGCAATGTGATGTTTGTGCTTTGAACTTCCGTAAAACCTAGCTCCTAGCTATTGACATGGGGAGTAATGACACACTAGCCCCCCAAATCACATAAAGCATTGGAAAAATTAACATCACCAATAGTGCATGGGATAGAAAAACTCCCTAGATCCTTGAGTTTAGGTGGAAGTTTGTTTTGTATCCTTGCATTGCATTCCTTTGTGAGTGCTATGGTTGCCAAGTCATCAAGAAATTTCCTCCTTGTCAAGAGGTCCTTTAAAAACTTGTTGTACTTGGGAACCTGCAAAAATGCATCTACAAAAGAGATGTTAACGTGTAACTGCTTAAGCATTTGTATAATCTTTCCCAACTCCTTTTCTTGCTTTTCATTTTTAAGCCTTTGTGGAAATGGGATTTGAGATAGAAGAGGAATAGTTTGTTATGTCATATTTTCAACACCAACTTCATTATCACTCACTATTTCTTTCCCTTTTCTTCTTTTTCATCCTTTTCACTTCCACATTCTTCAATTATTGGTTCTTTTAGCCTTTTACCACTCCTTAATGCAATTGCCTAGACTTGTTCCTTAGGATTAATTTTTGTTTTACTTGGTAACTCCCCTGGTTTCCTAAGATTTATTTGTTTGGCTATTTGAACAATTTGATTTTCTAAAGACCTAACCATTCCTATCATTCTACTTTCAAATTGCTCAACCCTTTCCATCACCTTCTCATTTTCCACCTCCCAAACCGGATTGTTTTGTGAAAATCCAGGTTGAGTTATCAAAGCATAGGGGCACGATTGAAAATTAAAAATGAGTAAGGGGGACAAAAATAGAATTCCAGTAAATGAGGGGCCAAGTCATGAAAATTTCTGCAACTTGATTTGATCAAATTCTAAATCCAAGCAATGATGGGCAAAATTATAAATTAGTTCGGATCCAATTGAAAGAGAGCTAAAATCTAAAGGGGTCAAATGTAAATTTATATTTTATAAGAAGAACCAGAATGAAATACCAAATCAGAATAGAAACTAAATTAATTAACCATTCAACTTAATTAAATAAAAATCTTTAACTAGATTACCACTTAATATTGAACAAATCACACAAATAAATAGATAACCAAATAAAAACGCCACAATTAAACAAAACATAATAGAAAAAGAAAATCCCAACCCCCAAAATCATGCATCTTCGTCTTTTCCAACCTTCCACCCACTTTCTCTCTCACACCTCCTCACTCTCTAGCTCGCCTCTCATTGTCTCTCAAATTCTTCTTCCTTTTCTCTCAATTTTTCTTTTGTTTCTTTTCCTTCTTGCTTTTTCTCCTTTTTTTTTCTCAGTCTGCTCCGTCTCACTTCTCTCTAATCTTCTCCGGTCTCTCTATTTCTTCTTCAATCAGGTTCTCTTTTGTATTCTTCTTTCCTCTAATGCTCTACCTGATCTCTCTTTCCTTTCGTTCTCTAGAAATCCCAGAAAAATATTTCTCTCCAATCTGCCTTCCCTCCAAATCAAAATCCTACAACCAAGATTCGAGTTCCCGGTTCTCTAAATCGAAAACAAACCCATCACAAGTGCAATTTTCAGTACGATTAAATCTGTACAAAAAAAAATGAAAACAAAAGGAAGAAGGTGGAGATTTTGCTTGGATTCAGGGGGCAGTGGGAACGAAGTGATGGGGTGGCCTTTGATAGGCAATTGGACTATGGGCTCATGGCAGTGGAGTTTGGGATTGTATACTAGTGGTGATAGCAATTGGTGATGTGCTGGTTGCAGGGGGTTGGTGGTTGGATAGGGCTGGAGGAGATGAAATTGATTTTGCAGGCGGTCCATGGTGGAGAGACTGACGGTGGTGGAATTGGAAGAGGGGGTGGTTGATTTCACATGGCTGTTCTGTCTTGAAGGTTTTGGGTATGTCTATGATGGTTTCTGGTGTTGAGAGAGGATGAAATTGATTTTGCAGGCAGTCTATTGTGGAGAGATTGACGGTGGTGGAATTGGAAGAGGGGGTGGTTGATTCCACATGGTTGTTCTGTCTTGTAGGTTTTGGGTATGTCTGTGATGGTTTCTGGTGTTGAGAGGGGGAGAGGTTGTTTTGGGTAATGTTTTTGTTTCTTTCATAGGTTGTGGTGAGGGTAGAGGTGACAGAGGAAGCTTGCTAGTAGTAACAGGTGGTTGTCCAGTGGTGGGTGTTGGTGATAATTTTCGGTGATAAATTGGTGGCGTTGGGTCTATTGTTTGTGTGGTTGGCTCTGGTAGTGGTGTTCACGTGGGAATTTGGGAGTTTGAATGTGATCTTGGTGGTGGCTTTGGTAGCGGTTGAATGGAGAAGTGGTGGAGTGTTGGTGGTTTGTGGAGTTCTATTGGCAGTGATAGGAGATGGAAATTTGCTAAGGGTTGTGGGTTTGTGTGGCCGTGTTTGGGAAGATGGATTGGTTGTGAGTGGATACGGTGGTTCAAGTGGTGGAGAAGGGTGGAGAGGCGGTGGAGAGGAGATGGTTGGTTATGATATTGGAGGAAGAAATTGGGATGAAGGGAAGAAACAGGTGGAAGGGGGTTGAAGAACAATCGAACAAAAGAAAAAGAAAAGAAAAAAAATTCTAGGAAACCAAAACCTTTTAAATGACAAATGAAGAAAAACTCATAAAATCATGAACCCAGAACAAAACAGTAGAAAAAATTCCAGAACTTAGCTGAGATTTCACACAAATAAGCACAACTAATCACAACTAATCAGATTTGTCCAGGAAAAATGGATGAACTAAACAATAAATAATAATAAAAATGTAAAATATTACCTTTAAATGACAGATGAAAGAGCAGTTGAGAACCTGGTGATGAATAGTATAGGAGATTATGTTCTGTTGATGATGAATAGTAGTAGAAGCTGCAGTTAGTAATGAACAGTACAAGAAAATGCAAATGCTGGGCTGCGTGTGTGTTTTTGGGTATTTTTGTGTGTGTTTGATCTTTAAGGGCTAAAATAAATGTGTTTTTAGGGGTTTCTCCATTTTTCTTTTTTGTTTTGCTGATTAAAAGAGGTATTTATAGGCCACTTGTCTTGTTGGCCAAGAATGCTATAAAATAACGAAAACGCCACCGGTATTAATTTTATTAAAAAAATATTTTTTTAACCCAAAATTAAAAATTAATACAAAGAATCTGATAGCAATCTCTAAATTTTTAAAAAGAATTCACAGTAGATTTCAAAAATAAAAACTAGAGTTCAAAACTGATAAAAATGCACTCGGGGTGTAAAATGACGATTTTGCCCCTATATAACGAAAATACACAAAAAATAGATATTAGCCTCAAAAAATTATAAAAATTTAAAAGTAAGCTTAAAACACTGGAACATGCATTTATGACTCAAAAATTGATGGAAAATAAATTTAATTTGTAAAATGACGATTTTGCCCTTGAAAAATGAAAATTTGCAGAAAAATAGCTATTTATCTCAAAAAATTATCAAAAATTAGAAATAAGCTTAAAACACTAGAAAATGCATTTATGACTCAAAAATTGATGAAAAATGAATTTAATTTGTAAAATAACGATTTTACCCTTGAATGTAGTATATATAGAAAAAAATAGTGATCATCTCCTTAAAAATTAAGAAAATCTAGAAACATACTTAAAGAACTAGAAAAATAAACTTGAGACCTGAAATGAGCTAAAATGGTGTTCACGAGCCGAAATTACCATTTTGCCCTTGTGCTAAAAAAATATAAAAAGAATACCAATTAAATTTGAAAAAATCATAGAAAATTTAAACAATACATATGAAAGTAAAATGTGAATTTAAAAACCCCCAAAACTAATGAAAAAATATTTACAGATAAAAATTACTATTTTGCCCCCCAAGATTATTGAAAATTTAAAATTTGACCCCAAAAAATGCAAACATGTCTCCCAATATTTGAAAATAAATGGTGTGTCAAAATTTGGTGTCTACAATATGTGGTTCTCCCACATGGAAACGGCTCTGCGCTATAAGGAGAAAGACTGAAGAAAGCATTTTATGGGCCATAGGAGAGGGCAATGTGAGTTTCTGGGAGGACAGGTGGGCAGGTCCTACCCCCCCTCTCACAGGAAGGGTATCAACATGCCAATCCAAACTTGAGGGTGAAAGAGTTCATAATGGAAGGAAATTGGAATGAAGTGAAGTTGCATTCAATATTTCCGATCCACAAGGTGGCAAAAATCATTGAGATTCCAATCATGGGAGGTGCAGGAGATAAGATGATATGGAATTTATCTTCTTCGAGAATCTTTACAGTTAAGTCAGCCTATGATTCCATTTGTCCAAGGAGAATAAATCGATGGTTTGTGGGGCAATATGGAAAGAATTGATACCACTAAAATATTCATTTTTATCTTGGAGAATTATATATAACTTGCAGTCATTGGAGGAAAATATACAAAGAAGGGGAGTTTCTCTAGCTTCGAAGTGTGTTTTTTGTTGTTCATGTGAGTCTACTGACCATGTTTTCTTGCAATGTGAATTGGCCAAACAAGTTTGGACTCATTACTCTATGGCTTTTGGGATGTAATCTTTTAAGCATATTTCATCTTTTGCATGCCTCATGCAGTGGATTACAAGCATTCCTAAGAAAGATCGGAGTCATATTAGAGAAGCAATGCCTTCCATCAGTGCTTGGCATTTATGGTGTGCGAGAAACAAAGCAAAATTTGATGATGAAGAGCAATCGGCTGCACAGATTATTCACAATATCAACCATTTTGTGTGGTTGGCAGGTTTGGCACGCACCATAACACTAAGCAATTGCAAAGGGGATGAACTGGTGTATATGTTTGGTAAGTTCGATGCGTCTAAAATGACGAAAGTTAGGCCAGAAGTAGTTAGCTAGAAAGCTCCTCCAACGAGTTTATGTAAACTCAATATAGATGCATCGACGAAAGATGATGTAATTGTACGTGGTGGGATAGTAAGGGATCATTTGGGGAGAGTTGTCATGGCTCTTCAAAAGTGGCTAAGTAAATGCTCGATGATTGAAGCTGAAGCTATGGCTTTGTTGAAAGGACTGGAAATGTGTCACCATAGAAACATGAGTGGGGTGTTAGCAGAAGTGGATTCTCAAGTACTTCAACACCTGGTGGTTACAAATGGTACCTCTGGATGGCCTTTGTATATGACTATCTGGAAAATCAAACAACTACTAAAACAATTGAAAGGGACAGTTCGACATATTGTTAGAGAAGTGAATACAGTGGCAGATGCGCTAGTAGGCATGGAAGTCATGGATCAATTTTATTTTAGTTCAATACAACAACTTCCTGTACATGTTCGTTCTCTAGTGATTTTAGATAGTATTTCATTTCCTTATTTTCGTAATACTTATGTAAAGGAGTAGTATTTCTTATTTATGTTTTGTTTTTTTTTCTATTAAGCTGCTGTAATAAAACTTTATATTTCATATTAATAAAATTTTGGGCTAGCATCCCACCCCCGTGTACTGGGTTTTTGCCAAAAAAAAAAGAGATGGATGTTGAGACTGTGGTGTAGGAGAATGTTTAGCTTACGCAACAAGAAAAGAATTTTGCAGAATATGAACATATATTCCAGTGGATCAAGCATAGCAGCGAGTTACAGGATGATCAAATATAGCAGTATGATGAGGAAGCTAATCAATTGGCAGCTAATAATGTCTTAGACATTCCAAAGAAGGCTTTGGTTGATGTGGATAAAGCAATAGGTAATTTGTCACCAAGAGGGCCTTTAAATCCGATGAATTAGCAATAGAAACTTTTGCAACAACCACTTTCTTCAGTTGGGAATCAGCAGCAACTTTCTTCAGCCAGGAATCTGGAGCCAGGGATGATCATGGAAGGTTGGCAACAGCAAAAATCTAAGCTCTCAAAAGGAATCAAAGCTCTCTTTCCTTCGGATAGGGAGCTTAGGTCAAAGTCAATTAAGTCAGTTAATTCTTTCTCCTTGTTACATAATGATCAATTCTTTATTTTGGAATAGTAGGGGAATTTACAAACCCCTTAATCGTAGGAGATTGAAAAGGTTAATTCGTTTGCATAAGGTACAATTTCTAGTGGTAGGTGAAACTAAAAAAGAGGTATCTTATTTGAATGCTTTTAGACTGAAATTTGGTTTTAATAATTGTGTAGTGTAAGGTAATAATTGGAGTAATGCAGTGAAAAATTTAAAAATTTATTACCTTAGCCATGAATCTCTTTGATATTATCTATACAATTAAAGGGTGTATAGTACAAATACCTTAAGCATAGAAGGTTTCTATGCTTCAAAGGGCAAGATCCTGTTCAATGAATGTGTTGATCTACTATGAAAGGCCCTCCAAGTGTCAAGCCTCCAACGGTATCCACACGAACATGATCTTTAGGAACTTTTGGACTTACTTGCCTTGCCTTTTGAGTCCTAGCTCCCTTGAATGATTATGAAGAACACAAGAAGAGAAAGAGTAGAAGATAAAACCTAACTATTAGGAGAAAGAGAAAGTGGCGATTTCTTGGAGAAGAAAAATCGCCACCTCCCTCTCAATTTTTCTCTCTCTTAATTTTGTTTCATCAATCATTCAAGAATCAATGCATGGACTTATTTATAGATGTAGTATCCTAGTATTTAAGGAAACAAGAGCAATTGGAAACCAAGAAGGTTTAGGAAGCTTACCTTACGCTAATCCTATTCCTTTAGGAAACCTATTCCAAAAGGAAACCAAATAGCTTCTTAATTTCTTTGAAGAAACTAATTTTCAGTAAGATTTAGAATATTTATAAATAAGTCCTTTAAGTTCATTTATCACATAAATTATCCCCATAAGTATCTTATCCTTATCTTAATAATAATTTAACCCAAGGACCATGTTCTTATTGTGTGTGACCCATTAGGTTCCATTCACGTTGGCAATAAGTACAAATTACAACTCATTAATTAATTAATTAAAAGCTAGAAAAATTAAACACTTTAATTTATCATTAATTCACCAATTAATTAATTTACACTTATAGATCATGAGTGGCATCTAGCAATGCATCATGACCACCTAAGTGACTAGGAAAGTCATATGGTAGACTACATCTATCAATGACAATGTTACCGAGTAATTAATATCCTTTCACCACGCTATATCCCAATTAGTCTAAGAGTGTAGTGCACACTTTTTAAATGATAATTAATGATTTATTGTTCCCAAAATATAACTTTCCATAAAAGTATAACCTTGAAACACTTTCAACTTATACGTTCGCTTTTGCACAAAAGATTCTTTAAGTTTTATTTCAACAAGTGGCAAATCCAAGATATATTCTCTTTTAATAATGAGCGGTGAATCCTATATCAATTACTCACTATCCTTTCATGCTTCATACTACGCCCAATCTCTACTGTATGGGCTACTCTTTTATGAGCACAGAGCAATAGAGTCTAAGGATCACTTACACTATTGCCATTAAGAGTACAATTCATTGGCACTATGAATAGTAACTCTTGATGGATCAATCCAATGAACTTGTTTTCTAACAAGCATCCACATACTATCTTAGGTGTCACACACCATAGTTGATGAGATCAACTACTACTTACCATAAGATAGAGGCAAAATATGTGCTAGTCTTCACGTATTAATGATGTCCAATCTCATTAATGCTATGACGAGGGATATTTAAGAATATAACTTAATGTGTATAAGAGTCTCATCATTGTATCCCTTACAATTCAAAAGTGTACAAAAACAGCTAGAGGATGAAGTAAGTTGCAACAGCCGAAATTTGGCAAGTCGGTGGTGATACGTAGCTAGCGATACACGGCTGGTTGTCCGCGTATCGTCAACCGCGGATTGCGTTTCTGGTCCCACTTATGTGAATTTTTGCTGAGTTGTCCCTCCATGTGTCCTGATTCCTTTTCATGACTTTCTCAGAATTTTTGCTGATTTTTTCTAATTTCCCACATTTTGCTCATTTCATCTTCCAAATAATTCTTTTGCCTAGTTTACTTAATCACCTTGATCTTGGCCTTCTTTGATGAATCTACAAAAATAAATATTAGTTTGTAAATTAAATACTCAAAATAATAGTTTTAGATGCAAAAACCCTAATTCTGGAAAATAAACCCCAGTGAATGAAAATATGTTATTTAAAGGAAAAAAGTAAAATAGCTTAACTAAAAATACACTAAAAATACCAACTAATATATATATTAATATAGGCAAATTTTCCACTTGTCAAAAATCTTAAATGAATTTAAGCATGGCTATTGGTGAAAAGGTTTCTTTCAAAGTCAAACCTTCGAATTGAATTTCTTTCCATCAACTTTCCTTTATAGGTAACTATGTTACCATCCATATTAGTCTTTCTTTTAAAAACCTACTTGCACCTATGGGTTTTATCCCTTTAGGTGATTTGAGCAAAGTCTGCACCTTGTTTTTTGTACATGGAATCCATTTTGGATTTTATGGCATCTTGCCACATCAAGGAGTGTACATTAGACAAAACCTCTTCATGACTAATAGGTTTGTCATCATATATGACTAGTACATTATTGCTCTTGCTAATGAGAAATCTATATCTTTCATGAGAAATCTATATTTCTCAAGAGTATAACGCACTCTACCAGTCTTTTGAAGATTTTGTGTACTTTGAGCTTCCGTTGCGCCTCATCAAAATGTGGCGCAAGCTCTAGTTCCAATTATTGATCTATGTTAGCTTGCGGTTCTTGAACCTTTCAAGTTATATCTTGCTCCCACTATCTCTTTTAAGAATAAACCATTATTCTAGAAAAAGACATCTCTTGAGACAAACATTTTGCTCAGGGGATTGTACAAGTGGTGTCCATTGTTTTCACAAGGATACCCCACAAATAAACATTAGTTGAGTGTATACAAGTTGGCATCTAAGGCAAAATCCACTAAAATGAGGTTAGTAATTGTAGTATGGCTCATCATAATTTGCACCATATCTCATGGGGTATAACTTCTTCTCTTAGACACATCATCAACTATGGCATGTGGAGTGGAGACCTTTGAGGTAGAATCACATTCTCCTTTAAACATTTTGGAACACTTGACTTTAAGTATTATCCATCTCAATCAAATCTTAGTGTCTTAATACTCTTGTCAATTTGTTTTTCTTATTTCAACCCTAATGACTTTGAACACTTCAAAGGCCACGGATTTGTATATCATATGATACACGTAATCATATCCCATATGATCATCCATGAAAGCGATGAAGTATGATAAACAACCTCTAGCATAGATCGACATTGAGCAAAAAAACATCTATATGTTGAAGCCCTATGAAGATCACTAGCACATTCACCTTATATGATAAAAGGTGTTTTGGTGATCTCTCAAAGTAAACGAGAATCGCATGTCTCAAACGATTCATAATTGAATGAGTCCAAGTACACAACTATTATGTAGTTTGGAAGTGCGTTTTTCATTCACATGACCAAGTCTATAATGCTAGAAGGATAGTTGTTTCAAAATATAGAGTTTTTGTCGATGTTTGAGAATGGACTTATTAAGGTCTAGAATTTGTAAAACATTGTTTTAATGATCCAATACCACAAACAACACCATTAAACAAAAGAACAGTATATATTCTCTTTTGTAATGGTAAATCTTTCCACATCTAATGTGAATTCATTTCATGTTCTTTTGTAAGTATCAGAACATAATAACAATATTTTAAATTCTAGAACAAGCTCAGTTGGTAAAGAGTGTATAAGTTTCTACGATTGGTGTAGCAACTCTGATATGAGACGGCGATCTAGCCAATACCCAAGTTTGGATAATGAAAGACTCGACCCCTCTAACCCTCGGGATGGCGAACCTTGATACGATCTTGACCCACGATCCAACGAGTTAGCGAACCAAGTTTGAAGGTAGATGGCGCCACAAGCCAAGGTGATTACTTGGATTGATAAGCCTAGAACACCCAGAGAAGTCCTAAGGTATTCAAAGAAAAGCTTTCAAGAAGCCAAGAGGGAAAACCCTTAATTTTTTAACGTGATGTCTCATTCCCCTCTCTTACAATAGAGTGTCTATTAATAGCTAAAAGAAACAAGGCTTAATTGCCTTAAAGCCCTTACATTAGGTCCTAGGCTATTACAACTTGAAAAACAGGAAAAAAACATAAAACCTCGTAAAAGCCCGTAATATTCCGGAAGTGAACCGCGCGACAAACCGTGGGAGGATGATCCGCGGGTTCTTCCGCGGTTGTGTTGAAGAGAGTTTCTGGACACGAACCGCGGGAGAAACCGCGCGATGGAGTATCCGCGGTTTATGACGCGGTTGCCCGTAGGGCTTGATCAAAGTTTCTGGACGTGAACCGCATGACAAACCGTGTGAGGCATCATCCGCGGTTTGTGCCGCGGTTTCTCTCATTCCTTCAACACTTGTATTTTCACAACCTTACAACCTTGTTCCTCTTGAATGAGCGTGCAATCGATTGTCATGAGTGATCACTATGTCCTCATCGCTCGGATTCGCATCATTCCCCTCCTCTTGAAAGGGATTTGTCCTCAAATCCAGCACATTGCGCCCCTCCTCTTGAAAAGGATTTGCCTTTAAATTCCCTACACCACAAAAGAGTAAATTAGTGACAATTAAAGCAAACTCCAAGAAGCCATATTTACCTAGCGATTTTGACTTGTAGGCTTCAACCATGTGCATTCCATCCCATTCAAAATTTCTTTGAGAAGGAATCCTTCCTTCGGGTACACATATCTGCCCCTTAAGATATTTACTACTGTACAAGTCATCATCGATTAATTCAAACCCAAGTATATGACAGCATTTAAGAATAATGTCATTATAGCAACTGGGATAGGGTAAGAGTGTATTAACCCATTGGACATTCAACGCATAGAAGGCTTTTACATGCACATGATCTTTAAAGACTTTAGTCAAGTATAAGCAACAACTTGTCAAAATACCATCCATCAAAGAATTTAGACATTGGATTTCATGAGAACTCATAATATCACACAATCTACTTATTCCACTAGCATGGTACTCGTAATGGGACTCTTTAGTGGAATGAAAAGTAAGACAATTGGACATGTAATCTAAAGAACTAGATGCAAACACATTTTCAAAACAAGAAAAGATAAAGTAGCTATCACTACCATATGAAAAATCATTACAAAAGACATAGCTTAAAACATTGGACTCTTGAACACTCATGCTAACTTTGAGAAACTCAAGAAACTTAATCCCACTATCATACTTATTCCAACTACTCCTAATGACTAAATAATAATGAACATGCAAATCTTGACTAAGCCATAAGACAAATATGGAATCAACACTAGGAAGATGAGACAAGTTGTACCTCCAACTAAGTATACCATCAAGTTTGGGGATAGAAGGAGCATACTCTGTAAGGGTTCTATGTATAGCACGTCTATTCACCCATGTTTGACAAATCTTCCAAATTAACTCGAAGAAGTAAAGTTGAGGATTCACTTTGATGGCACATTTTTCGACCACTTCATGTCCTCGGGATTCATTAGGACCCTTAGGTTTTGCTTGGCACTCCACAACTTTGAGAAGAAATGGTTTATGAGGCAAGCCTTGTTGAGTGAAACCTTCAATTCTCTACACAAAAGAGATGACAATACTAGGAGAGCAAAGTTTAGGAGAATTAGTGGAACATAAGGCCTCTTTGTAGGAAGGAACAAATAGAGGTTGATAAGCATAAAGTCCTCTCTCCAAATCTTTGGCTTTTGCACACACTAGTTTTTTCTCTTGTTCTACCTCTAAGGCCGAATTATCTATTGCCTTTTTCCTCTCATTTTCCTCGGCCTCTGTATCCCTCACCTCTTGCTCTCTTCTTTTTCTCCCATTCTCTTGTTCACTCTTTTCTTTTGCTTGTGAGCTCATTATCCTCACTTGATCTTCATATACTTGCTTAGGAGTAAGTGGAGCAAGTGTAATCTTCCTATTGTTATGAAGGAAGGAGTATTTGTTGGAGTACCCATCATAATTAACCTTCTTATCAAATTGCCATGGTCTCCCAAGTAACAGATGGGTAGCTTGCATAGGTACAACATCGCAAAGTACCTCATCTTCATACCTCCCAACCCTGAATCGTACAAGGACTTGCCTAGAGATCCTCACTTCACCACTATTGTTGAGCCATTGAAGCTTGTAAGGCCTAGGATGCTCCTTGGTAGGCAAAGCTAACTTCTCTACCATCAAAGCACTAGCAACATTAGCACAACTGCCCGTATCAACAATGGGACTACACACCTTGTCTCGGATGTGACAACGGGTGTAAAAGATATTCTCACGTTGAAGCTCATCCTCCTTAAATTGGGTGGTCAAGGCTCTTCTGGCTACCAATCCCGTGTGATCATTAGTGGGGACTTCTTCTCCGGATTCTTCACCACTTTCCTCCATCAAAGGTGTCATCCCTTCATACTCCTTTTCATCATTAGTGATGACCTCACCACTAGTCAATGTGATCATAGTCCGCTTGTTTGGGCATTGGGAAGCAATGTGCCCGACTCCAAGGCATTTGAAACACTTGATGTCCCGATTGCGGGTTTTATTTGGGTCATGAGAGGCTTGCCCTTTACCCTCTACCCTTGCTTGGTTGTTCACGGGCTTTGGAGAGGGAGTAGAAGAAGTGGCCCGTTCCTCTCTCTTTGGTTGAGTTGGCCTAACATAGGTAGATTGGAAATTGGAATTAGATCTTCCTTGGCCCCTCTTCTTGATTCTTTTCTCAATCTTTCCGGCTTTGTCTACCATCTCTTCCATATCCATGTAGTGTTGTAGCTCCAATAATTCGGCTATCTCGGCCCTCAATCCATTCAAGAACCTAGCCATAGTAGCCTCAAGATCCTCTGCTATATCGGCACGGAGCATTAACATCTCCATTTCCTTGTAATAATCTTCAACGCTTCGATTACCTTGAGTTAAGGTTTGTAACCTTTGACACAAGTCTCGGTGGTAGTAGGTAGGAACAAAACGTTTCCTCATAGCCGTTTTTAATTCTTCCCAAGTGCGGATTGGTGGCTCTCTGTGCCTCCTCCTACCCGTAGCCAATTGATCCCACCACACAATTGCATAATCGGTAAAATTAATGACGGCCAATTTTACCTTTTGCTCTTCGGAATAGGAATTGCAATCAAAGATCATCTCTATTTTCTTCTCCCACTCGAGGTATGCTTCGGGATCGGACTTGCCTTGAAAGGTGGGAATCTTCATTTTGATCCCCCTAATGGCGTCTCCTCCTTGATCATTGTCACGCCTCCCACGTCTAGGCCTCCTCACGAGTTCCTCTTCCTCATAGTGATATTCATCCAACTCATACCTTGGAGTCCCACTTCGCCTATTTCGGGGTTGGCTTTGGGAAGTATCCAAGTGGTCAAGGCGTTCATGAAGGGGTTCTAAGACGCGATCCAACATGCCTTGGAACTCGGCTCTCATCGCCTCAGTCAAGAGTCGAACATCAATTGGTTGAGGAGTTCCACCTTCCCTAGACATTTTTTTTTTAAACAACCTGCAAGAAAAATGTTAGTAGTAAAAGAAGACCTCACCCACTCGTTCTCATTAGATGTTCCCTCACTCTCGTGTATCACTCAATCACTTTAATGCACTCACCGCTCCTCAATTGGCCTCCGTATGCCTCCCTTTGAAGAGTTAGGATTCCTCCAAAGGTACTCAAACACTCACCAATTTAGAATCACCCAAGCGTGGCAAGAGGTTGGAATAGAATACAAAGAAGCTAGACTCAATCTGGAAGTTCAAATAGAAGCAAAAGAATAATGATGGATAAACTGGAATTTTACCAAACACAAAGAGGACAATAAGAAAACACAAGAATTTGATTCAAGAAAGGATTAATTAAGACCCTAACCCCCAATATGATGATACTTGAATGAAATTTTGCTGGGTCAAAGGATTATAATCCACTTTCTTCCTCCTTTTTTTTTTTTTTTAAATGCACGACTTTTGCAATGAAAGTGCACGACTTTTCCTTTCAACACCAAATTAACAAGAAAACCCAACAAAACTCCAAGAAACAAGAAGAGTAGAATCCGGTTCAATTAAACGTTCGTACGTGGCGTTGTGATCTGTCCAACGATCTGGATGTTTCACCAGGTCTATTCGGATGCACAAGGACAGTATTCCAGCCAAATATACTTTAGTTTAATTGGTTTAGTTCGTGTGCTCGGCTTTTACTCCCTTTAAGCACGCCTCTTTTTTTTTTTTTTTTAAACAAATCCCGGAAAACGTACAACCAAACACCACAAAACTAGACAAATTAAGTAAAAATTCACCGGATGAACAGTGACCGCGATGAACAGTGGCGGCGAACAGTACTTGCTACAGTACCGGAACAGTGATTTTTTTTTTTTTTAATTCAAAGGAACAAAAAACCAGCACAAAAGAAAGACTAATAGGCAATCCTTTTGGATTTTTTTTTTTGGACTAAAGAACAAAGAAAGAAAGAACAAAAAAAAAAGAAAACCCTGATAGGAACTTTTCCAAGAACTCAAAGAAACAAGAAAAACACAAGATTAAAAAGGATATAACCTGGGTAAAGGCATTAGCTCTGATACCAAATGATACGAGACGGCGATCTAGCCAATACCCAAGTTTGGATAATGAAAGACTCGACCCCTCTAACCCTCGGGATGGCGAACCTTGATACGATCTTGACCCACGATCCAACGAGTTAGCGAACCAAGTTTGAAGGTAGATGGCGCCACAAGCCAAGGTGATTACTTGGATTGATAAGCCTAGAACACCCAGAGAAGTCCTAAGGTATTCAAAGAAAAGCTTTCAAGAAGCCAAGAGGGAAAACCCTTAATTTTTTAACGTGATGTCTCATTCCCCTCTCTTACAATAGAGTGTCTATTAATAGCTAAAAGAAACAAGGCTTAATTGCCTTAAAGCCCTTACATTAGGTCCTAGGCTATTACAACTTGAAAAACAGGAAAAAAACATAAAACCTTGTAAAAGCCCGTAATATTCCGGAAGTGAACCGCGCGACAAACCGTGGGAGGATGATCCGCGGGTTCTTCCGCGGTTGTGTTGAAGAGAGTTTCTGGACACGAACCGCGGGAGAAACCGCGCGATGGAGTATCCGCGGTTTATGATGCGGTTGCCCGTATGGCTTGATCAAAGTTTCTGGACGTGAACCGCATGACAAACCGTGTGAGGCATCATCCGCGGTTTGTGCCGCGGTTTCTCTCATTCCTTCAACACTTGTATTTTCACAACCTTACAACCTTGTTCCTCTTGAATGAGCGTGCAATCGATTGTCATGAGTGATCACTATGTCCTCATCGCTCGGATTCGCATCAAACTCTTGCTCCATTCATCGCACGCAGTTTGACTTTCTCCTTGCCTATTGTCTACTATGCTTAAGACCTTGCATATTTTTGCAAACATGGGATCTATATCCGGTATCTAAAACCCAACGGTCATAATTAGTAGATTAATTTATCTCAAATATATACATACTTAGAAGTAGAAGCTTTACTTGGCCTCTTCAACTTCTTAGTATTTAGATAAGCCTTACAATTTCTTTTCCAATAAAATTGGAAACATGTACCCTTAGACTTATCCATTTTGATCACACCTTTAAGCTTTGTCATATCTACTTGGGTCTTCTTCAAACAACGCTTGGGTTTCTCCTTGATAAGCAATAAAGTGCCCCTTTCTTCCTTAACAAACTACTCTTTAGATATCTCATATCTAATGGTCCTAGATTGTGTATCAGCAACTCTTTGAGACGCACAATCACGGACAAAAGATCTATCACTTTGTGCTACTTTTATAGCTTAGGAATTATAGATGACATTATGATACAAGTAGTAATATCATTATAATCTTTTATCCATCTTGTATGCACATTGTTTCCTAACTATAATTATTATTGTAGGGCAGGCAAAAGTGGGTATCAAGGACACAACCAATTGTGCTTGAGAACTATTCTCAAGTCTTATACTAGTCCAAGAAAATCATATATAAATGGAGATATAGGATGACAAGTGTGTTCATGTGTACATTCATTCTACAACAAATGAAAAGATAGTACAAGTATTTGTTTTATATTATAATTGCAAACCAAAAATGTAGATTTTGAATTTATTTTGTTTGCTCGTACTATTTTATCTCAAATCAATAACCCTTAAACTATTGATTCAAGAATCCCCCGCTAGAGATTCCTAGTGGGATAGGATCCCATCTAATTAACTTTAGGTTTGACGAAGGCTAATGCCCCAAAGGTAACTTCGATTAGATAGATAATTTTTATCAATCACAACTCTTGCAACTCCTAGATAGTTGGGTATCAACTCTTGATATTCACATATTATGTGTTGCCCAACATTGCCTCAAAAATATCATAACATTGATGGAGGCCAAACTTGTTATGTATTTTTGTTAAGTCATACCCATTATTCAGAGATCACATCTCACAGCAAAAATATATTCCGAGTAAGGTGATCTTGAAGGAGGCTAATGTGTCAACACTTAATAGGAACTCTTCGTTTTTTGCTATAATAAGGGAAGGCAACTTATATATTGACTTAATATCGCCTCAAAAAAGTGCCATATCCTTGATGAAAACCAACAAGTTAAGCATTTTTTGTTAAGTTAGACTCATCATTTGGAGATCATATCTCATAATAAAAAACATGCTCTAAGTAAGGTGACCTTGATGGAGGCCAACGTGTCAACACTTAAACAAGAACTATGATTTTTACTATAATAATGGAAGGCAAGTGACTTAATATTTTATTTGAGGGATTTTATTTTAATTACACAATATATAGTCTCATCATAGCATGTAATTAAAATATATCATCATATAAAATAAACAACATGCATAATAAACCATGAATTATTACGGACTTTACTAAGATATTTTCCTCGAGCCTTAAGGAAAACATATGGTCAAATTCCTAAGGAACGTGATCAACTCCTTGATGCATTCCTTGGGAGGTCTTCAATTCTTGATTGGCCTCCATGGTTGCTCCTTGGTGCCATCTCCGTCTTCTTTGTGCATTACACATGTAATTCTAATCTAAACAATTTAGAAAATTAAACCTAACTCTAACCTACACAATGTACATTACATGTATTGATTAAGAAACCTCGAGTTACATCCAAGAGGAGTTAGGTGAGAAGAGAATTACATGAGAATAATAGAGAAGGCAGGACATGCAGGCCTTAATTTTAAAAACCAATATAAGACAACCATCAAAATAATAAAAATTTAACCACTCATTCACATTGGTCATAGTCTATAATCATCCACCATGCCATCATAATATTTAACAATTAAATAAATTAATTTATTTAATTCTAGTCATAAATCTCATGGTCTAAATAAATTAGATTAATGTCTCGAATTTATTTGTCTCAAAAATATAGTTATAGAAGGTGTACGTTTCCAAATTTTAACTTCCAAAATTTAACAATCAAAATTGGAAAGGATATTTCTCAAAGAAATTACCAAAAATCAAGTTTTCAAAAAAAAAAAAATTTTTTTTATTGTTCATCCGAATCCACAGTGTAGACACCAAATTTTGACACACCATTTATTTTTCAAACATGGGAGGCATGTTTGTGTTTTTGGGGTGAAATTCTAAATTTTTAATAAAAAGGGGAACAAAAACAGTTTTTGGAGGGCAAAACAGTAAGTTTCAACTGCAAATAGTTTTTCATTAGTTTTGTGGTTTTAAATTCATATTTTTACTTTCGTATGTATTTTTTTTAATTTTTCTATGA
Source organism: Mitragyna speciosa (assembly GCA_024721245.1). Lineage (NCBI taxonomy): Eukaryota > Viridiplantae > Streptophyta > Magnoliopsida > Gentianales > Rubiaceae > Mitragyna > Mitragyna speciosa. Next base: position 15,828,882 of record CM045558.1, on the reverse strand, counting down.
TTTTTCGGATTTAATTGGTATTCTTTTTATATTTTACCAACACAAGGGCAAAATGGTAATTTTCTTGATTTTTTCAGGGACGATTGCTATTTTTCTGTAAATACTACATTCAGGGGCAAAATCTTCATTTTACGGTTTAAATTTATTTTTCGCCAAATTTTGAGTCATAATGCATTTCCTAAGGTTTTAAACTTATTTTTTATTTTTGGTAATTTTTCGAGGCCAATAGCTATTTTTTGTATATTTTCGTTGTGTAGGGGCAAAATCGTCATTTTATAGTTTAAATTTATTTTCGTGAATTTTTTAGTCATAAATGCATTTCCTAAGGTTTTAAGCTTATTTTTTTATTTTTGGTAATTTTTTGAGGTCAATAGCTATTTTCTGTATATTTTCATTGTCCAGGGGCAAAATCGTCATTTCACACCCTGAACACGTTTTTTATCAGTTTTAAGCTCTAACCTTTATTTTGTAATCTAATTTGAATTTTATTGGAAAATTTTGGAGATTACTGTCATTTCTTTGTATTAATTTTTAATTTTTCAGGTAAAATATATTTTTTTTAAATGAAATTAAAATTTTTTATTACCGGTGGCATTTTTGTTATTTTGAGTATTCTTGGTGACCAAGATAACTTACTCTATAAATAACCCCCCTTAAATCAGAAAAGAAAAGGGCAGAAAAAATAAAAAACCCTAAAAATATATTTCTCTCAAAAGAACAAAGATTAAACACACACTAAATCACCACAAACACACACACAAAACAACTGTCATTTGCGATTGCTGTACTGTTCATCGTTCAAATCTACTGTTCAACCTTCAAAGTTACTATTCATCACCAGTTTGTCTTCCAAGTTCAAATGGTAAGTTTTTAATTATTCTTTTGTTGATTCACTTTTCTTCCATTTCTTTGTGAAAATCCGATGTTGTGTTTAGTTGTTTTGAATTTTTGTTTGAGTTTATTAGATTGTTCTTCTATTTTTTATTTTTTGGTTCGTTCTTCATCTTCTCCACATTCACTGGTTCATCCCTTTTTCCACCACACATCTCCGTCACCCACAAAACTGGTATTCCCAAAGTCACCGCCTGAACCACTATCACAACCTCCCTCCACCACCTGTTGCTTACAAACTACCCATCTTCAACCACAAGAACCACCTAAATCCCCATGTCTCGGCCCATCACAAATAGCAAAGCTCAACCTAGCCAAGTCCCACACCAGTAGTAATATCAAACTTGCAAAGAATTTGACAAACAACCCAGACAGCCTCTACTATCAGTTCTTCCCAATCAGTCATTTCCATCTTCAAAGATCCACCAAAACCTCCGTAATTCCTCTTCCTGACCACAATCTTCAACCATAAGACCCAAAGCCATTGCCTCCAATTACCACTAGAAAAAACCTCAAATCACAGCCCAAAAATCAAATTCAAACTACCAGCAGGAGCTCCACCAATACCACCCACAACAATCGAAAATCAACCTCCAATCTATCAGCTGTTCAAACCAAAACGGCCACATATAGTCTCAGGCTACTAACACGAAATTACAAACAACTGGCAAATCCAAGTCACAAAGTCCCAATCCATCAGCATCAGGCCACCACCAGCGTTCTTTCATCAACTACTTCTGCTTTGATCCGTATTCCACAAGCCCCAAACCACCTCAATACTGCCAATTTTCTTCCTTTGCACCACCAGTTCCTACCCAAAGACCACCACTTCCATTAGCATAATCACCATGACCTATCACCTATAAAGAAAAACACAACAAAAACAACAGACCCACAACAGCCCACACTATGACCACCCACCGGATAGTTGCCATTTCTCTGACCAGCAACCCGTAGCAACACAGCCCCTTTACTCACTGCCACACAAGCAAATACCATAATCCAACAGTCCATCTCCCCTGCACAAACACCCCCTTAAATCTCACTTGTAACCATCATTCTCACATCATCACAGACCACACAGACAGCTACAATAGCAAAAAAAATCAATCAATACCTGTTAAAATAGGAGCAAACAGATTAGAGGATCAGAGATGTGAGAGAGAGATAGAGTGAAAAAGAGACGGGAGAGAACAGAAGACAAAAACAGGAAGAAAAATAAGAGAGCAGAGGAGAGATGGAGAATCTACAGAAATGAAGAGGGATTCGAAAAGAGAGAGAGAATGGAAGGAGAGAGTAAAAGAGCGAATCAGACAAGAGAGAGATAGAGAGATAGAAATCAGGGAGCAAAATGGAGAAGATGAGAAAAAAAGAGAAACAGAGAGATTGAGAGAGAAAAAGAAACGGAAGAAAGAGAGAATGAAGCAGAGAAAAGAGAATGAGGGAAAATACTGTGAGAAAAGGGAGAAGAAAGCTGGGAATCGAGAGAAGAGAGACGAGGGCAGTGTGAGGAAGAAAAGAGATAAGAAGATGTGAAAGAAGAGATAGAGAGAGAGAGAGAGAGAAGGAAGGCTAAATAGAAGAGGGGGCATTCGAAAAGAAAGACAAAGAGAGGCATAGAGAGATAATCGAGAAAGAGACTAGGGAGTGAGAGACATTGAATTTGGGGAAGAAATGATTCAGGATGAAGAAGAGAGTTTGTTTTTCTTGAGATTTTGATTATTTGGGAGAACCGAATTGGGGAAGTTGGTGGCTTTTGCTTTAGTTGTTTAGTTATCTCTCTTCATCTTTGCTTAATTTCTCTTTCGTTGATTTGTTTCTTTTGTCTGATTAAACTTATTCACTATTAATTAAGTAGGTTAGCTATTAGTTTTAGTGTAATCTAGTTTAAGCTTCACCTCTCAATTCTATTATAATGTTAGCATTTATGATTTGGCCCCATAGGATTTTTTTTTATCACTATGGAACTTTTTAATTTTTCTTTTTATGCAGTTAAGTCCCCCATAATATTAGATTGATCCCCCCTAGTTTTTTTTTTCTTTTAATTACACCTCGAATTAATTACAATTTGCCCCCATATTTGCATGAATTTACTGTTTGTCCCCTAATTTGCTTTAATTTTGCATAATTACCCCTTAGACTTCTGCAAATTTAAAACTTTACTCCTTGATTAGTTTGAACTTCTATTTTTACCATTTTATTCCTTAATTCTGTAGAATTTGCAATTTGCTCCTTAGTTTAACGGAATTTGCATTTTACTCTCTATTTGCTAGAATTTTATATTTTTAACACTTTATTGCTTTAAATTGTGGTACCTTCAATGCGCTTGTTCATTTTCTTAGCATTAAGTACCGGGTCTTCAAAGAGGTATCCCTATTCCTCGTCATTTACTCTTTATGTGCCCTAATGTGTCTTTATGTGATTTTTTTTATGCATGTTTTTTCATATATCTCTTCATTTATATTCTTTTTGCATATTTATGTATTTTATGTTATTTAAATTCAAATTTTATTATTTTGGCAAAAAGTGTAATATTTTATATTTAGGTAGTCAATGTAATAAATAAGTTGCAATTATATTATTTTAAGTAAAATTTTGTATTTAGATAGCAAGTGTAATAGATAGGTCATTTTTATTTTCCCCCCATTTTAAATTGTAAGTTAAAACCCCCTAGTGTAATAGTTAGAGCTTGGGTGGTTTTCATGTGTTTGTGTGCTTATATGTTTTGTCACTTTCATTAGGATTTCCACATCTAGAATAGCATGTTTACGTGCTATTTGCTCCTACGTGTTATCATGTGTCTTTACATATCTATTTGCTTTTGATTCATATTTTACTATTTTAATTCATATTTTGATCAGTTTTATTACTTCATCACCACACTAGTCCGATGCTAGTTGTGGTTTTCCTCACTTCCCCGCTAGTCCAACGCTAGTGGGGGATCCCCAGAAAGGGCTAGTCCAACGCTAGACCCTTAGGATATTTTAGTACTAGATGCACTCATGTGCATTTCATATCATTTCACACACTAATTTTTTAGGAAATTTTCATTTTTGCATGATTTGTATATATTTTATCATCTATTATCTATTTTTGACAAAAATTCAGTGCATGACATTTAGGTCACATTTTCACTTAGATTTTAGGCTATTTGTGTGCTCCAACTAGAAATAGTTGCCTACTCACGTGGAAAGCGGTAGCGTACATGCCATTCCTCCCTCCGTGAGTAGGAACATTCAGTCACAAGTTATTAGTCCCCCATACCCGTCATGTTGCACATCCACTTTCTTTCTTTACTTAATATATATTATTATTTTCTTTTTTTTTTGCATCGTATTTTGCATAGACACTCGTTACTCCCTCGAGGTCTTGATTCGAGTTTCATAATTAAGGCGATAATCCCGACTAAACCTAGACGGAACATGCTGACCCTCCCGATACTCATATTTAGACTTAGAATTTGCATTCATTTAGATACATCCGAACACAATAGAACTTAGGGTTAATTTAGAAAATTTTGATTAAACCTCGCAACTAGCTTCAGCTAGGTAGAAAGGGTGCCTTAGGCACAAGCCTTTGCCTTCCCTTTCTTCAAATGTGACTCGCGGACCTTTTTCTCTCGTTTTTCGTAGACCGGAGTCGGAAAAGGTTTTTTTTTTAAATACTTTTCTAAAATTTTTACTTTTGTTTTGTTAAACAATTTTTCGAATGACTTGGTACACCCTAACTCCATACCAAGTGGCGACTCCATTTCTTATAAATAAAACCCTTTTTCAAAAATCAGTTAGCCAAAACTGTCACACTTTTAGTCCCGGCCTTACTTTCTTTTAAAATACCATTTTTTCTAAAAAACACATTTTTACTAAAAACTCAATTTTTATCACACACGCACAATTTTTCCAAAACCTATCTTTTCATAGGAGGTCACCAGACCACACCGTCTTTTCGGGACGCGATAGTCAACGACCCCACCAATACCTTTTACGATTTTTGGGACGCAACAAGATTTTGGCAACTCCACTAGGGATCACTAGTGAGTCCGAGCATAAGGCTTAATCACTTTTTCCTACTTTAACCCTTCTATTCTATCGTGTTTGGATATTAGGATTGCATTTTTCTTTCCTAGGTTTTTAGGTTTTTCTTTTGCATCTCACACACTTCCCGTCTCTTGGCTACTTATGTGATGTATGTTTTATTTTCCTTTTGCTTTATCCAACCGCGCTTGCATTTGGGGAAGGAGTTCAATTACTCTTAGAGCCCACGCGTGTTACTATTACATTCCCTCCTCTCATAAGGGGCACTCCATACATGCTTTCGATGTCTTTACCCTTTTTCTCTTTTTGGTAGTTATCACCCACCCGTCTCGATTAGGAATAGGTTTGATCTACTTAGGCATGTGAGCGTGACACGATGTGCATGTAATCATATTTAGGAGATCACCCAAACTCTCGACTTAAGTTCATAATCTAGAGATTCGAAAACTTTTAAGATCCACGTGGACATGTGGCCGAGGCACGATGTGCACATAGCAGTGTCCGAGAGATCACTCGAGCCACCGACCAAGGGCTTTGGGATTGAGGACCCTTACCCTTAGTGATACGAGACGGCGATCTAGCCAATACCCAAGTTTGGATAATGAAAGACTCGACCCCTCTAACCCTCGGGATGGCGAACCTTGATACGATCTCGACCCACGATCCAACGAGTTAGCGAACCAAGTTTGAAGGTAGATGGCGCCACAAGCCAAGGTGATTACTTGGATTGATAAGCCTAGAACACCCAGAGAATTCCTAAGGTATTCAAAGAAAAGCTTTCAAGAAGCCAAGAGGGAAAACCCTTAATTTTTTTAACGTGATGTCTCATTATCTCTCTTACAATAGAGTGTCTATTAATAGCTAAAAGAAACAAGGCTTAATTGCCTTAAAGCCCTTACATTAGGTCCTAGGCTATTACAACTTGAAAAACAGGAAAAAAACATAAAACCTCGTAAAAGCCCGTATTATTCTGGAAGTGAACCGCGCGACAAACCGTAGGAGGATGATCCGCGGGTTCTTCCGCGGTTGTGTTGAAGAGAGTTTCTGGACACAAACCGCGGGAGAAACCGCGCGATGGAGTATCCGTGGTTTATGACGCGGTTTCTCTCGTGACTTGATCAACACTTCTGGACGTGAACCGCATGACAAACCGTGGGAGGCATCATCCGCGGTTTGTGCCGTGGTTTCTCTCATTCCTTCAACACTTGTATTTTGACAACTTTGTTCCTCTTGAATGAGCGTGCAATCGATTGTCATGAGTGATCACTATGTCCTCATCGCTCGGATTCGCATCACTTAGGTCTGAAAGCTTGGGAACCGATAGTCTAATTGAGTCTAGATGCATTAGTGAGCCCAACCTCATGCATCCATATAAAATAAGCCTAGGATAGAGTCGGCCTTACCCTATCAGGTACACTAGGCACGAGAGGAGAGAATCCACCCCCTTTATTTTTCTTGTTGTACTATTTGCTGCTATTTGTTTTATCGATGTATTATGTGATATCTGTTGAATAAACTAACATGCTCTCTCTTATTATTTGATTTGCGTTCACAACCATAGCATAAAGAACTCTGGCATGGTGCTCTTATAGGGAACCAACCCATTTTTGGCATGAGTATATTTTGTCGTCTTGCAAATTCATTGTTTTAAGGCATATATAAATTTTTGTGATTTTTACAAACCAAAATACCCAAGGATCCCATAATTGTAATTTCTATGAACCAAAAAAAAAATTTGACTTCTGTTAAGATTTCAACCCTGGGTTTTTCTTTTAAAAGCATTTTATGGTACATACATATTTTTCAGAGCCAAACACATAATTTTGAAATTATTAATCCTTTGTATAGTTCATAACTCGTTTTTCTCAAATAAAGTCATGCACCATTGATTGGATTAAATTTTATGATAAAATTTTCAAATGTTTGCATATTGTATCCTACTTTAATAAATTGTCATCACGCATTAAGCCTTAGAAGGGAACGCCATTTAGGGAACCCCATGGTAGGAATAAGCCAACCTTGCTTCCTGTGGGTACATAACCCTTTTCATGGGAAATTACACATTTAAATTTCTGTAAAACTTGAGAAGTAGGGCCTGTAGGTAAGGTATCTGACATGTTGATGTGCATCAGATGGACAGTCCACGATGCATCTACTAGATATTAGCAGTCATACCAGAAGTCAGAAAATGGCTGGCACTTCTCTCTTTCAGTGAAATCAATCAAGTGGTAGCTTTTCTAGGACTTGTTGGTGACTTTAAAGACATAGAGGTAGATGGACGCCTGGTAGAAGCTTTTGTTCACTTATGGGATTCTAGTTACTCAACATTTAGAATTGGAGATCGAGAGATGACTATTACTGTTGATGAGGTGACTGGGTTGTTAAACTTGACAACAGAACATACAGTGCTAGTGTTTTCAACTATAATAAGGGTCCCCTCTAGGACATGCATCCAAATTATTCATACATTTGCTAACTTTAGTATTTTTCTTTTTCTTTAAATAATAAATTTTGACAGTACCAATAACGAAAGGATAGCTGAATCAGTTTCCTCTCCAATATGTATTTTAGGTATTTTGAATCATAGCTTCTTTTCATAGAAGCCCCATTCAGACGCGGTCCCGTACCTGCCAATTGCAAAGCCGTATAAACATGAGTTCTAATTCAGATGTTTCAGAAAGAACGACTCAAGCAATATCAATGGATTTCTCTGCACTAGGGGCTCAGCTGAGTGAAGTATTGGGCAAGTTTAAGGATTTGAGTGCAGAAATGGCATCACAGAGGCGTGTCATTGACCAACTTGTTGCAAACAGCAGTGGTGGTGCCCCAAATAATCCAGTGCCGGTAGTTGACCATTCTCCTAAGCAGGTTAACCAATTACCTTTTTCATCCAATGTGCAAACCGCTTCCCTCTCACCTTTTACTAATCCGATTGAAGGACCTACTGCTCACGTCAATCCTAACCTACTACCTGTGTGCCCAAATTTTGTTCAAATGAACCTACCCAACTATCCACTTCCTCAGTCTCATCCACAAATCAACCCAAATATCCCACTCAATCTTCAGGCATCTCACAATCACACAGCAGAGCCTTTTGTATGGGATGTCGCCTCTCAGGGAAGGCCAGCTATGGATGAAATTGCTACACCAGTAGATAAGGACTTGCTTAAGAGGTTGGATTGGTTTGAAGAATTCATGAAGAAAAGTCAAGGGCTAAACAAACATGGCAGATTGAGTTATGATAATCTTTGTCTCTTTCTAGACGTTTAGTTACCATTGGGTTTCAAGGCTCCCAAGTTCACTAAATACGATGAAACTGGCAATCCGAAGACTCACCTCAAGACATTCGCTAACAAACTTGGCAAACTAGTTGATGATGAAAGTTTGCCTATGTGCCTATTTCCTGAGAGTTTGGAAGGAGGTGCATTGGACTGGTATTCTAATATGAAACCACAAGAAATAATAACTTGGTTACACTTGTCAACAGCTTTTGTGAAGCAATATGAATTTAATTGTGAATTGGCACCAACTCAAACTATCTTGGAGAGTACTAAGAGGAAACCTTCGGAAGATCACAAGACCTATGCTAAACGTTATAGAAAGCTGGCTGCTAAGGTGGAACTTCCTATGGATGAAGAGGAAATTGTTCGTACCTTTATTAAGGCACATGATCCTCCGTACTTTGAAGAAGTCTTCAGCATAACTGGGACCTCATTTGCTACTATCATTAACAAATTAGAAGAGTATGATGAGTTCATCAAGGCAGGCAAGATAGTTAATGTAACAGTTTTGAAATTGCAGTTGGAGACTCTACAAAACCAGAATCAAAACAACAATGGGAAGAAGCCCCAATTTAAGAAAAAAGAAGGAGAAGCTGCTTTTGTATGGGATCAAGGCCCGACTTTTAGACCTAGAGCTCAAAACTATCTTTCATACACGACCCCTTACCCACAACATCCCGATCCCCAAGCCATTTATCACACCAACACTCAGCCTCTTTATCCTCAACCCGTTTATCCAAATACCCAACCTATGTTCTAAAATCCTCAACCAGTACCCCAAAATAACCATCAACCACCAATGCAAATTCGCTCGAGACTTGCTTACCCTAACAATTATACTCCCCCCAATTAGCCTCAATGCACTGCAAACCAAGCAAACCCACCACAAAAATGGCCTAGGGCTTTCACTCCCCTTGGTCGCTCCCTGGATCAATTATATGAGCAATTAAGAGCAGCAAGTAAAATTGGCACGATTCCTTAGAAAACCTTTCCTAATGGGTTACCTCGTGACTATGATCATCAAGCCATCTGTGCCTATCATTCAAGGAGTCGAGGACACCCTACAGCTAATTGTTGGGCCTTGAAGCATAAAATTCAAGACATGATTGATGATGGGGAGATTGTGTTGAGGAGTAAAAGAGGACAAGCTATAAATGTTGACAATAATCCTTTGTTGTAGTATAAGCCAACTATCGGAATGATAACTTTGGATGAAGAATTCACTGATCCTACGGAATTGATAATCTTGATTGAAGAAATAGTAGGATTTATTGAAACTGATTACAGGCGAGCTAGAATGGTATTGTCTGAAAAAGAATTCATGGACCAACATATGGAAGATATTTTTGCAAGGAGAGTAGAATCACCGATAATCCAACCAAACGGGCCAGGTATTTTGGACAAAGTGCTATCAACTTCTAGTTCTTTGAATCAGCCATTTGTGCTGGATGTTCAGCTATTCAAATTGGAATCCCAGAACCAGAAATTATCGATCTACCAGAGCAATTGCCAATTAAGGATTTACAGCAAGTGCCGTGAAATTATGAAGACTGTGAATTTAATGATGACATTTCTGCAGTAATGAGGTCGGGAAGAATAATTGCTGAACCGGAAGTTGTTGTCATGGCTAAAGGAAAGGAGAGCACACTGCCCCCCAAACTACCAGTTAGCGAAAAAGAAGCTGAAGATTTTTTTGGAGTCTTGAAAAGAAGTGAGTATAAGGTAGTAGAGCAGTTGAGCCGTACGCCAGCACAAATTTCAATTCTTAACATTTTGTTGACATCTAAAATGCACCGAGATGCCCTTTTGAAAGTTCTTAATGAATCTCATGTACCCAAGGACATTCCTACTGAAAAGTTAGCTAGAATAGTGAGAAATGTCTTGGCATTTAATCAAATTACTTTTTCTAAAAATGAGTTGATTCTTGAAGGAAAGGGACATTGATAAGCGTCTAGTTTGCATATTTCTTAGTGTGTCTAAATTAGTATTTTATGCTAGTTTTTAGGGTTTAAATAATGAACAATAGTCACTTTCATGTCTATTTCTTCCAATCTTAAGTTTGTAGGTAAAATGTGCAAATGTGTGGTTTAATATGCAATTCTTTGTATTTTGTAGGTTTTAGCTATAACGATCATCACTTTGGATCAAATGAAGCATATTGGGATGATATTAAATGTGATTTGAAGCTGATGAGGAGTGGCAAGAGAAGAGGACCAATGATGTGGCATGATGAAGCAACGATAGAAGAAGAATTGGTGATGAAAGGATTTCACTGCACCGATATGTTTTGATATTTTGGTCAGAACTGGAGCTAGAGAGAGTGAATTGAGATGATTCTTGAAGCAATTTAAAGCTAAGAGAATTATCTACAATTCTTATGAAGACCTCAAAGTCTGATTCTCACGTTTACAATGTCAAATTGCCACATTACTGAAGCATTCTTGGGCAGCGATGCTCTTCCAACCATGTCTCGATATTTTGGCCATATCTTTGTGTACACAACTCCAAATGACCTGATTTTTGTGCTCCTGGAAAGCTAACTCAAAGAGATATAACTTTCATGTTCAGAGTAAAAGCTAGTTTGTCCAACTTTCTGACAGAACCCGCAGCTGAATCCGCACCGCGGGTACGGTCAAAAAGTTATTAATTGAAGCCGTGGCTATATCCTTGCCGCGGGTTCCAGGCGCGGGTTCAGGGCGCAGACGTATGATTTTGAGGCACTTTGGGGCTATCTTTCAAGGGGGCAATTCATACTCCTGGTGGACAGTGAGAATACATCTTAGGAGGGTTTTAAAGTGCTAAAAACACAAGAGAGAAGCATAGCATAGCATAGAGAGAGAATAGCATAGAATAGCAAGGGTCTCTCTTAGAGAGATTTTCTCTCTTTGAGAGAGCCACCCCTTTAGATTAGTAAATCTCTCTATAGAATAGTGCTCTTTGGAGGATTCTCTTGTACACATCAAGATTGGAGGAAGAATAGAAGATTTGAACTTGTTCATCAATCAATAAGTTTTCTTTATTCTATTTTTGTCTCTTTCTTGATTTATATGGATTTGTCTATTAAAGTTTTGATCTTTTATGTGAAATCCACCATGGGTACGTGCTAAATTGTTAATCTAGGGTTAGAGGAAACTAATCGCTTCATGCATATGACTTATTATGATTATTCATGTTATCTTGTGCTTATTTGTTCTCTATTTTGGTTTGCATGGATTTGTAGCTGCTTGATCACCAACTATGAATTGATAGTTGTTATTATGCAATGAGAGTTGGTAATGATAATGGAAAAGGAATAGCTAAAGTCTAGGTTGCATGTCACACGAGAGTAGTGGTGCTCCTAGGTGGGTCAATTAGGTAATTCATGTGATTAATGAACCAATACTAGTATCTTTACCATGAGAGTAGGAAAGAACTAGTAGGGAGGTAATCGTTAACTTGTCACGAGAGTGAAGGTTAAGTATAATTGGGATTGGACCCTAACCAAGACAAGAACCAATAGCATGAGTTGATCTTTTCATTTATACGTTTCCTCATTCGTTAACTCTATGCCCTAGTGTCTTAAGATTGCGAGTTTTCTCCAATATTGTTATTCTATGGAGTTGTTAGTTTAGTTGTTTATTTTATACTTTGTTCTTCACATTGTTAATTGGTTGTTTAGATAATAAAGTGAGCAATAAAACCTTAGTACTTCAATAACCTTTTCCCTATGGGATCGACCCTGTTCCCCTATACTCAATACGATCTGTGCACTTGCAGTATATAGGGTAATTAGGTTTTATAACTTGATTATTTGTGTGTGATATAATTGGATTATTTGCTATATTTTTAGACCTAATTACACGCCTATCAGACATAACAAGGCTTTGTATATATCGGTGAGGTATAATGGGAAGCACTTGCCCAGATTTTTTATCGACAATGGATCTGCTTTGAACATCTACCCATGGAGTACGTTACAAAAGTTGGGGTATCTACTATCACAAATTCGACATCTCCGACCATTGTCAGAGGGTTTGATAGCTCAAAAAAGAAGACTATGGGGCGAGATTGATCTTGTGCTCGAAATGGGTCCTGCCCAGTATCAAGTTACTTGCCAAGTCATGAATTTTCTAAGAATATATAATGTGTTGTTGGGGCGACCATGAATTCATTCTTTGGGATCAATACCATCATCCCTGCATCAAATGGTGAAATTCATTATGGATGACAAACAAATTACCATGTTCCCTGAAGATGATTGCACTGTGATGATAAATCGTAGATCTTCTGGGAAAGCAAAAGATATGTTACCACTTGATCAAGGATTTCGCGCTTCTGATATTGTGTCTATTAATTGGATTCCTGAAAGAAAGTCCCCTGTTAAGCCATTGCTGCTAAATGCCAATATTGTGATTGCCAAGAAATTGATTAGAGCAGATTATCAGCCGGGAAAGGGCATTGAAAAACTGCTACAAGGAGTCGTGGAGCCTATTTAGTTAATTGAGCAGAGAGATACCTTTGGGTTTGGTTTTCACCCAACAGGTAAAGATGTAAAGAAAATGAAAGAAAAGAAGAAGGCTAAAAAGAAAGGAACACAGGTTCCACTTTATATTCCTCCACTGTATCATAGTTTCTCGAAGTCATTCGGTGTTGTCATTTCTGAAAACTGCTATGAGAAAGACGATGTTGAGGAAGGAATGAGCCACCTTTTTATTAGAATGACTGGTGTAGAGGAAGCATTTAATACTGTTGGTTTTGAGGAAATTGAAGAAAGAGCATTGAACAACTGGACTGCCGATTACTTCCCTGTACGAAAGGAGTTTCGGTAAATTTGGGATTGTTTTTGTTTAGTGTTCATTTCTAGACAGAGTCCTAGAATGAATCTTTCTTTATATATTATATTGCTAAAGTCAGGCTCATATCATGTCTTGTATCTACTTTTCAATGAAAATGGTTTTGAACTTTTTCTGTTTTTAAGGTTTGAACTGCATCTTTACGTTTTTCTCAGAAGGATAATACTACACTCATGTGATTGTATATATTTCACTTTTTAAATAAATGCATTCTGAGTTTAATGAAATAAATATTGTGCCCTTTTGTCTATCCATTTATGTTGCCTTTTACTTTCATTTTCAAATGGCTGAAAAAAACTGCTTATGATCCTTTGGATGTCACTTTGCTTGAAATCGATGAATGCTATTTCGATATCTCTCTGAATTCTAAAATAATGCAAACCGCTGAATGAGAGTGAGAGTGATATTGAAGAAGATTATGATTCTGTATTTAAGAATCTTGAACAATACGAAGAAAAACCCAAGCCAAACTTGGAAGAAACTAGAAACCAATTAATATTGGCACTGAGATAGAAGTGAAAGAAATTAAATCAGTGTGCACTTAAACAAGAAGCAAAGAAAAGAGATGATTGAATTCCTCACGATATTTCAGGATGTGTTCGCATGGTCTTATGATGAATATGCCTGGAGTATCCACAGACATAGTAGTTCACAGATTACTCACTGATCCAAACTTCCTTCCAGTAAAACAAAAACCCCGTAAATTTAAACCTGAAATGAGCCTTAAGATTAAGGAGCAAATAGTCAAGCAGTTCAATGCCAAAATCATTATTGTGTCCCACTACCCCATTTGGCTATCAAATATGGTCCCGGTTCCTAAAAAGTCAGGAGAGGTACAGGTTTGCGTAGATTATCGGGATTTAAACAAAGCCAGTCCAAAAGATGATTTTTTTTTTTGTCTAATATTCACATTCTATTGGATAACACAACAGGACATGAAATGGACTCGTTCATTGATTGTTTTGCTGGATATCATCAATTCCTGATAGTGGAAGAGGATAGGGAGAAGACAGCATTTATCACCCCATGGGGCACATTTTGTTACAGAGTTATGCCTTTCGAGTTGAAAAATGCTAAAGCCACTTATCAAAGGACTATCACTACGTTGTTCTACGACATGATTCACAAGAAGATAGAAGTTCATGTGGATGACATCATAGTCAAGTCTAAGAGGCCCGAGGATTATTTGGTGGATTTGAAGAAATTGTTTGAGAGATTAAGAAAGTATAATCTGAGGTTGAATCCTGCAAAATGTGCTTTTGGGTCCCCTACCGGCAAGTTGTTGGGTTTCATTGTTAGCAAGAAAGGTAGTGAGATAGATCCTACAAAGATAAAAGCCATACAGGATATGCCGATTCCAAAGACGCAAAAAGATGTGAAGAGTTTCTTAAGAAAGATGAATTTTATTGGTAGATTTATTGCTCAGCTAACCTTCACTTGTGAGCCACTGTTCAAGTTATTAAGAAAGAACGCCCCAATGAATTGGAATGCAGATTGTCAACGAGCTTTTGATAAGATTAAAGATTATCTGTTGAATCCTCCTGTTTTGGTGCCACCAAAGCTAGGCCGACCACTCATCATGTATTTCTCAATTCTAAACGGAACAATGGGTTGTGTTTTGGGCTAGCATGATGATTCAGGAAAAAAAGAGCAGGCAATATATTATTTGAGTAAGAAATTCACGGCTTATGAGATGAATTATTCATTCTTGGAAAGGTTGTGTTGTGCACCATCTTGGGCTACTCAAAAGCTCAGGCAGTATCTTTTTAATCACACCACTTATCTCATTTCTCGTTCTGATCCTTTAAGATATTTATTGGAAAAACCGATGTCCACTGAACGCATGGCCAAATGGCAAATGGTTCTTTCAGAGTTTGATATTGTCTTCACCACGCAACAGGCAGTAAAAGGATAGGCCATAGCTGATCACTTGGTAGAAAATCCAATAGATGATGATTATCAACCACTCAACGCTTACTTTCTGGACGAAATGATTTTGTTCATTAGAACAGTTGAAGACATGAATGAGCAGTACACAGAGTGGAGATTATTCCTTGATGGCGTTTCAAATTCTTTTGAGGCTGGGATTTGAGCTATTTTGGTATCACCCGAAGGGAAGCATTATCCTGTAATTGCCAAATTATGTTTTCCCTATACTAACAACATGGCCGAATATGAAGCTTGTATCTTAGGGTTGAAAATGACTTTGGAGATGGAGATTAAGGATTTGAGAGTGTTTAGTGATTCAGACTTGCTAGTGCATCAGACGCTTAAACATTGGGCAACTCGAGATTCTAAAGTCATTTTGTATCATTGCAGTCTATTCAATTTAGCCTCTAAATTCAAGAGTCTGGAATTTTCGGCATATTCTGCGAACTCGTAATGTCTTTACAGATGCTCTAGCCACGATATCTTCCACGATTAAACACCCCGATGAATTAGTGATTGAGCCTATTCAAGTTCATCTTCAAGAGGAGCCGGCCCACTGTTTGCGCATCGAACCGAAACCTGATAGTCTTCCCTGGTTTCATGATTTGAATAAATATCTAAGGAGCGGATTTTATCCCTAAATGCCAGTACAGTGTCTAAGAATTTTTTTCGAAAAATGTCTGCAAGATTTTTCCTAAATGGAGAAGTTTTATACAAAATGTCAAGTGATTTGGGCCTCTTTGAGATGCGTCGACGAGAAAGAAGCTGAGTATTTGACTGAAGGAAGTACATAGTGGTGTATGCAGACCGCATATGAATGGACACTTGCTGGCCAAGAAGATCATGAGAACAGGATATTTTTAGCTCACCATAGAGCACTGACTGTGTTGTATTCGTCAGAAAGTGCGTTAAATGTCAAGTGCATGGTGATGTAATACATACCCCTCATTCGGAACTTCACAGTATGACTGCTCTTTGACCGTGCTCAATGTGGGGAATGGATGTGCTTGGAGCCATCGATCCTCCTACTTCAAATGGGCATAAATTCATCCTAGTGGCAATTGAGTATTTCACCAAATGGTTAGAAGCAGAATTTTACAAGCAAGTGACCAAAAAGGTGGTAGCAGATTTTTTTAAGAATCCTATAATTTGTCGTTTTGGTGTGCCTGAAACTTTGATCACTAACAATGCAAAGAATCTCAATAATGACATGGTAGATGGATTGTGTAGTTTATTCAAGATCAAACACAAAAACTCTGCTATCTACAGGCCTAAGGCTAATGATGTTGTTGAAACTACCAATAAGAATTTGAAGAAAATCATTTGAAAGAAGATTGATATTTATCAAGATTGGCACAAGTTGCCCTTTGCACTTTTGGCCTATAGAACAGCAATTAGAACTTCAATTGGGGTAACTCCTTATTCTCTCATGTATGGAATGGAGGTAGTTCTACCTGCAGAGGTAGAAATTCCTTCTTTACGCATTCTGATGGAAGCCCAATTGGAAGAGGCCGAGTGGTTACGGGAACGCCACGAACAATTGGCACTCATTAATGAGAAGAGGTTAAATACTATTTGTCATGGACAATGTTACCAATGACGAATAGCTCGTGCTTATAATAAGAAAGTTAGGTCGCGTCTATTTGAGGTGGGGGATAAAGTCTTGAAACAGATCCTTCCAAATCAAGAAGAGGCTAAGGGCAAATTTGTCCCAAATTGGCAAGGTCCATTTATTGTGAAAAAAGTACTATCAGGAGGAGACCTTGTTCTGGCAGAAATGGAAAGGACAAGTGTTTCCCCAGATCATTAATTCAGACATGGTGAAAAAGTTTTACATTTAATTAGCAAGTTTTTTTTTAAAAATTATTGCAAAAGATGATGGGTCAGAAGCGGGCCTTTTTTCTTTTCCTTAAATATTTTCTTTCCCTAGTTTTTCCCTTCTAAGCCTTCAGAATCTATAAATTTCGTTTCATAGCTCACTTGATAGTCACACCCGATATTGGGGCAAATTTTATTTTTGTTGACTGTTGGGTTTAAAAAAAAAGTGTAAGAATGATACAAAAAGAAAATCCCATGAGAAAGTGATAAACTAGGGAAAAATTTAAAATAAATAAAAAAAGAGAGAAGAAAGAAAGGAGAAAGGAGAAAGAAGAAAGAGAATCCCAAAAAGGCAAGAAATAAAGTTAGGATAAGTCATTCTAAAAATGCGACCTCAAGCTAATCAATGCTTTCATGAATTTTGCTTTCTAGCTTTTAACCTTTTGAGCACCTTACCTGACCTCGTTACAAAAGCCGAGAATGTTACCAACCTCCGTCTTTATTTTGTGATAATTTTGAAATGAAAATTTGCAAATCAATAGAGCATATGATGTTAATATATCCATCCTTAATCAATCAAGGGAGGATTGTCTTACTAATGCCAAATATTTTAATGCCAATCTGATTTCATGAAAAGGGAGACAACTGATCAAGACCTGAATGTTGCTTGCTTTATTTTTCCTCTACAAAGCTGAAAACCCGAAAGGGCGCCTGAAAAAAAAATTTAAAAAAAACAAAGAAAAAAAAAGAAATAAAATGGGAGGGGGAAATCTTGGTGAAAACCCGAAAGGGCGCTGAGGCCAGGTAACTACGGATAAAGGCTCACAAGTGAGGAAATAAGATATCTGTGCATGGAATGTGGAGTTCTTCATGGAAGCTGGTGACCTTGGTTACTTGAGGTTTTTCTTTTATATTGATCATCGTGTAGCAATCATGGAAGTTCAAGTAGAATGAGATCCAAAGGATCAAAGTAGCAAATGTTTCAGAGCTGTTGCCCAAAAATTCATTTTTTTAACAAAGTGTAACAATTTATTCTTTGTTTTGTGATTAAAATCAAAAGTTTCACGCATTTCATTTGAAATAATATTTATGGTGTAGAATTTCCTTTACTATACTGCATGTAAAGTATTTTTCCACTGATTTATGATTGAAAATTTGAGGATTATTTTGTTTGAAATTAGAATAAAAGCAACGACAATCCTAAATTTATCAAAAGCCCGAGATACACATGGAGGAAAGACAATATGGATATATGATTGGAACTATGAACCAAAATGTGTTAAAATAAAAAATTTGTAGAAAGTGAAGCGCGAGACAGTATTAGCTTTTAGAGATGACAATTCTCATGTTTATACGTACAAGCAGAGTAAGGGATCGCCATGTGGTGGCATTATATTCCAATGTAGCCGTTAGTTTTCTTTTGCAGGTGCGAGTGCGCTACTATCGCTAGAGGCCTTCATTAAGGATGAAAATTGAGATAATTCTTTTTAGTTATTGATGGTTTGGTCAGTGACACAATTCAATGTAAAGATTGCATTCAAATTAACACTGGGGCAAATTTTTTGAGAAAAAATTTGATTCTTTTGAGATTAACTTTATGCTTCGGAATTAGGGCAAAATACCATGAAAGATTGATTTAAACTGGAGCAAATTTTTTAATTTTTTATTATTTGTTTTTCTTTCTTTCTTTTAATTTAAAAAAAAAAGAGAAGAGAAAAGAGAAAAATCGATTTTGAATTAAAATTGAATGTTTTTTTTTTGAGTTTCTCTAAGTCTTAAATTTTCGTATAAATTTATTTTGTCTAGCAGCCTGGGCATCGCTTTCTGTATTTACTTTATGAATTTATTTTGTCCAGCAACCTGGGCAGTACTTTTTGCATTTAGTTTATATGTTTATTGTCTAATAGCTTGGATCGCTTTAGGTTATTTTAGTTTAGCGATTCAAATATTACATTTCTTTCTTTGTTTTGCTCACAAGTTTTGAAAAGTTTGAATTTTTGTGTTACCATTTACGGTTGTGTTTCGCATCTATAGTTCACTTGCCCTGAGTTACGTTTGACCTGATTCCCTTCATCGGGATATGCAGACAACTCCTAGAGAGTTCGGTCACATATTTTTCTATGATTCATCTGTTCATTGGTTTACATCTCAACATATTCTTATACAGTGCATGTTTAGATGTTTTAGTTTACATTCTTATCTATTTGTACATTAGGTGAGTCAAAATTTGGTGTTGTCTACGTCTTTGTCTGAAATCTCTATGAGATTCCCGACAAAGAGGGGCAAACTGTAGATATCAAATTTTGACACACCATTTATTTTTCAAACATGGGAGGTATGTTTGTGTTTTTTGGGTCAAATTCTAATTTTTTAATAAAAAGGGAAACAAAATCAGTTTTCGGGGGGCAAAACAATAAGTTTCAACTGTAAATATTTTTTCATTATTTTTGAAGTTTTAAATTCATATTTTTACTTTCATATGTATTTTTTTTAATTTTTCTGTGATTTTTCAGATTTAATTGGTATTCTCTTTATATTTTACCAGCACAAGGGCAAAATGGTAATTTTGCCTTACGAACACCATTTTAGCTTATTTTAGGTCCCAAATTTATTTTTCAAATTCTTTAAGAATGTTTCTAAATTTTCTTGATTTTTTCGAGGACGATTGCTATTTTTTCTGTAAATACTATATTCAGGGGCAAAATCGTTACTTTACGGTTTAAATTCATTTTTTGCCAATTTTCAAGTCATAAATGTATTTCCTAGGGTTTTAAACTTATTTTTTATTTTTGGTATTTTTTCAGGCCAATAGCTATTTTTCTGTGTATTTTCGTTGTCCAGGGGCAAAATCGTTATTTTACAATTTAAATTCATTTTTCACCAATTTTTTAGTCCTGAATGCATTTCCTAAGATTTTAAGCTTATTTTTTTATTTTTGGTAATTTTTTGAGGTCAATAGCTATTTTGTGTGTATTTTCGTTGTCAAGGGGCAAAATCGTCATTTCACACCCTGAACACATTTTTATTAGTTTTAAGCTCTAACCTTTATTTTGAAATGTACTTTGAATTTTTGGAAAATTTTGGAGATTACTGTCATTTCTTTGTATTAATTTTTAATTTTTTGGGTAAAAAATATTTTTCTTAAATAAAATTAGAATTTTCATTACCAGTGGCATTTTGTTATTTTGTAGTATTCTTGGTGACCAAGATAACTAGCTTTATAAATATCCCCCTTAAATCAGAAAAGAAAAGGGCAGAAAAAATCAAAAACCCTAAAAACATATTTCTATCAAAAGAATAAAGATTAAACACACACTAAATCACCACAAACACACACACAAAACAACCGTCATTTGCGATTGCTGTATTGATCATCGTTCAAATCCACTGTTCAACCTTCAAAGTTACTATTCATCACCAATTTGTCTTCCAAGTTTAAAAGGTAAGTTCTTAATTATTCTTTTGTTGATTCACTTTTATTCCATTTCTTTGTGAAAATCTGATGTTGTGTTTAGTTGTTTTGAATTTTTGTTTGAGTTTATTAGATTGTTCTTCTATTTTTTATTTCTGGGTTCGTTCATTATCTTCTCCACATTCACTGGTTCATCTCTTTTTCCACCACCAATCTCCGTCACCCACAAAATTGGTAGTCCCAAAGTCACCGCCTAAACCACTATCACAACCTCCCTCCACCACCTGTTGCTTACAAACTACCCATCTCCAACCACAAGAACCACCAGAATCCCCACATCTCCGCCCATCACAAACAGCAAAGCTCAACCTATCCAAGTCCCTCACCAACAGTAATATCAAACCTGCAAAACAATTTGATAAATAACCCAAATCGCCTCTACTATCAGTTCTTCCCAATCAGTCATTTCCATCTTCAAAGATCCACCAAAACCTCCATAATTCCTCCTCCTGACCACAATCTTCAACCATAAGACCCAAAGCCATTGCCTCCAATTACCACCGAAAAAAACCTCAAATCACAGCCCAAATATCAAATTCAAACCACCAGCAAGAGCTCCACCAATACCACCCACAACAACCAAAAAATCAACCTCCAATTTATCAGCCGTTTAAACCAAAATGGCCAAATCATAGTCTCAGGCTACTAACATGAAATTACAAACAACTGGCAAATCCAAATCACAAAGTCCCAATCCATCAGCATCAGGCCACCATCGGCGTTCTTCCATCAACTACTTTTGCTTCGATCCGCATCCCACAAGCCCTAAACCACCTCAATACTGTCAATTTTCTTCCTTCGCACTACCAGTTCCAACCCAAAGACCACCACTTCCATCAGCATAATTACCATGACCCATCTGCTGTAATGAAAAACACAGCAAAAACAACAGACCCACAACAGCCCACACTATGACCACCCACTAGATAGCTGCCATTTCTCCGGCCAGCAACTCGTAGCAACACAGCCCCTTTTTTACTCACCGCCACCCAAGCAAATACCACAATCCAAAAGTCCATCTCCCCTGCACAAACACCCCCCATAAATCTCACCTGTAACCATCATCCTCACATCATTACAGACCACACAGACAGCCACAATAGCAAAAAGAATCAATCAATACCTGTTAAAATTGGAGCAGACAGATTAGAGAATCGAAGATGTGAGAGAGAGATAGAGAGTGAAAGTGAGACGGGAGAGAATAGAAGACAGAAACAGGAAGAAAAATTAGAGAGCAGAGGAGAGATGGAGAATCTGTGGAAACGAAGAGGGACTCGGAAAGAGAGAAAGAATGGAAGGAGAGAGTAAAAGAACGAATTAGACAAGAGAGAGAGAGATAGAAATCAGGGAGCAAAATGGAGAAGATGAGAAAAAAGGAGAAACAGAGAGATTGAGAGAGAAAAAGAAGCAGAAGAAAGAAAAGAGAGAATGAAGCAGAGAAAAGAGAATGAGGGAAATATTGTGAGAAAAGAGAGAAGAAAGCTAGGAATCGAGAGAAGAGAGACGAGGGCAGAGTGAGGAAGAAAAGAGATAAGAAGATGCGACAGAAGAGATAGAGAGAGAGAGAGAGAGAGAGAGAGAGAGAGAGAGAGACGGAAGGCTAAAGAGAAGAGGGGGCATTCGGAAAGAAAGACAAAGAGAGGCATAAAGAGATAATCGAGAAAGAGACCAGGGAGTGAGAGAAATTGAATTTGGGGAAGAAATGATTCAGGATGAAGAAGAGAGTCTGTTTTTCTTGAGATTTTGATTGTTTGGGAGAACCGAATTGGGGAAGTTTGTGGTTTTTGCTTTAGTTGTTTAGTTATCTCTTATCATCTTTGCTTAATTTCTCTTTTGTTGATTTGTTTCTTTTGTCTGATTAAACTTAGTGACTTTTAATTAAGTAGCTTAGCTATTAGTTTTAGTGTAATCTAGTTTAAGCTTCACCAATCAATTCTATTATAATGTCGGCATTTATGATTTGGCCCCATGGGATTTTTTTTCATCACACTAGAACTTTTTAATTTTTATTTTTATGCAATTAAGTCCCCCATAATATTAGATTGATCCCCCCTAGTTTTTGTTTCTTTCAATTACACCTTGAATTAATTACAATTTGCCCCCATATTTGCATGAATTTACTGTTTGTCCCCTAATTTGCTTTAATTTTGTGTAATTACCCCTTAGACTAGTGCAAATTTAAAACTTTACTCCTTGATTAGTTTGAACTTCTATTTTTACCCTTTTATTCCTTAATTTTGTAGAATTTGCAATTTGCTCCTTAGTTTAACGAAATTTACATTTTACTCTCTGTTTGCTAGAATTTTATGTTTTTAACACTTTATTGCTTTAAATTGTGGTACCTTTAATGCACTTGATCATTTTCTTAGCATTAACTACCGGGTCTTCAAAGAGGTATCCCTATTCCTCATCATTTACTCTTTATGTGCCCCAATGTGCTTTTATGTGATTTTCTTTTATGCATGTTTTTTCATATGTCTCTTCGTTTACATTCTTTTTGCGTATTTATGTATTTTATGTTATTTAAATTCAAATTTTGTTATTTTGGCAAAATGTGTAATATTTTGTATTTAGGTAGTCAATGTAATAAATAAGTTGCAGTTATACTATTTTAAGTAAAATTTTGTATTTAGATAGCAAGTGTAATAGATAGTTCATTTTTATTTTCCCCCCTTTTAAATTGTAAGTTATAAACCCCCGGTGTAATAGTTAGGCCTTGGGTGCTTTTCCTATGTTTGTGTGCTTATATGTTTTACCGCTTTCATTAAGATTTCCGCATCTAGAATAGCATGTTTACGTGCTATTTGCTCCTACGTGTTATCATGTGTCTTTACATGTCTATTTGCTTTTGATTCATGTTTTACTATTTTAATTCATATTTTTATCAATTTTATTACTTCGTCACCACATTAGTCCGACGGTAGTTGTGGTTTTTCTCACTTCCCCGCTAGTCCAACGCTAGACCCTTAGGATATTTTAGTGCTAGGTGCACTCGTGTGCATTTCATATCATCTCACATACTAATTGTTTGGGAAATTTTCATTTTTGCATGATTTGTATATATTTTATTATCTATTATCTATTTTTGACAAAAAATTCACTGCATGACATTTCAGATACATTTTCATTTAGATTTTTAGGACATTTGTGTGCTCCGACTAGAAATAGTCGCCTACTCACGTGGAAAGCGGTGGCGTACACGCCGTTCCTCTCTCCGTGAGTAGGAACATTCAGTCACAAGTTATTAGTCCCCCGTACCCGTCATGTTGCATACCCACTTTCTTTCTTCACTTAATATATATTATTATTTTCTTTTCCTTTGCATCACATTTTGCATAGACACTTGTGACTCCCTCGAGGTCTCGATTTAGGTTTTGCAATTAAGGCGATAATCCCAACTAAGCTTCAACGGAACATGCCGACCCTCCCGATACTCACATTTAGACTTAGAATTTGCATTCATTTAGATACATCCAAACACGATAGAACTTAGGGTTAATTTAGGAAATTTTGATTAAATCTAGCAACTAGCCTCAACTAGGTAGAAAGGGTGCCTTAGGCACAAGCCTTTGCCTTCCCTTCTTCAAATGTGACTCCCGAACCTTTTTCTCTCATTTTCGTAAACCGGAGTCGGAAAAGGATTTTTTAAAATATTTTTCTAAAATTTTTACTTTTGTTTTGTTAAATGATTTTTTGGGTGACTTGGTACACCCTAACTCCATACCAATTGGTGACTCCATTTCTTATAAATAAAACCATTTTTCAAAAATCAGTTGGCCAAAACTGTCGCACTTTTAGTCCTGGCCTTACTTTCTTTTAAAATGCCATTTTTCTTAAAAAACACATTTTTACTAAAAACTCATTTTTTATCACACACGCATAATTTTTTCAAAACCTATCTTTTCAAAGGAGGTCACCGAACCGAACTGTCCTTTCGAGACGCGACAGTCAATGACCCCACTAGTACTTTTTACAATTTTTGGGGCGCAACACACAGAACTGTTCATCCACAGATCCGTCCACAGATTGCATGGTGTAAAGGCCTTTTGAAAAATGATTTTTGCGATTTTTCTCAAACCTTTTTTGATCTAAATTGTGAGAAAACCCTTTTAACACGTAAAATTAATTTAAAAACCATAAATACAACCTTAAGAACTCATATTAATTATTCAAAACACTTTTAAACAATTAAGAACTTATCTTAAAAATCAAACTCTTGATTTTTCTAAAACAATTTTGAGACAAAATTCATCAAGAACAAACCATCCATATTTATGACAATTAAATAAATACAAATTATATAGATATAATCAAAGTAGGCTCCGATACCACTGTAAGGCAATAGGGGGAGTAATGCATCAAAAAATTTAAAAATTTATTACCTTAGCCATAAATCTCTTTGATATTATCTATACGATTAAAGGGTATATAGTACAAATACCTCAAGCATAGAAGATTTCTATGCTTCAAAGGGCAAGATCCTATTCGATGGAGGTGTTGATCTACCATGAAAAGCCCTCCAAGTGTCGAGCCTCCAACGGTATCCACACGAACATGATCTTTAGGAAACTTTGGGCTTGCTTGCTTTGCCTTTTGAGTGCTAGCTCCCTTGAATGATTATGAAGAACACAAGAAGACAAAGAGTAGAAGATAAAACCCTAACTATTAGGAGAAAGAGAAAGTGGCATTTTCTTGGAGAAGAAAAATTGCCACCTCCCTCTCAATTTTTCTCTCTCTTAATTTTGTGTTGTGTTTCATCAATCATTCAAGAGTCAATGCATGGGCTTATTTATAGATGTAGCATCCTAATCTTTAAGGAATCAAATGCAATTGGAAACCAAGAAGGTTTAGGAAGCTTACCTTAAGCTAATCCTATTCCTTTAGGAAACCTATTCCAAAAGGAAACCAAAGAGCATCTTAATTTCTTTTAAGAAACTAATTTCCAACAAGACTTAGAATATTTATAAATAAGTCCTTTAAGTTAATTTATCACATAAATTAACCCCATAAGTATCTTATACTTATCTTAATAACAATTTAACCCAAGGACCATGTTCTTATTGTGTGTGACCCATTAGGTTCCATTCACGTTGGTAATAAGTACAAATTATAACTCATTAATTAATTAATTAAGAGCTAGATAAATTAAACACTTTAATTTATCATTACTTCACTAGTTAATTAATTTGCATTTATAGATCAGGAGTGGCGTCTAGCAATGCATCATGACCACCCAAGTGAGTAGGAAAGTCATATGGTAGAGCACACCTATCAATGATAATGTTACCGTGTAATTAATATCCTTTCACCACACTATATCCCAATTAGTATATGAGTGTAGTGTGCACTCTTTAAATGACTAATTAATGATTTCTTGTTCTCGAAATATAACTTTTCATAAAAGTATAACCTTGAAACACTTTCAATTTATACTTTCACTTTTGCACAAAAGATTCTTTGAGTTATATTTCAACAAGTGACCAATCCGAGATATACTCTCCTTTAATAAGGAGCGGTGAATCCTATATCGATTACTCACTATCCTTCCATGCTTCATACTATACCCAATCTCTACTATATGGGCTACTCTTTTACGAACAGAGAGCAATAGAGTCATGGTAATCTCGAGTCTAAGGATCACTTACACTATTGCCATTAAGAGTACAATTCATTGGCACTATGAATAGTAACTCTTGGCGGATCAATCCAATGAACTTGTTCTCTAACAAGCATCCCATTACCAGCTTAGGTGTCACACACCATAGTTGCCGAGATCAACTACTACTTACCATAAGATAGAGGCAAACTATGTGCTAGTCTTCCCGTATTAATGACGTCCAATCTCATTAATACTACGACTAGGGATATTTAAGAATATATCATAATGTGTAATAAGAGTCTCATCATTGTAACTCTTACAATCTCTTATACAAAATTAATATTCTATGGACTTTATCAAATAAACAAGTAATATAAATAACAAGTATTAAATGACAGAGAAAATGCCACATATATAAGTATAACAAGAAATAAGCGTAATATAAAAATCTCAAAAACTGACTTAGTTTTAGGGCATGCACTAACATATAGCTAATCACTTGGGTTCTGTTTGGGTGTTTTATAATGATCCTTTTTCATGTGCATTTGTGGGTGAAAGTTCTCAACACATCTCACTTTCGGTTCATCACAGTCAACTGCCATCTGAGTTGATTATATCTGCAATTTGTGCTAGATGTACAATACCCGAAAGAACAGACTTATGGAATTCTCTTCTTGTAGATAGGCCTACTTTGGGGGCATGGATGGTGTTTAGGGATTTCAATGTTATCACTGAAGCAAAAGAGATGAGGGGAAGCAGACCTTTTCAACTCTCTGAAGCTACGGATTTCCTATCTTTCTTGGCTTCTAGGTCAGCTTTTTGATGCTGGTTTTTCTGGCTCTACTTTTACTTGTTGCAATAATAGACATAGAATAGCCAGAATTTGGAAGAGGCTTGATCAGGTGGTGTTGAATGCTAAATGTGTAAAAAATCTCCAAGTTTTAGTAACTTATTTGTCCAGGGATCTATTTGACCATTCACCATTGTTGATGTCGACAAAAACCAGGTTCGATTGTAAACCGAAGACTTCAAATTTTTTAATATCTAGACTTCTCATTCTCAGTTCCTGGACATCATGAGGGACTCCTGGCAGCAGTAGTTAGGGGGGTGCTCCAAACTAGATTCTATGTGGGAAACTTCATCAGTTTAGGGGCATTCTTTAGGCATGGAATAAATCTGTCTTTGGAAATGTTTTTCACAGGTTAAAGGTAGCGGAGCAAATAGTTCAGGAGGCTGAAATTAGAATAGGAGATGAGAATTTTCCACCGACCAGGTTGGAGTTATGTCAAGCCCAAGCTTCTTCAAGGAATTTGCTTGCATTGGAAGAGGCTTTTTGGAAGCAAAAGGCTAGTGCACGATCGTTAAAAAGTGAAGACAAAAACACTAAGTATTTTCATGCCATTGTTAGACAGAGAAGGGCACAATCAATCATACACAGAGTCAAGTCCAATAAGGGTAGATAGTTAGAGTCAGATACGGAGATAGGGGATGTAGCTGTCAATTTTTTTCAAAATTTTTCTTTGCTGACTCAGTGCCTTCTATGTTTAATTTATTGTAGGTGATCCCTAAGATGATTTATTGATGTGCGACAGATGAGCATGAAGCTTAGGATGGCTTGAAGATCCAAGAAAACCAATTCAATCTTCTTGACCTCTTCGTAACCTGTCGAAGAATTCAAGAACAACTTGAATTGGAGCACTTTGAATACCACCAAAGATAGTTGGTTCTCCTTGTAAGATGCAACCTAGACTCCTACCCAACCCGTGGAATAGACACCTAGTTGACAATCTCACAAAACGAAGAGCAAACCCTTTTGGAAGAACCCTAAGCGGAGGGGTTTGATCGCCATAGGATCACCCCAATAAGACCGACGATGGTTCTAATTCAAGAACCCAAGAAGCACTCAGAGAGAGCTCTCAAAAACACACGTTTTTTCAAGGAATAAGAATATATCTTATTAACAAATGAAGTCATCCCTTAAATAGGCATAAGTTGCATATTACAAATATGGAAAGTAAATTGCTAGTAAAACTCTAAACGAAGTGAAAAACTAGTTGTAACTTATCACGTCTAATATTACTAAACAAAAGTTACAACGAATAAACTAAGTAAAACAATAAAACAAGCGCATAAAAAAATTTCTTGGGAAGGCCATGGGCAAGGCCATGGGGCGGCCTTTCTCGCGGCTGTAGACACCAAATTTTGACACACCATTTATTTTCAAACACCGGGGGGCATGTTTGCATTTTTAAGGACAAATTTTAAATTTTTAATAATCTCATGGTGGCAAACTAGTAATTTTATCTGTAAATATTTTTCTAACAATTTTTGGGGGCTTTAAATTCATATTTTTACTTTTATATGAATTTATTAATTTCTTATGATTTTTCCAGATTTAATTAATATTTTTATATTTTTACCAGCATAAGGGCAAAATGGTAATTTCGTCTCGCGAATACCATCTTAGCTCATTTTAAGTTCCAAATTAAAATTTTAAATTCTTGAGGCATGTTTCTAAATTTTCTTAATTTTTTGATGTCAATAGCTATTTTTCTGCTAATTTTCATTGCCCAAGGGCAAAATCGTCATTTTACAAATTAAATTTTTTTCACCAATTTTGAGTTAAAAATGTATTTTCTAGTGTTTTAAGCTTATTTGTAATTTTTGATGATTTTTTGAGGGCAATAGCTATTTTTCTGTGAATTTTCGTCATCCAAGGGCAAAATTGTCATTTCACATTCCAAACTCAATTTTCACCAGTTTTTTGGTCCCAAATTCTTTTTTAGATTTTAAACATGTTTCTAAGTTTCTAATTTTTTTTTCTGAGTGAGTTAGTGTTAATGAATTTATTATTTACATTTTTCTTTATTTTTTTCATTATTGTGAAAGAATAAATTTTTAAAGGATAAAGTTGTAATTTTTGTAGTCAAGGGTATTTTGGTCTTTTAATCATTTCTTGGAGATTAAGACTTGTGCAGTATAAATACCCACTTAGGGATTACAAAAAAAGGGAGGAAAAAATGAAAAACCCTAAAACACTTTTGCTTTTATGATCTTTTAGATTAAAACACACACATCTCACACCCAAAAACACACACTTTGGCCGCCAGTTTCAATCTGCGAATACTGTTCATCTCATTTTCAATTTCAAAGGCACAGCTACTGTTCATTTTCCCAATGGACTCTACTGCTTATTTACTTTCTGTATTCAGCAGGTAAGTTCATGGCTTTTCTCTTTCTTTATTGGCTTTCTTTTTATGTTTTTTAGTTTGATTAATTTAGGATTTTGTTAACTGATTCCATTTATGTGCAAATCTGTTAGCAATTTTATATTTTCTGTTTGAAGATGAAAATTTTTTGTTGAGATTTTTCCTAAGTTTTAATTCTTTTTCTGGGTTTGGATTTTCAATTCTTCTTCTCCACCGCCTCACTACCACCTCCTCTCACCACCGCCTAACCACCACTAGCCCAACCTAATTGCCGACCTCAATTCCCCTACCTCCACCTGTAATGAAAAATCATCATGATCAATTGAAGTTTCCATCACCACCGCAAGCCATCAGTGCCCAAAATCATAGCCTCAGACAGCCCTGCAACCACTTCCCAACTGAAAACACAGCCAAACAAGATGAAAAATCAACCAAAACAAAACGCACAACCCAGCCCTGTCCCCAACCTAGCACAAATTGAACCAAAACCACCAAACCCTATCCACAACAGGCATCTCAAGCCTAACCGAACCATCACAAATGCCAAAGGTAAACCACAACCACACGAGAGTCACCCAATTCTACAGCAGCAAACGACCATAGCCAACTCCAACAACCAACATAACTACCACATACAAGCAAACCTCCAATTGCCCAACCAAGGCCACCACCAAATCCCCTACAAACAACAACGTAACCAAACAATTGCTGCCAATCAATTCCCTCACTTTCAACTGCCTATTGTCACCTACAAATCAGAAAGCAAAGACCCAAAAATCAGTTCTAATCATCAACATTCAATAACCCCACCAGGAGAGGCCACAAATTCGCTCAAAATCAGGCCAAAATATTCACAAAAACCCATCACCTGCAAGCAAACACAGCCATTTTTACAGCTCCAATCTGTAGACACCAAATTTTGACACACCTTTTATAAAAATATGTGTATTACTTTATTTAGGGGGTATTTTTTTTATTTTTAAGGGTCAATTATAATTTTTGTGTATATTATGTCTAATTAGATTATCAGGGGCAAAATGGTAATTTCACAATGTAAATATTATTTTATTTTATTTTATTTCCTAAACATACAATTTTACTATTTTTAACATTATTTATAATTTTAATAATTTTTAGGAGTCATTTATTATTTATTTAAAATTTTAGTGCTTTAAACTTTATGGCACGTTTTTCAATGCACTCTTTTTTACGAGAATTTTCAAATGAAAAATTTTATATGTATTTTGTATATTTATAAATTTTCTGTAAAAGTTACATGATTTTTATAGGCCATTTAGTATTTATTTATTTTTTGTCTTTTTTTGTTTATTAAGGGCACGTTTCCCAAAAATGCGTTAATCTTAAAATTTTTGAGTGAAAATTATACTATATGTGCTTTATGTGATAATATATGTTGTGAAAGATTTTTGCGATGTTATTTATTAATTTTCAGAAATTTCATAATTTTTGTCATATCATGTCACGTTTCCCAATGCACCTTCATTTAAAATTTTTTGTGAAATATTTTATATGTGCATTTAATATATCTATAGATTTTATAATTTTTAAAGACTATTTTGTATTTATTTCAAATTATATCTTTTTGTCTATGACATATTTTTGAATGATGATTAATTTCAAAAGTTTTAATTTTTATTATTATTGAACTTCCTTTTTTCTAATAATGCTGAATTTTAGTTATAGTTTTATTTTTATTTTTATTTTTATTTTTTAATTCTAGAGAGTCCATAGAATTTTTATTTTTATTCCAATTTTCTTCATTTTTCTACAATTTTCTCTTTCCCAAAAAAAAGAAAAAAAAAACCGAAATTGTTTGAACAGCAGTAGCGTTGCTGCTGCTGTTGCTTCTGCAAATGCCAAACACCATCACTTGACAGACATTCTACTTAACCCACCAAACTTCACCCTCTAATCACATCACACCCTCACCTTGCCATGCCTTGCACCTATTTTTCCCTCACCAGATTCACTCACTTCACTTTCATTCCCTGCATCTTCACAATATACACACCTGCACACACCTCTCCATCACCCTCAGCTCTCAGGTTCACTAGCACTCACAGCACACACAAGCTTCACTTCTCTCTCGGTCTTTCTCACAACACACTCACCTTCACACACAATCAGACACACCTGCATTTTCTCCCTCTCGGTCACCCCATTCTCTCTGCCTTCCCTCTTGGCCTCCCCTTTCCTCTGCCAGACCAACAAAACACACCCCTGCATATCCAATTCACACACACACACACACACCAGTTAAACCTCACATTCTCTCCCTCACCAAAAGCACACCACTTTACATGCACCTATACGTCCCAGAAACACATTCACAACACTCTCACACAAACCTGCAAAACACAAGCTCACGCAGGCACAATTCACTCACAATCTCACTCTCTCGGCTCACCTGCACACACCACAGACACACACAATCTCACTCTCTGCCTCTTGCTCAAAATCACCATACACACACATACGCATAAACACACTACACACACCTGCAACATTCACAGATTCCAGCAAAACACACACGCACGCACAAAAACACACATTCCAGCACACACTCACCTGCATACAATCCATTCAAACACACACACGCACGATACACGCACAATCCATTACATACACCTGCAAACACACACATTGGTCCAAGCCCAAACCTCACTGAAACCTACAAAAACAAACAAATACATTCAGCAAAGCCATCCTTCCACCACCGAAGCCAACGACTCCACCAATCAGCAGCCCCAAACAACTCGCCACCACCATTGCTGTAACACCCTAGAAAATGCACATATAAGAGACATTTTTTTTTCTTATTTAGGGTTAAGTGTTAATCCTAGAATTATTAGTTTGGAGATTTCTTGAGTTAATTAAGTTAATTAGTTAAGATTTTCATTTTAAGCAAGAACACTTAAGTACTAAAGTTGGAATAATTTTTCTTGACCATTTAATTTATATTAGTGTTTAAATTTTGATTAGCCCATTTTACTATTTTCTAGTCTTTGGACTACTTGAAAATTTTGCTCAATTTTTCTCAAAAGTTTCACTTATTTTCTTTTTCCCTTGGCTGAAAATTTTCTCTCTCTTTTCTTTCTTTCTTGGCCGAAATTATCTCTCTTTTCTTTTCTTTTTTTTTTGGGCCGAAATTCTTTTCTTTCTTTTTTCTTGTGGCCGGTTCTCTCTCTCCCTAATTTACTCTATTCTTGCTTTAATGATTTATGTCTTATTATTGTTTATATTAAGTGATAAGAGTTAATAATTTCAACCAATCAAATTAAACCAAGTCTCCCTACTTGCATTAAATTCTCACTTTTTGCTTTACTCATGTGGGATTTTTATTGGCCAACTATTTTTCAACCTTTTCTTCATTTCTTTTCCAATTTTCCTAGACTATTTCTTTCTTCTTTCTTGCTCTCTTGGCCGGCCATCATCTTCTCCTTCTTCTCTCATTTTTGCTCTCAACTTCTTGGCTTTTCTCTCTTAAGTTTGGTTAAATCCACCATAGGAAGTGAGTTTCTTTCCTTTCCAAGCAAAGTTCTAAGCATATCTAAGGTATTTACTATGAACTTTTCTTATTGATTTCATGTTTTAATTAGTTTTTATGCAAGTTTAAGACCAAGTTTCTTGTTAATACTACTTCGAGAAATTAGTTAGAATTTGAGATTTGCTTGTTATATAAAGTGTTCTTGTGGTTAGATAGACTAGTATATGGCCTTTAAACCTTGAAAATTTATGTTTTATATGTGGTTTAGTTGAAGATACTTGGAGTGAAATTCTTGGAAATTGATAGAATTTTGATTGAATTTGAACTTGAGTTGAATACAAAAGTTGGAGAACTTGTTGAATTGGGTTGGAATGTTGAATTTTCTTGCAGGGAAAAAAATTTTGGTTAGTCCGATTTAAGGGGAAATGCTGTAGCACCCTAGAAAATGCACATACAAGAGACATTTTTTTTTCTTATTTAGGGTTAAGTGTTAATCCTTGATTTATTAGTCGGGAGATTTCTTGAGTTAATTAGGTTAATTAGCTAAGATTTTCATTTTGAAGCAAGAACACTTAAGTACTAAAGTTAGAATAAATTTACTTGACCATTTAACTTATATTAGTGTTTAAATTTTGACTAGTTCATTTTACTATTTTCTAGTCTTTGGACTACTTGAAAATTTTGCTCAATTTTTCTCAAAAGTTTCACTTATTTTCTTACTTTATTTTCTTTTTCCCTTGGCTGAAATTTTTCTCTCTCTTTTCTTTCTTTCTTGGCCGGTTCTCTCTCTCCCTAATTTACTCTATTTTTGCTTTAATGATTTATGTCTTATTATTGTTTATATTAAGTGGTAAGATTTAATAATTTCAACCAATCAAATTAAACCAAGTCTCCACACTTGCATTAAAATCTCACTTTTTGCTTTACTCATGTGGGACTTTCATTGGCCAACTAATTTTCCACCTTTTCTTCATTTCTTTTTCATTTTTCCTAGACTATTTCTTTCTCTTTTTCTCTCCCCTTGGCCGGCCATCACCACCATCTTCTTTCTTCTTCTTCCCTCATTTTTTTTGCTCTCAACTTCTTGAACTTTCATCTCTCAAGTTGGAACAAATCCACCATAGGAAGTGGGCTTCTATCTTTTCTAAGCAAAGTTCTAAGCATATCTAAGGTATTTACCATGAACTTATCTTATTAATTTCATGTTTTAATTAGTTTTTATGCAAGTTTAAGACTAAGTTTCTTGTTAATACCTACTTAGAGAAATTAGTTAGAACTTGAGAATTACTTGCTATATAAAGTGTTCTTGTGGTTAGATAGACTAGTATATGGCCTTTAAACCTTGAAAATTTATGTTTTATATGTGGTTTAGTTGAAGATTTAAGTTGGAACTCAAGAACACTTAAAACAGTCATGCTGGACAAGTTTTAGTAAAACTTTCATAACTTGGTGTAGATAGCTTGGATTCGAATGATTCTTGTTGTTTTAGAAACTCGATTCATAGGGCTTTCAATCGGTATAAAGCTTGCATGGTGGTTCATTGTGTATTAACCGCAGAAAGCTTGCAAAGTTGGCTGAAAATTCGGTTCTGCGTAAATAGTTTTGATGAAGAGCCAACTTGGGGCCTGATTTTGAACCTGTTCTAGTTGGAATTTTAAGTGATGATCTCATGAAAGTTGTAGCCTTATAAACTTACTTTCAAACCATGTAATCACAATTCCCTAGTTCTTAGTGGATTGACCCCAGCAATGGCACGAAGTTGGCTGAAAACCAACCCTGTGCAGAGTTGGGTGATGATTCTTGGAGTAGGGATTTTGAATTTGAGTGGAATCTTGATTGAATTTGAGTTTAAATTGAACATAGAAGTTGTGGTATATGTTGAATGGATTGGGTTGTTGAATTTTCTTGCAGGCTTAAAAATTTTGGTTAGTCCGATTTAAGGGGAAATGCTGCCGAAATTTCAGTAGAATTAAAAGAAGAAAAATGGATAAGTGAAATTTTAAGCTTAGAATGTGTTTAATTGAGGGAAATTTAAGTGTAGGAATTTTTAGAAATGATCTAGTGATAGATTAGACTTTCTTAGAATAAGTAAGCTCTAAACCCTAGAAACCCTAAAACCAAAACTCTAGAAATAAGTGGGGTATTTTTCTTGATTTTTTGTACTAAATTTACTAGGATTTTAGTTGAGTTTTTATGTTATTATTTCTTTTAAATTTCAGGGTCCGAAAACACATCACGACCATTTCACGAGATATTTTCTTAGGCTTTCAAGGTGAGTGTCTTTATGTGTGCATGATGCATGAAATGTGATATTTTATTTGATAAATATTATGCGAAAATTTGTAATTACTATGTGAATACCTGTGCTACTTGAGGAAAGATGTGTACTTTATCACATCTATTCCGCAATGTGTTACTTGTTTTCATTGACTAATGTGTTATTTGTGTGTGCGTGAGACTACCGTGACTAACTTCACCGTTATTTCACGGATGGTCAACCCGGCTGCACGTGGGAGGACATAAGGTGTTGGGTGTTTTAGGGCTTGATGTTCTTTCCCTTTCGAGTTGTGAATCCTCAAAGAGGCCAACTCCGGATTGAACCTGTTTGCTTGTTGGCCCTCCAGGGTTGAGAATATCTCCCTGGATGTGGTAGCTTGTACGGAGGTTATAAGGTGATTGGCGGTTAGGGTTTGTGCTTGATAAAACTGATATGTTCTTTGATAAAGACCTGAGCTATTATCTCAGTCCAAATATCGTGACTACATGATCAGTACTTGCTCTTTTTGCGGTTAAGCTTGCTTCCGTAGTTGAGCCCTGTATCCTCCTTTGACTACATGTTAAATTAAATTGTTCATATCTGGATTTATTAATTAATTGTTCGATTATTTTATTTACTAAAATAATGAGTTCTTGATTTGATTGCATGACTTGGACATTCACTGGGCTATTATAGCTCATTCCATTTTATTTGTTTTCCTTTACTCAGGTGGCTCGAAAAAAATTAAAGCCGGACTGACTAGTTTTGATTATTATAAATATTTAGTTATTGTAATAGCCAAACTGTATTAGGCTATCTTTGTGAAAAATCATGTATATTATGACATGTAAATTTTTGATGTGAATTGTATCTCATGTTAAATAAAAATGAGTATATTTTATTTTATTCCATTTTATTTTAGTTTATTTTATTTTTAAGTTAAGTGCGCTTGGACGTTTGCGTGAGTGCGTGAATCGAGACCTGGCGAGAGCTAGGCAGGCAGTCCGCTAAGCCCTTTGGTGCGCCTCTGGGTAAGGTGGGGCTGTCACAAATGCTGCTGAAATTTCGGTAGAATTAAAAGAAGAAAAATGGATAAGTGAAATTTTAAGCTTAGAATGTGTTCAATTGAGGGAAATTTAAGTGTAGGAATTTTTAGAAATGATCTAGTGATAGATTAGACTTTCTTAGAATAAGTAAACTCTAAACCCTAGAAACCCTAAAACCAAAACCCTAGAAATAAGTGGGGTATTTTCTTGACTTTTCTTACTAAATTTACTAGGATTTTAATTGAGTTTTTATGTTATTATTTCCTTTAAATTTCAGGGTCCGAAAACACAGCACGACCGTTTCACGAGATATTTTCTTAGGCTTTCAAGGTGAGTGTCCTTATGTGTGTATGATGCATGAAATGTGATATTTTATTTGGTAAATATTATGCTAAGATTTAAATCACTATGTGAGTACATGTGTACTTGAGGAAAGATGTGTACTTTATCACATCTATTCCGCAATGTGTTACTTGCTTTCATTGACTAATGTGTTAATTGTGTGTGAGACTACCGTGACTAACTTCATCGTTATTTCACGGATAGTCAACCCGGCTGCACATGGGAGGTCATAAGGTGCTAGGTGTTTTAGGGTGTGATGTTCTTTCCTTTTGAGTTGTGAATCCTCAAAGATGCCAACTCTGGATTGAACTTTTTGTGTGCTTGTTGGCCCTTCAGGGTTGAGATTTTTCACCCCTGGATGTGGTAGCTTGTACGGAGGTTATAAGGTGCTTGGGGGTTAGGGTTTGTGCTTGATATAACTGATATGTCCTTTGATAAAGACCTGAGCTATTATCTCGGTCCAAATATCGTGGCTACATGATCAGTACTTGCTCTTTCTGCGGTTAAGCTTGCTTCCGTAGTTGAGCCCTGTATCCTCCTTTGACTACATGTTAAATTAAATCGTTTATATCTTGATTTATTAATTTAATTGTTCGATTATTTCATTTACTAAAATAATGAGTTCTTGATATGATTGCATGACTTGGACATTCACTGGACTATTGTAGCTCATTCATTTTATTTGTTTTCCTTTACTCAAGTCACCTGAAAAATTAAAGCTGGATCAACTAGTTTTTTATTACTATAAAAGTTTCAGTTATTGTAATAGCCGAACTGTGTTAGGCTATTTTTTTTGTGAAAAATCATGTATATTAGGACATGTATACTTTTGATGTGAATTGTATCTTATGTTAAATAAAAGGAGTGTATTTTATTTATTTCATTTTATTTTAGTTTATTTTATTTTAAGTTAAGTACGCTTGGACGTTTGCGTGAGTGCGTATCAAGACCTGGCGAGAGCTAGGCCGGCAGTCCGCTGAGCCCTTTGGTGCGCCTCTGGGTAAGGTGGGGCTGTCAAAATTGCCCAACCAACTGGCCGAACATCACCACCGGATTCTCTCTCGGCCAAATAAGGTTAAATCTCGTTTCTCCTTCAAATTAATTATGGCTGTAGATTTGATTGATTAATTCTTGAGGGAAGCTGCTTAATTTGTATTTTTTTTTACTTTGCTTTGAGGAACAAAGTTTTGGGAAGTTGGATTTTCTTTGGTCAAAAAATCAATTCACGATTTGGGGAGGGAAGTAGAAAAACCGAGAGAGAGATGGACCGGAAAGAGAGGTCCGGTGAGAGAGAGAGTGAGACCGGAAATCCGGCGAGAGAGAGAAAGTGAGATCGAGAGAGGGGAGAGAACAGAACCGGGCGGGGAAGACAGACCAGGGGAGAAAGAAGAGAGAAAAAGAAAGAAGAAAGAAAGAAAAGAAAAGAGAGAAAAAGAAAGAAAAGAGAGAAAAAGAAAGAAAAAGAAAGAAAGAAAGAAAAAAAAGGGGAAGAAAGTAAAACCGGTGAAAAAAAAAAGAGTTTTTAGTGAAACTACGTCGTTTTGACATAATTTCACTCAAAACTGCGTCGTTTTGGTTAGTTAGTTTTTTTAATTTATTTTTAATTAATAATAGCTATTTATTTTATAGTCCTTATACTTTCGTTAATGCTACTGTGGCCCTAGAAATTTCTGATTTATGCATTTAAGTTTCTATTTTTTATAGATTGACCCCCATGATTTAATTTTCTTTGCAATTAGGTCCCAATTAATTGCATTTAGGTCCCCTGACTTTTAGATAATTATAATTTTGGCCCCTACATTTTTCAATTTTTCATTTTGACCCCTATATTTTTATAAAATTATATTGTGACCCCTATACTTTTCTGAAATTACATTGTCACCCCTAAATATTTCTGAAAACATCGTTTGACCCCCTTTTATTGTTGGATATTGCAAATTGGTGTTTAATGTAGCTATAATTTACAAATTGAACCTTCAATGTTTGCTTAAAATTGTAATTTGGTTAAAAAAAAATTGTTGGAAATTGTATTTTGCATATTTGAACTTGCTGGAATTTTATTTTGTACCCCAACATTGCTGGAAATTCTATTTTGCCTTAGAATACTTGCTGGAATTTCATTTTTATCCCTCCCAACCTTGCTGGAATTTTATTTGAGTTATTATACTTGCTGGAATTTTATTTTTGGCCCCCTATTGTTGCTGGAATTTATATTTTGGTCCTTTATGTTGCTGAAATTTGTTTTAATACCTCTATTAATTGTTAGAAATTGTATTTTTAGTCTTTTATTTGTTGCTGGAATTTGTATTTTAATACTTATAGTTGCTGGAATTTTTATTTTAGCTCTTTATATAGCTGAAAATTGCAAATTGACCCTTATACATTGCTGTAAATTATGTATTATTTAATGACTTTGCTGAAATTATATTCTTGGCTTTAAATATTGCTGTAAATTTTATTTTTCGGCATTATACTTGCTGAAAATTATATTTTATCCTTTAAATTTGTTGTAAACTATGCCATTACCTTAATTAGGGTTTAAAATTTTAACTTTACCTTTTTGCTTGTTGCAAATTACATTTTTTTACTCTAGAATATTGCTCAAATTTTCATTTTTAATCCAAACCTTATAATATTTTATTTTTGCCAAAAAAAAGGAGACTTAATTAAGTCCTCAAAGTTTTTAATTATTTCTTTCCACATTTATTTATTTATTTATTTATTTTATTTTATTTTATTTTATTTTATCAAATTTATAATTAATGTTCTAAAATTGGGTCTTGTTAGTCTAATTAATGTTCAAATTAGTTTCTCTATTTCCCTTTTAGTTATTTTGATAATTTTCATTTGGGTGTTAAAAGTTTAAGTATGTATTATTGTGTTTTATCTTCTACTATTTTTTTTAACTTATTCATTTTCCTTGTTTTACTTTATTTATTTATGCACTTATTTATTTCTACTTAAACAATTTTCATTCTTTTCTAAATATTTGATTATTATTATTTTAATTTTGTCTATTATTGCTATAGTTGTTTGAATTATCATAGCATGTTCATGGTGATTGGTATGGAATTATTTAATTAGTAGTTTATTTATTAAATAGTGGTATTTTTAACATGTTTGCTCATTTAGTAGTAATTTGTACCGAGTCCTCGAACGGGAGGTACCTCGATTACCCTTTTAATTTCTTTTTATGTGCTCCTACGTGCTCCAATGTGTTTTTCTATGTGTTTTCATGTATCTTTGTGCTTATAATTTTTATCCATGTGTGAGTGTTTATTTATTTATTTATGTCATATTGTTTATTTGAATTTAATCTTGATTATTCAAAAATGTAATAGATAGGTAATATTCTATTTAGCAAAATTTCTGTATTTAGATAGTTAATGTAATAGATAGTTTATATCTAGTTAACAAAAATTTTTGTATTTTAGTTAGAAAATGTAATAGGTAGGTTAGATAGGCTATTTTGATTATCTTTTCCATTTTAGATTGTAATTAGGCTTCTCTGGTGTAATAGTTAGGTTTTGTGTGCTATGTGTGCTATGTGCTTATGTGTTTTATTCATTTTTCCTAGGATTTTGCATCTAGAATATTATGCCTATGTGTTATGTGCTCCTATGTGCTAATATTTGTTTTTACATGATTATTGCTTTAATCTAGGCTTTATTTAATTACTTACTTGCTTTATTGTTCTATATATGTATCGTCACCACACTAGTCCAACGCTAGTTGTGGCCAATTTCAATTTCTTCGCTAGTCCAACGCTAGCGGAGAATGTATAGAAAAATAGGCTAGTCCAATGCTAAGCTTTTAGGTCATTTTAGTATTAGGATTATTTCTCGCGTGTTCATTCCATGCCATTTCACACACATTTTTTCTGTTTTAGGCCTTTTTCCATTTTGTATGATTTATATATATATATACTCTATCATTTATTATCTATTTTTAAACATATGTTTAGTGCATAACATTTAGATTCCACCACACATAGAATTTTAGGTCATTTGTGTGATTTGACTAGAAATAGTCATTTACTCACGTGGGAAGCGATGGCATACATGTCGTTCCCCCCTCCGTGAGTAGAAACAATTAGTCACGAGTCCATTCGTCCCCCGTACCCGTTTTGTTGCATTCCTACTTTCTTTGTTCACTTATTATCTATACTACTATTTTCTTTTACTTTTGCATTCTATTTTTGCACCTATACTCGTGACTCCGTCGAGGTCTACATTCGGGTTTCGCAATTAATGCGATAATTCCGACTAAGCTTCAATGGAACATTTTTGCCCCTTAACGATACCCATTCTTTAGCACTAGATTTGCATTCATGTAGTTGCATCCAAATGCGATAAAATTTTAGGGTTATATTAGAAAAATTTAGACTAAACCTCGCAACTAGTTTCGGCTAGGTTGAAAGGGTGCCTTAGGCGCGAGCCTTTGCCTTCCCTTTCTTCAACTGTGACTCCCGAACCTTTTTCTCTTGTTTTCAAAGACCTGGAGTCGTCTAAAAGGGTTTTTCTTGTTTTTTCTATATTTTTCCAAAAATCATTTCTTTAAATAAATCATTCTTAATTTTCTTATCTTTTATAAAATATTTTTGGGTGACTTGGTACACTAAAACTCAATACCAAGTGGCGACTCCTTTTTCACTAAAAAAGCCCTTTTTAGACTCTATTTTCGGGCCCAAAAACCGTCGCATTTTCAAAGTCCCATTTTAGGCCCTTTTCTCTTGTTTTTCAAAATAAAGCATTTGTTTGTCACATTTTATCAAATTATCTTTTATAAAGTATTTTCTAAAAGTTATTTTACAAAAACGTACACTCTTTTTTCCAATAAACAAAAATCACATTTAATGCTTCCTTTTCTTTTTTCCAAACATCTAACACTTTTGATTTGTTTTCGAAAAATGGGGCGCGACACAATCAGCTCACCAATAGGCCCAATCACTATCAGGCATCAACAGTACCAATTTCCACCCATTAACCATCGCACCACCAGTTCATCCCCTGCCACCAGAATTTCAATGCCTCCACCAGACTACCCAAGAACCACCCCTTCATCTCAGCCGAAAACTATCACCAGTAGACACCTGCAATTACCAAGCCAAAGCCACTACCCAACCCACAAAACCACCGTATCAAAGCTCCACCTAAATAGCCATATTGCAATTGAAACCACCCATAGAACTACAACCTACCAGTCACCCAAATCCATACCACCACCATTCTCAATACATCAAAATAATCACCCACACACCAGTAGACCCCAAAGTCTCCACTCAAAGCCTTCACTGTCCAATTGCCTGCAACAAAAATCAACAATAAAACACAAAATTCCAAATTCCCCTAGATTGTTGACGAAACAAATGCGAGAAAAGAGTGAGAGGGAAACAGCAAGGGAAATAGAGTGGAGCGGACAGAGAGAAATCAGAGAGGGGGGCAATTTCGGTGAAGGAAAGAACAAGAAGGTGAGACTGAAGAAGGAGAGAAAAAAAATGGAAGAAAGAGAGTGAGAGAAAGGAGAAATCAGAGAGAAGGGAAAAGCCGAGAGAGAGGAATTCGACTTGGGGGGTTTCGATTGAGAGAAGAAGCAATTCACAGAGAGAGAGAGAGACAGAGAGGAGGGATGGAGAAGAAGAGGAAGAGCAGGGAGAAACAGAGAAATCGAATGAGAGAATCAGAGAGAAGGAAAGAAGAAGAAGGATAAAGGGATTTCACAAGGAGAAAACAGATTCGGTGAGGAAGAAAAGAGAGAAAGGGGAAATGAAGAAGAAGACTTGGGGGCGGGGGAGCAGGCGGTGGTTCTATTTTTTTTTTATTCTTTCAATATTTTTTTAGCTTTATTTAATTAGTGTCTTTTAGTTAATGATTTAGGTTTAATTAGTTTAATTCTAGTAATTAAGTTAAATTAATTGAGTTTGTTTATTTGATTAAGTTTGTTTAGTTAATTTTTTTTTTTAAGAATCTGATTTTTTTTTGTGTGTTTTATGATTGTTATAAAATTGTTGTTGTTGTTATTATTATTATTATTATTATTATTATTATTATTATTATTCCTTAATTCTCCATTATTATGGGTATACCTCAAGAACTTTTAATTCTTGCATTTAGTGGTCCTTGATAATTCTTGATTGGCCCCTTTTAAATCTTTTTTTTCAACTTGACCCCATTAATTGTAATTAAGTCTCAATAATTGCTGAATATATGTCTTTGCCCCCCTTACTTCCAAGAATTGATGCTCTCATCCCAAATTTTCTTGATTTTATGTTTAGGCCCCTGAATTTGTTGGAATTTATATTTTTCCCTACTTGATAGAGTTTACACTTTTGTAAACTTCCCCTAATTGTTGGAAGTTATGTTCTCACCCCATTTTTGTTGAAATTTATTATTTGTCCCCCCGATTGATTTTGATTTTTACACTCCTACTCTTAGACTTATGTGGAATTTTAATTTTACTCCTTAAATTTTATAAAAATTTCTAGTCCCCTTAGTTCTTAGACTTTACATTTTTAGGGTTATTTTACAATGCTTACATATTTTTACGTTTTACTCATTTATAT
This sequence comes from Mitragyna speciosa, assembly GCA_024721245.1. Classification (NCBI taxonomy): domain Eukaryota; kingdom Viridiplantae; phylum Streptophyta; class Magnoliopsida; order Gentianales; family Rubiaceae; genus Mitragyna; species Mitragyna speciosa. The sequence continues at coordinate 15,786,102 of CM045558.1, read as the reverse complement.
AGTGGTGCCTTGACTTGTTTGTTCATTTTGTTAGCATTTAGTACCGGGTCTCCGAGAGGTATCCCTATCCCTCGTTAATTTTTCTTTATGTGCTCTAACGTGCTCTAATGTGATACTTTATGCAATTTTTTATGCGTTTCTCATTTTATGCATTTTTGCGTATTTATTTATTTTGTGTTATTTAATTTTAAATTTTATTATTTTGACGAAAATATAATATTTTTGTATTCAGCTAGTCAATGTAATAGTTAGATTATTTTTCTCATGTTTTAGCAAAAATTGTATAATTAGATAGAAAGTGTAATAGATAAGGTATTTTTAATTTTCTCCCTTAAATTGTAAATCGAGCCCTCCGATGTAATAGTTAAGATTTATTTGCTTTTGCGTGCTTATGTGTTTATTTCTTTTACCGCTTCCATTAGGAATTTTGCATCTAGACATCATGTTTATGTGTTATGTGCTCCTATGTGATCTTATATGTTTCTATATGTTTAATTTTTTTTTAATTCATGCTTTAATGTTTAATTTATGATTTATAGTATTCCGTCACCACACTAGTCCAACGCTAGTCGTGGCTTATCGTTTTCCCGCTAGTCCAAAGCTAGTGGGAATCCCTAAAAAGGGCTAGTCCAATGCTAGACCCTTGGGACATTTAGTATTAGGTGCATTTGTATGCATTTCACATCTCATTTCACACATTTTTAGTTTTCTTTCCATTTGGCATGATTTTATTATTACTATTATTATTATTATTTATTATTATTATTATTATTATTATTATTATTTTGACACATTTTTAAAATGCATGACATCTAGGTTGCATCTCATTTAGAAATTAGGACATTTGTGTGATTTGATTAGAAATAGTCGTCTACTCATGTGGGAAGTGGTGGCGTACAGGCCGTTCCCTCCTCCGTGAGTAGAAACATTCAGTCACGAGTTATTATTCCCCCGTACCTGTCATGTTTCATACCTACTTTCTTTCTTCACTAACTATATATTATTATTTTCTTTTCTTTTTCCATTTCATTTTGCATAGACACTCGTGACTCCCTCGAGATCTCGACTTCGGGTTTCGCAATTAATGCGATAATTCCAATCAAGCCTTGACGGAACATTTTGACCCTCTCGATATTCACATTTAGATTTAGGATTTGCATTCATTTAGATACATCCAAAACGCGATAGAATTTAGAGTTAATATAGGAAAATTTGATTAAACCTTGCAACTAGCCTCGGCTAGGTTGAAAGGGTGCCTTAGACATAAGCCTTTGCCTTCCCTTTCTTCAAATGTGACTCCCGAACCTTTTTCTCTCGTTTTTCGTAGACCGGAGTCGAAAAAGGGTTTTAAATGATTTTTCTAAAATTTTTATTCTTGTTTTGTTAAATGATTTTTCAGGCTGACTTGGTACACCCTAACTCAGTACCAAGTGGCGACTCCATTTTTTTAAAATAAAACCCTTTTTTCAAAAATTATTTGGCCAAACCTGTCAGCACTTTTAGTCCCGGCATTGTTTTCTTTTAAAATACCATTTTTTCTTAAAATACACTTTTTTTACTAAAATTTGATTTTTTCACACGCGCACAGTTTTTTTTAAAAAACCTTTATTTTCGAAAGGGTCATCGAGACAGGACCGTCTTTCGAGACGCGATAGTCAACGACCCCACTAGTACCCTTTTACTTTACTTCATCGATTTTTTAGGACGCGACAGGATTTTGGCGACTCCACTGGGGGATCACTAGTGAGTCCGAGCACTCGGCTTAATCATCTTTTCCTTATTTAACCTTTCTATTCCATCGCGTTTGAATGTTAGGATTGCATTTTTCTTTTCTAGGGTTTTAGGTTTTTCTTTTGCATCTCACACACTTCCCGTCTCTCGGCTACTTATGTGATGTATGTATGATTTATTTACTTTTGCTTTATTCGACTGCGCTTGCATTTAGGGAGGGGAGCAGTCACCATTAGAGCTCACGCATGTTATTATTACATTCCTTCCTCTCATAAGGAGCACTTCATACGTGCATTTGATGTATTTTACCCTTTTTCTCTTTTTGGTGGTTGTCACCCACCCATACCGGTTAGGAATAGGATTGATCTACTTAGGCATGTGTGCGGGGCACGATGTGCACGTAATCATGTTTGGGAGATCACCCAAACTCTCAGCTTAAGTCCCTAAGTCTAGAGATTCGGGGACTTTTAAGATCCACTTGGACACGTGGCCGGGGCACGATGTGCACGTAGCAGTGTCTGGGGGATCACTCGAGCCACCGACCAAGGGTTTTGGGATTGATGACCCTTACCCTTAGGTCTGAAGGCTTGGGAACCAACAGTCCTAATTGAGTCTAGATGCATTAGTGAGCCCAACCTCATGCATCCATGTAGAATAACCTAGGGTAGAGTCAACCTAACTCTGTCAGGTACACTAAGGCACGAGAGGAGGGAACCAACCTCCTTTATTCTTGTTATGCCATTTATTGTTATCTATGTGTATCATTTATTTTGCCAATGTGTTATGTGTTATTTGTTGAATAAGCTAACACAATTTCCTTCTTATTTTGATTACATTCACAACCATAGAATAAAGAGCCCTAGCATGGTGCTCTCGTAGGAAGCCAACCCTCTTTTGGCACATTTAAATTTCGTTTTCATAATTAATTTCTTCGAGAAAGATAAAAATGGAATTTCATTAATTTTTTACAAATTGCATTTTGTTATAAATACCCAAGGAATCCATCATTGTGAATTTCTTAAAAATTCTAAAATTCGATTTTTCATCTTGTATATTCTTGAATAAAAATTGTAATTTTTAAATCCTTAGTTTTTAAATCTTTTTCAATGATCACTCATTCTTGTTGTACTTGTCAGTTTTATTTGAACCAAATTTTCTTAGAGTCAATAAATGCACGTGAGTGGTCAAATTTTTTGCACAACTTGTATTTATCCTTTTTCAAAAATTAATATGTCATTTTTGCCGTATCTCTCGCCCTCCCGACCCACATTACACAAAAAGTGATTTTAGCACATATTTCATTTGATTTTAATAAACTGGCGTTTTGACTTGTATATTTCTAAATAAAGTCACAATTTTTATTTTCTTTTAATGCTGTACCCTATAACCTCATAAAGACTCGATTTTTCAATCAAATAAATTTTAAGTTAATAATTCTTTTGTACAATTCATGTTCCATCTTTCTCAAAGAAATTCTGCAACATTTTCAAATCTTGCATTTTTGCATATTTTAATTAGCTTTAATAATTGGCATCATGGATAAACTCTAGAGGGAATGCCATTTCGAGAATCCCATGATAAGAAAGCCGTCCTTTTGTCTTGGGTACGTAACCCTAAAAGATATGCACGTTTATATTTTCCGTAAATCCTTTAGGGAGAGACCCTAGGTAAGGTAATACGAGCAGAATGGAGGCATCTCTTCCCGGCGGATCTGGCCATCTACGATTAAAAAGGGGGGTCTCACCCTAAAGGAGTACATTTCATGCTAGGCCTACCCTTGGCATAATAAGGGCTCTCCCTAGGACATGTATCCGTTTTTGTTTTTGTTTATACTAATTTTGATTTTTTTTTATTTTTACAAGTCCTCTAACAGAGGCAATAAAATAAGAAAGACATCTGATACATATTTGGTCTTAGGTTCAAGTATTTTTAAATTATGGTCTAATTCCAAATAAATCGTCACATGCTCGAGACCCATAAAGACATCAAAAACCTGAGTGCTCTTTTAAATTATTTAAAGGATCATGGAGGATCAATTTTTTTAGAATTGATAGTACCTAGAACCTAGATAGATGAGTTTGGTTAGGGTAAGCAATGTGATAAATAAAATTGTATTTCATAGCTGGACAATTGTAACAAGAATAGAAATAATTTGGATGCTAATAATTGCACTCTTTCTGTAAATTTAAGATTGCCTTTGTAACACCCTAGAAAATGCACATATAAGAGACATTTTTTTTTCTTATTTAGGGTTAAGTGTTAATCCTTGATTTATTAGTTGGAAGATTTCTTGAGTTAATTAGGTTAATTAGTTAAGATTTTCATTTTAAGCAAGAACGCTTAAGTACTACATTTAGAATAATTTTACTTGACCATTTAATTTCTATTAGAGTTTAAATTTTGCTTAATTTATTCTACTATTTTCTAGCCTTTTGACTACTTGAATTTTAGCTCAATTTTACTCAAAAATTTCATTTATTTTCTTACTTTATTTTCTTTTCACTTGGCTGAAATTTTTCTCTTTCTTTTCCTTTTCTCTTGGCCGAAAATTCTTTTCTTTTTCTTTCTTCTTTATGGCCGGATCTTCTTTTCCCATTTTTACTCTATTTTTGGTTTAATAATTTGTGTCTTATTATTGTTTATATTAAGTGATAAGAGTTAATAATTTCAACCAATCAAAGTAAACCAAGTTAGCTACTAATGCATTAAAAGACTAAACCTAAATTTTACTCTTGTTATACTTTAATTGGTTGTCATTTTACCTACCTTTTTCTTTGTTTCTTTTCTATTTTCTAGCCTATTTCTTTCTCTTTTTCTCTCCCCTTGGCCGGCCATCATCTTTCTCTCTTCTTCCCTCATTTTTGCTCTCAACTTCTTGGACTTTCATCTCTCAAGTTGACACAAATCAACCATAGGAAGTGGACTTCTATCTTTTCTAAGCAAAGTTCTAGGCATATCTAAGGTATTTACCATGAACTTACCTTATTAATTTCATGTTTTAACTAGTTTTTATGCAAGTTTAATACCAAGTTTCTTGTTAATACTACTTGAAGAAATTAGTTAGAACTTGATATATACTTGCTATATAAAGTGTTCTTGTGGTTAGATAGACTAGTATATGGCCTTTAAACCTTGGAAATTTATGTTTTATATGTGGTTTAGTTGAGGATTTAAGTTGGAACTCAAGAACACTTAAAACAGTCATGCTGGACCAGTTTTAGTAAAACTTTCATAACTTGGTGTAGATAGCTTGGATTCGAATGATTCTTGTTGTTTTAGAAACTAGATTCATAGGGCTTTCAAACGGTATAAAGCTTGCATGGTGGTTCATTGTGTATTAACCGCAGAAAGCTTGCAAAGTTGGCTGAAAATTCGGATTCTGCGTAAACAGTTTTGATGAAGAGCCAACTTGGGGCCTGATTTTGAACCTGTTCTAGTTCGAATTTTAAGTGATGATCTTCATGAAAGTTGTAGCCCTGTAAACGTACTTTCAAACCATGTAATCACAATTCCCTAGTTCTTAGTGGATTGACCCCAGCAATGGTACGAAGTTGGCTGAAAACCAACCCTGTGCAGAGTTGGGTAGATGATTCTTGGAGTAGGGATTTTGTATTTGAGTGGAATCTTGATTGAATTTGAGTTTAAATTGAACATAGAAGTTGTAGTACATTGTTGAATGGATTGGATTGTTGAATTTTCTTGCAGGTTAAATATTTTGGGTTAGTCCGATTTAAGGAGGAAATGCTGCCGAAATTTCGGTAGAATTAAAAGAAGAAAAATGGATAAGTGAGATTTTAAGACTAGAATATATTCAATTGAGGGAAATTGAAGTGTAGGAATTTTTAGAAATGATCTAGTGATAGATTAGACTTTCTTAGAATAAGTAAACCCTAAACCCTAGAAACCCTAAAACCAAAACCCTAGAAGTAAGTGGGGTATTTTCTTGAATTTTTCTTACTAAATTTACTAGGATTTTAATTGAGTTTTTATGTTATTATTTCTTTTAATATTTCAGGGTCCGAAAACACATCACGACCATTTCACGAGATATTTTCTTAGGCTTTCAAGGTGAGTGTCTTTATGTGTGCATGATGCATGAAATGTGATATTTTATTTGATAAATATTATGCGAAAATTTGCAATTACTATGTGAATACCTGTGCTACTTGAGGAAAGATGTGTACTTTATCACATCTATTCCGCAATGTGTTACTTGCTTTCATTGACCAATGTGTTATTTGTGTGTGCGTGAGACTACCGTGACTAACTTCACCGTTATTTCACGGATAGGTCAACCCGGCTGCACGTGGGAGGACATAAGGTGTTGGGTGTTTTAGGGCTTGATGTTCTTTCCCTTTTAAGTTGTGAATCCTCAAAGAGGCCAACTCCGGATTGAACCTGTTTGCTTGTTGGCCCTCCAGGGTTGAGAATATCTCCCTGGATGTGGTAGCTTGTACGGAGGTTATAAGGTGATTGGCGGTTAGGGTTTGTGCTTGATAAAACTGATATGTTCTTTGATAAAGACCTGAGCTATTATCTCGGTCCAAATATCCTGACTACATGATCAGTACTTGCTCTTTCTGCGGTTAAGCTTGCTTCCGTAGTTGAGCCCTGTATCCTCCTTTGACTACATGTTAAATTAAATTGTTCATATCTTGATTTATTAATTTAATTGCTCGATTATTTTATTTACTAAAATAATGAGTTCTTGATTTGATTGCATGACTTGGACATTCACTGGGCTATTATAGCTCATTCCGTTTTATTTGTTTTCCTTACTCAGGTTTCCTGAAAAAATTAAAGCTGGAACGACTGATTTTGAGTATGCTAGATGTTTTAGTTATTGTAATAGCCGAACTGTATTAGGCTATCTTTGTGAAAAATCATGTATATTATGACACGTAAACTTTTGATGTGAATTGTACTTTATGATAAATAAAATGAGTGTATTTTATTTATTCCATTTTATTTTAGTTTACTTTATTTTAAGTTAAGTACGCTCGGACATTTGCGTGAGTGTGTGAATCGAGACCTGGCGAGAGCTAGGCAGGCAGTCCGCTAAGCCCTTTGGTGCGCCTCTGGGTAAGGTGGGGCTGTCACAGCCTTGTATCCAAAATTTTTCTCAGATGAGGTATTAAATAAGTGGCTTTCTCAAATTTTTTTATGACATTTGATTTTCCCTTCATTTTTTGTATTTAGTTTTTGAAAATAATTTGCTTCAAATCTTTTTGGTATATTGAGGAAATAATTTTTTGATAAGGCTTCCAAATAAATCACATTTTTCTCAAAGCCTAATGTTAGGACTATGTAAGTGTAAAGTTTTTTCTTTTGATGAGTTAATGCAAAAAAAAAAAAAAAAAGTAGTATATTTTTTATGATGAAAATAAATGCTTATGATCTTTGGATGTCATCTTGTTTGAAACAAATGATTGTTACTTTGATATCTCTTCAGATTCCAAAATAACACAAGCTATATGAGGAGCTAAAATGACACCGAAAAGGAATTTGGACTTTGTGTTAAAGATTTTGAATGGTACAAAAGGAAAATCCAAACTAATCTTGGAAGTAGTAGAAACCACGAACATTGGCGCCAAGACATCAATCAGGGAGTTAAGTCAAGATGCACTTTTGCCTGAAGATCTGCAAAACGTCAAGCCAATTTGGATGTATTTTTGGGCGATTCAAGCACAATAAAGGAACGAACATGTAGGGGATGTAACTTCAAACAATTCACAAGGGGAGTTATTATTTCATGTCCATAAGTTCTTATTCACCGTCAGAATGTTTTGTATAAGTTATTGTGAGGTGAAGATAGGGGATGTCACACGCTTGATGTTTGTCTAATTCCCCTACTAGTTGAAATTACTTTGTGTACTTTGACAAATGCTTTCTTCAAGTACTAAGAAATAATTATTATGTGATTTGGAGTTTTGTTCTTATTAAAGGTATATCTTGTAAAGTGGTTGGAATTATGTCCAAATTTTGCACGTTTGATGAAAATTTCTCTTCTTTACTTAATTTCACATGTTAAATGATGATTATGGTCAATTAGTGCACTCATGTAATCTGTAATATAACACCTGTTATAAGGGATTAAAAAAAAGAGAAAAAGAAAAAAAAAAAGAAAAAAAAGAAGAAGAAAAGAAGAGAAATAATGCAGTCTTTCTACTCCAATGGTTCTCGTGCTTAGTAACCGGGAGTCTTCATAAAAAATGTCGACTTTCGCGTCAAACGGTACTTGAATTATGAGTAATGCATTACAAATTCGAGTAAGTAAATTGTTGAGTAACCAGGGATCTTCATCCAACCAATGTTGATTCTTGCGTAAAAAGGAAATTTTACTTTTTGAATACAGTTTCTGCTATTGGTTTAAGATCGAGATGTTGAGTAACCAGGAACCTTCATAACCAATGTCGGTTTTCGCGTCAAAAGACACTCTCGTATTTTGAGTGATTAGGTCACTAGAACAAATATCCCTCAAGCGAAAAATGAAATTGACCATAAGCATGTGATGTTCTCCGATTGATCATATGATTTGTTTACTTGTGAAAGTCATTAAAGCGAAGAAATTAAGTTGAATTTGCTTAATTGTGATATAATTCCTTCTCCTTTACTTGATATTATGAGTATCAAAGACAAGATGATAAATTGCATAATGGTTATTTACTCAGTTTTGAGGAAATACATTTTAGAATGCACATGTGTGATTTCAATGCTTAAATCATTAATTGATCTCACATTCTTCCAACAATTTGAGGACAAGTTATGATTCAAGTGTGGGGGAATTGACAAGTGTCAAAATGATGCATTCTAGCACATTGGCAGATGATGTTAATATATCTATCCTAATCAACAAGGGAAGATTGCCTTACTGATGCCAAATATTCTTTGAGCACGGGTCAGTTTTAATGAAAAGAAAGATCATCTCAATTTTGGACACTGTCGTTCATTCCATTTTTCCTCTTGAAGTCAGTAATCCGGAAGAACCCTATGGTTAAGAGAATGTGACAGTTGAAGGCTCGCGGATGAGAAAATCAGTATACCGACATGGAAGTCATTGGAAAGTCGATAAGAACAGCTGATCGAGGTTTTTCATCTGCATTAATTAGTTGTGGAAATATTAGAATTCAAATGGGAATGACATCCAAAGATCAAAAAGCATCTTTTAAACTATCATTCCAAAATTGACTTTTTTGAAAAATGTTTCATTTAATTTTATTTCATTTAGTTTTGTGTATTGTTTACTGTACATAATTTCTTTTACATTATTGCATGTGAAGCATTTTTCTAACCAATTCATGTTTTGAAAAATTTCACATTTTGCTTTGTTCAAATTTGAATAAAAGTAAAGGCAATTCTAAGTTTATCAGAAGTCAGAGGCATGAATGAATTGAAAGATTGTTTTGAGAAGTTTGGATTTGAGTTGTGAATCAGAGTTCACTGAATTGAAGAACTTGCAGAGAGTAAAGCAAGAGATTGGTCAGAGACTCAGAAAGGCAATACTCATGTTTATATGCGCTAGTAGAGCCAAGGGACCGTCAGATGGTGGCATCACTTTGGCAATTGTAGTTGCTTCCTCTTTTTGCAGGTATAATCACATCATCATCACATTGAGGCCTTCATTAAGAATGAAAACTGGGGCAATTTTTTTTAGATAATGATGATTTGATCAAGAGTGCAATTCATTGCAAAAAAAAAAAAAATCAATACTGGGGCAAATTTTTTGGCAAAAATTTGACTTTGAGATTCATTTGTACTGGGACAAGCTTTTTGCAAGGGATGAATTTAAATGGATTTTCATACCAAATCTCAAAAGAGTGATTTCGGGTTAGTTTGATGCCATTCAGTGGGTTAAATTTTTTTTTGAAAATTTTGATCTTTGGGATGATTTAAATACAATGTTTGATAATTGTTTTAAGTTTTCCCATGTCTCAAATTTCTTTATGCATTTTTTTCATCAGTTTGGATCTCATTTTGTTCATTTTAGTCTGATGCATTTTGTTCATCAGTTTAGGATCATGCATTCATGCATTTTATCTAGCAACCTGTGTTACATCATCTTGTGTTACTTTTTCAAACCAACACTTGCTCATCATTTGATTAGCATGTTGCATATTAGTTTGATTTTTGTCCAGTGTTACGCATATCTTACTTATATATTTAAGTCTCAACTCGTCCGTTGGGCCCCAACTCGTCCGTTGGGTTTAATTTTATACTTAAGTCCTAGTTCGTCCGTTGGGCCCCAGCTCGTCCGTTGGGTTTATTTTTCTGCTTAAGTCCTAGCTCGTCCGTTGGGTCCCAACTCGTCTGTTGGGTTTACTTTTCTACTTAAGTCCCAGCTCGTCCGTTGGGCCCTAACTCGTCCGTTAGGTTTACTTTTATGTTTAAGTCCCAACTCGTCCGTTGGGCCCCAACTCGTCCGTTGGGTTTTAATTTCTGTTTATTTTAATCTGGTCGCTTAATCTCTGCATTTTCATTTTTATATATCATGCATTCATTTCTCAATCCGTATCTCATTAACATGTTTTACTTTTCTAAATTTGCATTCATTTAGTAATTGTCTTGCATTTGTCCAGCATATTGCACAGTGTTTTAATGTGTTTAGTAGTTCGCATACAGTGTTCGCACATTTTCGTCTTTATTTCCAATTCTCGGTAGGCTCAATCTTTGCATTGGGTACCGATTTTCATTTTCAGTTTGCGGTAGGCTCGATCGTCAGCATTGGGTACCGTCTTTATTTTCAGTTTGCGGTAGGCTCAATCGTCAGTATTGGGTACCGTCTTTATTTCCAGTTCTCGGTAGGCTCAATCTTTGCATTGGGTACCGATTTTCATTTTCAGTTTGTGGTAGGCTCAATCGTCAGTATTGGGTACCGTCTTTATTTTCAGTTTGCGGTAGGTTCAATCGTCTACATTGGGTATCGTCTTTATTTCCAGTTCTCGGTAGGCTCAATTTTTGCATTGGATACCGATTTTCATTTTCAGTTTGCGGTAGGCTCAATCGTCAGCATTGGGTACCGTCTTTATTTCTAGTTCTCGGTAGGCTCAATCTTTGCATTGGGTACCGATTTTCATTTTCAGTTTGCGGTAGGCTCAATCGTCAGCATTGGGTACCGTCTTTATTTCCAGTTCTCGGTAGGCTCAATCTTTGCATTAGGTACCCATTTTCATTTTCAGTTTGCGGTAGGCTCAATCGTCAGCATTGGGTACCGTCTTTATTTCCAGTTCTCGGTAGGCTCAATCTTTGCATTGGGTACCCATTTTCATTTTCAGTTTGCGGTTAGCTCAATCGTCAGCATTGGGAATCGTCTTTATTTCCAGTTCTCGGTAGGCTCAATCTTTGCATTGGGTACCGATTTTCATTTTCAGTTTGCGGTAGGCTCAATCGTCAGCAGTGGGTACCATCTTTATTTCCAGTTCTTGGTAGGCTCAATCTTTGCATTGGGTACCGATTTTCATTTTCAATTTGCAGTAGCCTCAATCGTCAGCATTGGGTACCGTCTTTATTTCTAGTCCTCGGTAGGCTCAATCTTTGCATTGGGTACTGATTTTCATTTTCAGTTTGCGGTAGGCTCAATCGTTAGCATTGGATACCGTCTTTATTTCCAGTTCTCGGTAGGCTCAATCTTTGCATTGGGTACACATTTTCATTTTCAGTTTGCGGTAGGCTCAATCGTCAGCATTGGGTATCGTCTTTATTTCCAATTCTCGGTAAGCTCAATCTTTGCATTGAGTATCGATTTTCATTTTCAGTTTGCGGTAGGCTCAATCGTCAGCATTGGGTACCGTCTTTATTTCCAGTTCTTGGTAGGCTCAATCTTTGCATTGGGTACTGATTTTCATTTTCAGTTTGCGGTAGCCTCAATCGTCAGCATTGGGTACCGTCTTTATTTCTAGTCCTCAGTAGGCTCAATCTTTGCATTGGGTACTGATTTTCATTTTCAGTTTGCGGTAGGCTCAATCGTTAGCATCAGGTACCGTCTTTATTTTCAGTTCTCGGTAGGCTCAATCTTTGTATTGGGTACTGATTTTCATTTCCAGTTCTCGGTAGGCTCAATCTTTACATTGGGTACCAATTTTCATTTCAATTTGTGGTAGACTCAATCTGTAGCATTGGGTACCAATTCGACATTTTCAATTTTCATTAACTATGTTTGCAACATTAGATACCATGTCGTTCTAATTGCACACTCATCCATCTTATTTTACCATTCTTATTCTTCTTATGTCATCATGCATTGATCGTCACGTTAGTTTATTTACTTTCATATTTCTTTCAAAAAAAAAACAAAAAAAAAAGACAAAAAAAAAAAGAAGAAGAAAAAAAAAAGAAAAAAAAAGAAGAAATTTTTTTTTTGAGTTAGATTGCATCCTATGCTCAACACTTATTTCTCTCTTATTTGAAATCTTTATCGCATTTGTTATGTCCAGCAGCCTGGACTTTCTTTTTGTCATTTACATTTTCAAGTCTGCCAGCCTAGACTTTGCATTACATTTATGATTCCTGACAGCCCAGGATCATTCATTTACTCTTTCAAGTTGGCAGCCCAACTTTGCATTCATCAACCTTGACAGCCCAAGGTCATGTATCCGTCCAGCAACCTAGTCAGCATCTTTTATTTACGTTTCCAAGTTTGGCAGCCCAGACTTTGCATTGCATTTTATGATTCCTGGCAGCCCAGGATCATTTATTTACTCTTTCAAGTTGGCAGCCCAACTTTGCATTCATCAACCTTGGCAGCCCAAGGTCATGTATCCGTCCAGCAGCTTGGTCGGCATCTTTTATTTACGTTTCTAAGTCTGGCAGCCCAGACCTTGCATTTATGATTCTTGGCAGCCCAAGATCATTTATTTACTCTTTCAAGTTGGCAGCCCAACTTTGCATTCATCAACCTTGGCAACCCAAGGTCATGCATCCGTCCAACAGCCTGGTCGGCATCTTTTATTTACGTTTCTAAGTCTGGCAGCCCAGACCTTGCATTTATGATTCCTGGCAGCCCAGGATCATTCATTTACTCTTTCAAGTTGGTAGTCCAACTTTGCATTCATCAACCTTCGCAGCCCAAGGTCATGTATCCGTCCAACAACCTGGTCGGCATCTTTTATTTACGTTTCCAAGTCTGGCAGCCCAGACTTTGCATTGCATTTTATGATTCCTGGCAGCCCAGGATTATTTATTTACTCTTTCAAGTTGGCAGCCCAACTTTGCATTCATCAACCTTGGCAGCCCAAGGTCATGCATCCGTCCAGCAGTTTGGTCGGCATCTTTTATTTACATTTCTAAGTCTGGCAGCCCAGACCTTGCATTTATGATTCTTGGCAGCCCAGGATCATTTATTTACTCTTTCAAGTTGGCAGCCTAACTTTGCATTCATCAACCTTGGCAACCCAAGGTCATGCATCCGTCCAGCAGCCTGGTCGGCATCTTTTATTTACGTTTCTAAGTCTGGCAGCCCAGACCTTGCATTTATGATTCCTGATAGTCCAGGATCATTCATTTACTGTTTCAAGTTGGTAGCCCAACTTTGCATTCATCAACCTTAGCAGCCCATGGTCATGCATCCGTCCAGCAGCTTGGTCGGCATCTTTTATTTACATTTCTAAGTCTAGCAGCCCAGACGTTGCATTTATGATTCCTGGCAACCCAAGATCATTTATTTACTCTTTCAAGTTGGCAGCCCAACTTTGCATTCATCAACCTTGGCAACCTAAGGCCATGCATCCGTCCAGTAGCCTGGTCGACATCTGTTATTCACGTTTCTAAGTCTGGTAGCCCAGACCTTGCATTTATGATTCCTGACAGCCCAGGATCATTCATTTACTTCTTCGAGTTTGGCAGTCCAAACTTTGCATTCATCAACCTTGGCAGCCCAAGGTCATGCATCCGTTCAGCAGCCTGAACGGCATATGTTTACTTATATTTTCAAGTCTTGCAGCCCAGACATTGCATTTAGCTTATCGATATTTATTTTGTTTAGCAACCTAAACTCATTCTTTTGTCTTTTAGTTTAAGCACTTTGCTTTGTCTTGCAGTCTCGCACCAATCTATGTTATCTTTACTTAGCAATTCGAATGTTGCATTTCTTTCTTTTGATCACATATCTGAACTACGTTTGACCTGATTCTCTTTACTGGGATACGTAGGCAGCTCCTAGAGAGCTCGGTCACATGTTTATATATTTGTTCTCTGGTCATTAGTTACATCTCATCACATTTTTGTACTATGCATGATTAAGTGTTTTGTTTATAGCAATGTCTGTTTTCATATTTATGTGAGTCAAAATTTGTTGTTGTCTACGTCTTTGTCTGAAATCTCTACGAGATTCCCAACAAAGAGGGGCAAACTGTAGACACCAAATTTTGACACACCATTTATTTTCAAATACCGGGGGGCATGTTTGCATTTTTTAGGACAAATTTTAAATTTTTAATAATCTCATGGTGGCAAAATAGTAATTTTATCTGTAAATATTTTTCTAACAATTTTTGGGGGCTTTAAATTCATATTTTTGCTTTTATATGAATTTATTAATTTCTTATGATTTTTCCAAATTTAATTAGTATTTTTATATTTTTACCAGCATAAGGGCAAAATGGTAATTTCGTCTCGCGAATACCATTTTAGCTCATTTTAAGTTCCAAATTCATTTTTCAAATTCTTGAGGCATGTTTCTGAATTTTCTTAATTTTTTTATGTCAATAGCTATTTTTCTTCTAATTTTCATTGCCCAAGGGCAAAATCGTTATTTTACAAATTAAATTCGTTTTTCACCAATTTTGAGTCAAAAATGCATTTTCTAGTGTTTTAAGCTTATTTGTAATTTTTGATAATTTTTTGAGGTCAATAGCTATTTTTCTGTGAATTTTCGTCATCCAAGGGCAAAATTGTCATTTCACATTCCAAACTCAATTTTCACCAGTTTTTTGGCCCCAAATTCTTTTTTAGATTTTAAACATGTTTCTAAGTTTCTCATTTTTTTTCTGAGTGAATTAGTGTTAATGAATTTATTATTTACATTTTTCTTTATTTTTTTTCATTATTGTGAAAGAATAAATTTTTAAAGGATAAAGTTGTAATTTTTGTAGTCAAGGGTATTTTGGTCTTTTAATCATTTCTTGGAAATTAAGACTTGTGCAGTATAAATACTCACTTAGGGATTACAAAAAAAGGGAGGAAAAAATGAAAAACCCTAAAACACTTTTGCTTTTATGATCTTTTAGATTAAAACACACACATCTCACACCCAAAAACACACACTTTGGCCGCCAGTTTCAATCTGCGAATACTGTTCATCTCATTTTCAATTTCAAAGGCACAGCTACTGTTCATTTTCCCAACGGACTCTATTGCTTATTTACTTTCTGTATTCAGCTGGTAAGTTCATGGCTTTTCTCTTTCTTTATTGGCTTTCTTTTTATGTTTTTTAGTTTGATTAATTTAGGATTTTGTTAACTGATTCCATTTATGTGCAAATCTGTTAGCAAATTTATATTTTCTGCTTGAAGATGAAAATTTTTTGTTGAGATTTTTTCTTAGTTTTAATTCTTTTTCTGGGTTTGGATTTTCAATTCTTCTTCTCCACCGCCTCACTACCACCTCCTCTCACCACCGCCTAACCACAACTAGCCCAACCTAACTGTCGACCTCAATTCCCCTACCTCCACCTGTAATGAAAAATCATCATGATCAATTGAAGTTTCCATCACCACTGCAAGCCATCAGTGCCCTAAATCATAGCCTCAAATAGCCCTGCAACCACTTCCCAACCGAAAACACAGCCAAACAAGAAGAAAAATCAACCAAAACAAAACGCACAACCCAGCCCTATCCCCAACCTAGCACAAATTGAACCAAAACCACCAAACCCCGTCCACAACAGGCATCTCAGGCCTAACCGAAGCATCGCAAATGCTAAAGGTCAACCACAACCACACGAGAGTCACCCAATTCTACAGCAGCAAACGACCATAGCCAACTCCAACAACCAACATAACTACCACATACAAGCAAACCTCCAATTGCCCAACCAAGGCCACCTCCAAATCCTCTACAAACAACAACATAACCAAACAGCCGCTGCCAATGAATTCCCTTACTTTCAACTGCCTATTGTCACCTACAAATCAGAAAGCAAAGACCCAAAAATCAGTTCTAATCATCAACATTCAATAACCGCACCAGGAGAGGCCACAAATTCGCTCAAAATCAGGCCAAAATATTCACAAAAACCCATTACCTGCAAGCAAACATAGCCATTTTTACAGCTCCAATAAGCTCACCAGTAGGTCCAATCACTATCAGGCATCAATAGTACCAATTTTCACCCATTAACCATCACACCACCAGTTCATCCCCTGCCACCAGAATTTCAATGCCTCCACCAGACTACCGAAGAACCACCCCTTCATCTCAGCCGAAAACTATCACCAGTAGACACCTGCAATTACCAAGC
Source organism: Mitragyna speciosa (assembly GCA_024721245.1). Taxonomy (NCBI): domain Eukaryota; kingdom Viridiplantae; phylum Streptophyta; class Magnoliopsida; order Gentianales; family Rubiaceae; genus Mitragyna; species Mitragyna speciosa. Next base: position 15,769,919 of record CM045558.1, on the reverse strand, counting down.
CAAAGCCACTACCCAACCCACAAAACCACCCGTATCAAAGCTCCACCTAAATAGCCATATTGCAATTGAAACCACCCATAGAACTACAACCTACCAGTCACCCAAATCCATACCACCACCATTCTCAATACATCAAAATAATCACCCACACACCAGTAGACCCCAAAGTCTCCACTCAAAGCCTTCACTGTCCAATTGCCTGCAACAAAAATCAACAATAAAACACAAAATTCCAAATTCCCCTAGATTGTTGACGAAACAGATGCGAGAAGAGAGTGAGAGGGAAACATCAAGGGAAATAGAGAGGAGCGGACAGAGAGAAATTAGAGAGGGGGGCAATTTCGGTGAAGGAAAGAACAAGAAGGTGAGACTGAAGAAGGAGAGAAAAAAAATGGAAGAAAGAGAGTGAGAGAAAGGAGAAATCAGAGAGAAGGGAAAAGCCAAGAGAGAGGAATTCGACTTGGGGGGTTTCAATTGAGAGAAGAAGCAATTCACAGAGAGAGAGAGAGACAGAGAAGAGGGATGGAGAAGAAGAGGAAGAGCAGGGAGAAACAGAGAAATCGGATGAGAGAATCAGAGAGAAGGAAAGAAGAAGAAGGATAAAGGGATTTCACAAGGAGAAAACAGATTCGGTGAGGAAGAAAAGAGAGAAAGGGGAAATGAAGAAGAAGACTTGGGGGGGGGGGGAGCACGCGGTGGTTCTATTTTTTTTTTATTCTTTCGATTTTTTTTTAGCTTTATTTAATTAGTGTCTTTTAGTTAATGATTTAGGTTTAATTAGTTTAATTCTAGTAATTAAGTTAAATTAATTGAGTTTGTTTATTTGATTAAGTTTGTTTATTTAATTTTTTTTTTAGACTCTGATTTTTTTTGTGTGTTTTATGATTGTTATAAAATTGTTGTTGTTGTTATTATTATTATTATTATTGTTATTGTTATTATTATTATTATTCCTTAATTCTCAATTATTATGGGTATGCCTCAAGAACTTTTAATTCTTGCATTTAGTGGTCCTTGATAATTCTTGATTGGCCCCTTTTAATTTTTTTTTCAACTTGACCCCATTAATTGTAATTAAGTCTCAATAATTGCTGAATATATGTCTTTGCCCCCCTTACTTCCAAGAATTGATGCTCTCATCCCAAATTTGCTTGATTTTATGTTTAGGTCCCTGAATTTGTTGGAATTTATATTTTTCCCTACTTGATAGAGTTTACACTTTTGTAAACTTCCCCTAATTGTTGGAAGTTATGTTCTCACCCCATTTTTGTTGAAATTTATTGTTTGTCCCCCCGATTGATTTTGATTTTTACACTCCTACTCTTAGACTTATGTGGAATTTTAATTTTACTCCTTAAATTTTATAAAAATTTCTAGTCCCCTTAGTTCTTAGACTTTACATTTTTAGGGTTATTTTACAATGCTTACATATTTTTACGTTTTACTCATTTATATAGTGGTGCCTTGACTTGTTTGTTCATCTTGTTAGCATTTAGTACCGGGTCTCCGAGAGGAATCTGTGACAGCTCCACCTTACCCAGAGGCGCACCAAAGGGTTTAGCGGAGTGCCTGCCTAGCTCTCGCCAGGACTCAAACACGCACTCACTTAAACATCCAAGCGCACTTAACTCAAAATAAAATGCACTCATAAATAAATACATTCATAATATTTACTTAAAAGCATAAATATCACAAGAGTTTTTACAACCCAAAATATAATAATATTTACAATAAAAGCCTACACATTTAGGCTGTCCAGATACATTGAACAAAACATGTACTAGGTCCAAAATCAGCTTTTCCAGCTTTAGTATTTTGGAAAACCTGGTTAAAGAAAATAAATGAACGGGATGAGCTATAATAGCCCAGTGAGTGCTCAAGTCATGCAGTATACCAATAACAAATAAACCTTTAAGGATAATAATTAACAAATTTAATAAATAATGAACAAGAAATGTGAAGTGTAGTAAAATCAATGGCGGATACAGGCTCACTACAGGAACAAGCTCAACTACAGGAGTATCGATCATGATCAAGATAACAAGGATATCGGGACCGAGGTAAAAGCTTAGGTCCGAGATACTTGAAAAATTCAATCCAGGGTTACCCTCTTCGAGGATGAAACTCATATAGGAAAGAATATCATGCACCTATAACCCACAACACCTTATATCACCCCAACTCAACAAGTTGACTAACCGTGGAGTAACGGTGAAGTTAGCCACGAAAGTACAAGGTCATGCATAAAGTTCAAGCATGAGCTAGCCCTTTTTAGGACTTTACTCAGATATGAAAATTAACATGCACCGAATAACACCTATCACCTTATATCTCTCCCATACTCAACCATGGAAATCACATGCACAAATAACACGTTGGATAGTGAAAGCATGTAACACATTGCGGAATAGATGCGATAAAGTACACATCTTTCCTCAAGTAACAGATTTCATTAGATAATCATGTCAAGTATAACATATCGTTTCATGCATCGAAATAATAATGTCAAGTATTACTGTTAGTGTATGCCCTAAAACCAAATTGGTTTTTGGAATTTTTATTACGCTTATTTCGTGTTATACTTATATATGTGGCATTTTCTTTGTCATTTAATACTTGTTATTACTTGTTTATTTGATAAAGTCCATAGAATATTAACTGTGTATAAGAGATTGTAAGAGTTACAATGATGAGACTCTTATTACACATTAAGTTATATTCTTAAATATCCCTAGTCGTAGTATTAATGAGATTGGATATCATTAATATGGGAAGACTAGCACATACTTTGCCTCTACTTATGGTAAGTAGTAGTTGATCTCATCAACTATGGCGTGTGACACCTAAGCTGGTATGTGGATGCTTGTTAGAGAACAAATTCATTGGATTGATCCGCCAAGAGTTACTATTCATAGTGCTAATAAATTATACTCTTAATGGCAATGGTGTAAGTGATCCTTAGACTTGAGATTACCATGGTATCTTGAGTGTGGATTACTATGCTTTGACTCTATTGCTCGGTGCTCGTAAAAGAGTAGCCCATACGGTAGAGATTGGGTATAGTATGAAGCATGGAAGGATAGTGAGTAATCGATATAGGATTCACCACTCCTTATTATAGGAGAGTATATCCCGGATTGGCCACTTGTTGAAATATAACTTAAAGAATCTTTTGCGCAAAAGTGAAAGTATGACTTGAAAGAGTTTCAAGGTTATACTTTTATGGAAAGTTATATTTTGCGAACAAGAAATCATTAATTAGTCATTTAAAGATTGCGCACTACACTCTTAGACTAATTGGGATATAGTGTGGTGAAAGGATATTAATTACACGGTAACATTGTCATTGATAGGTGTAGTCTACCATGACTTTCCTATTCACTTGGGTGGTCATGATGCATTGCTAGACGCCACTCATGATCTATAAGTGCAAATTAATTAATTAGTGAATTAATGATAAATTAAAGTGTTAATTTATCTGGCTCTTAATTAATTAATTAATGAGTTATAATTTGTACTTATTGCCAACGTGAATGGAACCTAATGGGTCACACACAATAAGAACATGGTCTTTGGGTTAAATTGTTATTAAGATAAGTATAAGATACTTATGGGGTTAATTTATGTGATAAATTAACTTAAAGGACTTAATTATAAATATTCTAAGTCTTGATGGAAATTAGTTTCCTAAAAGGAATTAAGAAGCTATTTGGTTTCCTTTTGGAATAGGTTTCCTAAAGGAATAGGATTAGCTTAAGGTAAGCTTCCTAAACCTTCTTGGTTTCCAATTGCTCTTGTTTCCTTAAAGACTAGGATACTACATCTATAAATAAGTCCATGCCTTGACTCTTGGATTTTGATGAAACACAACACAAAATCTAGAGAGAGAAAAATTGAGAGCATGAGAGGCATTTCTCTTCCCAAGAAAAACGCCACCTCTCTTCTTTCTAATAGTTAGGGTTTTTTTCTTCTTCTTGTGTTCTTCATGAATCATTCAAGGGAGCTACAACTCAAAAGGCAAGGCAAGCAAGCCCAAAGGTTCCTAAAGATCATGTTTGTGTGGATACCGTTGGAGGCTCTACACTTGGAGGGCTTTTCATGGTAGATCAACACCTTCATCGAATAGGATCTTGCCCTTTGAAGTATAGAAACCTTCTATACTTGAGGTATTTGTGCTAAACACCCTTTAATTGTATAGATTATATCAAAGAGATCCATGGCTAAGGTAATAAAATTTTAAATTTTCTACTGCGTTACTCCCCTTATTACCTTACACCTCACACACCTGATAGAGCTATATAGCTTCCTTCTTCTGATGGAGTGTTTTCTACTTCATCTACTTGGAAGTGCATACGTTAGAAGTGGCCAAAATCTACATTGGCCAAGGTAATTTGGTGTCCCCTTTTACCTTTGAAGGTTTCTTTCTTTGCAGGGAGATTGGTGTTTAATTACATTCCTGTGGATGTGATCTTACAACGTCGAGGAGTTCATTCGGTATCAAAATGTAGCTACTACCATGGAAATACAAAAAATCTAAGGCATCTCTTCTTGGATGGACTGGTAGATGCACAAGTTTGGAATCATTTTGGAAATACAATGGGATTGCTCCAAAATTCAACTATGAGTGTGGCTACAAGATGTATGGCCTGGTACCTATCTGCCACAAGTGTTAATCACATCAAATGGATCATCCCAATTGTAATTTGCTAGTTTCTTTAGAAGGCTAGGAACGTCTCTAGATTCTAGAACAAGGCTGTACATGTTGATGCAATCATTTGGGAGTCATATAGCTTCCTAAAGCTGTTGGGAGAGTCTAAGAAGTTAGATAAACCACAAGTGGAGAATGATTCAAGCTGCTTTATTTTGAATTTTTTCCAGGTAAAGGCACCTAAATAGGTTGTATGCCAGGTGGTGAGATGGTCCAAACCTAGTTTTGGGTATCTGAAACTCGATACGATGCTAGTGTCAAAAACTCAAGGGGCGCAGGTGGAGGTCTGGTAAGGGATCATGCAGGTAAAGTGGTTTTTTTTTTCTACATTGAGTTTGGAAAGACTGGTGTTCTTCAAGCTGAATGTGAATCATTGGCTTTTGGCCTCACACTTTGTGCCCATTGGAATTTGAAGCAAATTATTGTTGAAGTAGACTCGATTGTTTTGGTACAGCTGATTGATGAGAACTCTATTGGGTGCTGGGATATGTGTCATGATTTAAGGAAAATTAGAATTTGTTCGGAGAAGTTGGATGCTACAATTCATCATACTCTAAGGGAAGCAAATATGGCTACTGATAGCTTAGCTGCTTTGGATTTGCATCTTGCCAATATAGGTTCGTTTCCTAAATATGTTAAGAATTTGGTCTCTTCTAATATTTTTGGTATTCCTCAAATTAGGAATTCTCTTGTAAGGGAGTAGTTCTACTTTTTTTAGTTTTTCCAAGTGTAGATTTCTTTGTTTTTCTATTTATTGGAGGTTTTGGTTTTGGTACCCCTCCAAATGTAACTTTAATTTTTATTAATAAAAATTTTGGGCTAGCATCCCACCCCTATGTACGGGGTTTTGCCAAAAAACAAAAAGACTATAGAATCTGATAGAACTATACACGAGGGAGAAAGTTCTAGATCAGAAGTAGCAACACCTTTAATGAGGAAGAAAGTGGGTAAATAGCCTATATTTGAAAAAGTTGATATCAATCCTAATATACCTAATATATATTACAAAACAGATGAGGATAGTGAAACCTATATATCACCTACTAATAGTCAATTAAATGTAATTACTAATGATGACTTTGAATTAGATAGAAGTATAATTAAAAAAATGTTTATAGATGAGAAATATAAAAATAAAAGGAAATGGTATTTTGAGACCTTTACTACAGAACAAACTACTAAATATAAAAAAATATATTTAGAAAAATGTAAAACTTTACAAATATATCTTGATTTCTTCAAATGGTTAGAAATATATAAGCCATATGAAAAAGAAAATTCAAGAAATTTCAGTAATTACTCGAAAATGGTTTGCTACAGAAAATAAGATGTAGGAATTGTAACACCCTAGAAATTCATGCCAAAACCATTTATTTTGTATTATGTTCATTAGGAAAAAAAAAAGGGCCAAATTAGTGGAAAAATAACAAGGAATGATTTTCTATTTTACTAGCATGTTGTACCATTACCTTTAAGATTTGTACCAAGCGTGTCTTGTACGAGTTATTTATAGGATAAATGACAAAATCTCTTCTAATGACCCTTAGCCAAGTGTAGTCTTCCATGGTAAGAAAGTCAAGATTTACTTTGTTCTTGTCTTGCTTTGATTGGTCAAACTTTTTCCCAATTCTTTTCCATTTCTTTTCTTCTTCACTTAATCACTTTTTATCTCTTTTCCTCTTCATCTTGGCCGGCCCCTATTCCCTCTTTTCCTCTCTTTTCCTTTCATTTTCTTAGAGCTTTTCTCTCCAATTTGATCACTTTTCTTCCATTGCAAGTGAGTTAATCTTCCTCCTAAGCAAAGATCTTGACTTGTTAAAGGTATTCATCACGAACTTTTCTTATTCTTTCAAGTATAAGTTGTAGTTTTATAGCTTTTTACCCATGTCTTTAAAGTTAAGCATGATTTATTTGAGCCATGAAAATGAAGTTTTATTCCATGGATATGAGGTTTATGGGCTTGTATAACTTGTAGATAGTGATTGAATCTTGAAATGACATGATTTAAGTATGATTTGGTTGAAGAACCTTGGAGAGGTTCAAGTGTTTTTATGACAAATTTGGGTGAAATTGAATTGATTTTGGTATGGAAATGATAGAACTATTTGAGATTGGATTGTTTGGCTGTTTTCTTTGCAGGTTAAAAATTTTTGGTTAGTTTGATTATAGGGGAAATACTGCCGAAATTTCGGTAAAACCTAAGAAGTAAAAGTGATTAGGCCATGATTTAAAGTCATATAAGCTGTAATTTAGTGATTTGAACGTACAAAAATTTTTGTAGATGAGCTATTAGTGAATTGAACCTTTCTGAGCAAAACCCTAAAAGTTAGAAAACCCTAATTTTGAAAACCCTAAACCCTAGGGTAAAACCCTAAACTCCAAAACCCTAGAAATTAAACCCTAGAAAGACTTGGGGTATTTCTCGAATTTTCTTATCAAATTACTTATATTTTAATCCGGTTTTTATACGATTATTTTCTTTTGAATTTCAAGATCCAGAAGTGAATCCCGACCCTTTTACGAAATATTTTCTTAGGCACTTCAAGTGAGTGTTTCTATGTGTGCATGATGCATGAAATGATATGTTATACTTGACATGATTATCTAATGAAATGTGTTACTCGAGGAAAGATGTGTACTTTATCGTATCTATTCCGCAATGTGTTACATGCTTTCACTATCCAATGTGTTACTTGTGCGTGAGACTTCTGTGACTAACTTTACCGTTACTTCACGGATAGTCAACTCAGACAGGCTTGGGAGGATATAAGGTGCTGGGTGTTTTAGGGCATGTTTTTCTTTCCCTTTTGAGTTGTGAATCCTCAAAGAGGCCAACTCTGAATTGAACTTTCTCGCGTGTTGGCCCTCCAAGGTCGAGATTACTCCCTGGATGTGGTAGCTTGTACGGAGGTTATAAGGTGAACGGTGGTTAGGGCGTGCGTGATAATACTGGCATGTCCTTTGATAAAGACCCGAGTTATTATCTCGGTCCTAACATCATGGTTACATGAACAGTACTTGCTTCTACTGCGGTTGAGCTTGCTCCCGTAGTTGAGCCCTGTATCTGCCATTGACTACTTGTTAATTAAATTGTTCATAACCTGTCTATTTACCTTGTCAATTATCTTGTTCCATAAAGGTTTATTTGTTATTGGTATGCTGCATGACTTGAGCACTCACTGGGCTGTTATAGCTCATCCTGTTTATTTGTTTTCTTTAACCAAGTTTTCCAAAATATTAAAACTGGAAAAGCTGATTTTGGACATAGTAAATGTTTTGTTTCATGTATTTTGATAGCCCAATTGTTTAGGCTATTAGTGTAACTAAAAGGTAATAAGGGGAGTAACGCAGCGGAAAATTTAAAAATTTATTACCTTAGCCATGGATCTCTTTGATATAATCTATACGATTAAAGGGTGTTTAACACAAATACCTCAAGCATAGAAGGTTTCTATGCTTCAAAGGGCAAGATCCTATTTGATGAAGGTGTTGATCTACCATGAAAAGCCCTCCAAGTGTCGAGCCTCCAACGGTATCCACACGAACATGATCTTTAGGAACCTTTGGGCTTGCTTGCCTTGCCTTTTGAGTGCTAGCTCCCTTGAATGATTCATGAAGAACACAAGAAGAAGAAAGAAGTTGAAACCCTAACAATTAGGGAAGGAGGTGTGGCGTTTTTCTTGGAGAGAAAAACCGCCACCAAGCTCTCAATTTTTCTCTCTCTAATTTCTGTGTTATGTTTCATCAATCTTCCAAGAGTCAAGGCATGGACTTATTTATAGATGTAGTATCCTAGTCTTTAAGGAAACAAGAGCAATTGGAAACCAAGAAGGTTTAGGAAGCTTACCTTAAGCTAATTCCTATTCCTTTAGGAAACCAATTCCAAAAGGAAACCAAATAGCTTCTTAATTCCTTTTAGGAAACTAATTTCCATCAAGACTTAGAATATTTATAATTAAGTCCTTTAAGTTAATTTATCACATAAATTAACCCCATAAGTATCATATACTTATCTTAATAACAATTTAATCCAAAGACCATGTTCTTATTGTGTGTGACCCATTAGGTTCCATTCACGTTGGCAATAAGTACAAATTATAACTCATTAATTAATTAATTAAGAGCCAGATAAATTAACACTTTAATTTATCATTAATTCACTAATTAATTAATTTGCACTTATAGATCATGAGTGGCGTCTAGCAATGCATCATGACCACCCAAGTGAATAGGAAAGTCATATGGTAGACTACTACACCTATCAATGACAATGTTACCTGTGTAATTAATATCCTTTCACCACACTATATCCCAATTAGTCTAAGAGTGTAGTGCGCACTCTTTAAATGACTAATTAACATGATTTCTTGTTCCCGAAATATAACTTTCCATAAAAGTATAACCTTGAAACTCTTTCAAGTCATACTTTCACTTTTGCGCAAAAGATTCTTTAAGTCATATTTCAACAAGTGGCCAATCCGGGATATACTCTCCTATAATAAGGAGTGGTGAATCCTATATCGATTACTCACTATCCTTCCATGCTTCATACTATACCCAATCTCTACCGTATGGGCTACTCTTTTACGAGCACCGAGCAATAGAGTCAAAGCATAGCAATCCACACTCAAGGATACCATGGTAATCTCAAGTCTAAGGATCACTTACACCATTGCCATTAAGAGTATAATTCATTAGCACTATGAATAGTAACTCTTGGCGGATCAATCCAATGAACTTGTTCTCTAACAAGCATCCACATACCAGCTTAGGTGTCACACGCCATAGTTGACGAGATCAACTACTACTTACCATAAGTAGAGGCAAAGTATGTGCTAGTCTTCCCATATTAATGATGTCCAATCTCATTAATACTACGACTAGGGATATTTAAGAATATAACTTAATGTGTAATAAGAGTCTCATCATTGTAACTCTTACAATCTCTTATACACAGTTAATATTCTATGGACTTTATCAAATAAACAAGTAATAACAAGTATTAAATGACAAAGAAAATGCCACATATATATAAGTATAACACGAAATAATCGTAATAAATATCCCAAAAACCAACTTGGTTTTAGGGCATACACTAACACTTTGGTGCGCCTCTGGGTAAGGCGGGGCGCTGTCACAGTTGGTATCAGAGCCTAGGTTTGAATTCTGGCAGAGTTTAAGTTTTAATCTTTGAAGTGCTTAAGTTTGATCCTCATTAGATCTTAAGTCTAAAAATATTATTTTATATTAGTTTGTTAAGATTTGAAAGTACTACCTGGCTAGTAAGAAGTGAATCTCTAGTTGTAATTGGATACATAGAATGTTTTCTTTTGTGATTGGTTGTGGTACTGGTGGATATCGACTCTATTACATTAGGTGTATTATATTAGCAAGTGGTGGTATTAAGTATTTGAAGTGTTAGTGAATGGTCAAATGGTATGACATAGATGGTTCGATATACATAGTGGATGATTAATTATATATGTTCATACAATTTGGAATAGCTAGTATTTAAAGGATATCCTAAGCTTGAATCTTATTTGTGATCTTTAAATACGAATATTTGTAGATTCTTCTGGGTGGTTAGTGTGTGCATTGGACAGGATTGTCAGGGCTAGTTGATTCACACTTTGGGGTGGCCAACCTTAGTGTGGGTTGACTTAGTTTTGAGATCCGTGTTCGAGTACCTATTATTGACGATTGAGGATTTCGTAGTTTCTTCTATATGGGTTTAGCTTTACTTTGCTATGGATTGTTTAGTATGGGTCTCTTAGTATAGATAGTTAGTTCTAAACCTTGTTATATTGCAGAATGGCACCTCTTAAGGAAGTCAAGGTATGTAGAGGTTGCAATAGTGTACACTCGGGAGAATGTAGATGGAAAACAAGAGCTTGTTTCGATTGTGAAGAGATGTATTGGTATTAGAATTGTGTGAATTTTATAAGAAAGGGTGTTAACTTTGGCATTCTTTACACTCATCTTTTCATTTCATGAGCATAAGAGAAAATCCGAGAATGAGAAAGTAGTAACTATTCCCTCTGTTATGCAAATTTTAAAAACCATTAGGAAATGAGGTGCGAGTGTTTCTTAAGCCTAAAAACCTACGGGAATATAATTGAGAATGGTCTAGTTTATTTTCTAAGCTTGATTTTGAGGTGTGATACTTAAGTATTTTATTAGTAAGTCTTCCTGAATTTAGATTTGAGTGATTTATTTTCTTTAAAACATGTAGGTATGTTAGAGAGTGGTCGAAGTGAAGCATCACGGCCATCTGGTAAGGCTCCGTTGCAACATGAGTACCATAGAAGACCAACAGATTGTGACCATGAGGGACCAGGGCATCCCTACTGTACCTTTTCACCTGCCCACCAAGTACGGCCTGCATGTGATTGTTGGAGGATGAACTCTTACCCTGACTAAGTTGTACTTTCATTGATTGAGGATAGTAAACGGGTTGAACGCAAGGGTGAGATCTCCCGAGCTCGCATTCAGGAGTTGAGAGAGATAGTAAGAGTTTAGGCTCAAAGGATTCGAGAGCTTGAGGCTGCTGTCCAGGAGGAGCGACAGAGGACCGAGGTTTACCGAATGCAGTACCAGGATGCCCTTGCTGCCGCCACCATCGAAACTTATGAAGCTGTGGAAGAAAAGGCGCAACCAATGGAAAAGACAAAGCCCTTGGTTCGAACGATGCAAAGTGAGGAAAACGAGGACGCGCTAGTAATCCCCGCCTATCAACTGAAATTGCTCCAGCCCCTAAGGTAGGAAGGGGACCTGGAGGAGTGAGAATTAAGCATGATGCCCAATCTGGAAGTTCAAGAGGGACTCCAATGGATAGAGCTCCGCTAGGAAATGAACAAAAAGAGGATACTCTGAAAGAAACTCAACTCCCGGCGCTTCAAGTTGCTTGTGGGTATTGTGATAAAGGTAATCACACCGAAGAAAATTGCTGGAGGAAAAGCTGTAAATGTCTACGTTGCGGGAGTGCTGATCATCAAATAAGGCATTGCCCAAGACAGATAGCTAGTGGACAGCGCATAGCTCAGCCGGAGCACCAGGACCTTGATAAAGCCAGAGGAGGTGGAAACAAGTGAAAAGTGTTAGCTCGAGTTTATACTCTAGACTAAGTGTGATGTCTAGGGAATATGTACAGAGACCTGTGCTAGTTTTGTTATGCTTTACATGTGTGATATGTTTATACATGAACTTTTGATAATGTGTAAGTTGAACTACCTGTATATGCATGTGACTTTATTTGGCATAAAACTTGATTTCTTTATTTATTCTTGAATTTGTGCATCTTGAAATATATCTTGTCACTTGTTACGTGGATATTGAAATGATTCATTAATGGTATTATAGAATACTAAGTCATGAATGGACGAGGTCATGGTAGAAGATGTCCCGTCGCCAAGACCGGGACAAAGGTACGACTTAGAGCGTGAATTCTACTTCTAGGCTTGACCCATGATCGTGGTCTTGAACCGAATAACTGACATTTTCCCTCAACTTGGGAATCGGCAAAATCCAATAATGGAAATCTGTAGTTTTCATAGAAACCCCATAGTAGGGGAGAACGTAGCCCTAGAAAGGTTTCAGAAATTTAACCACCTAAGTTCAATGACGGTTTGAATCTCGAAATCGCTGAAAATGGCTAGAGAATATTGAGAAAAGTTTTACCACTTTGAAGTATATTGATGAAGGGCCAGTGACATTTGTCGTATTTCGGTTGATATCAAAGCCATATGCCGTTGGGATCAAAAGCCCCGAGCCTCTCATTCGTGAAGAGTCACGAAGCGAAACTCTCCGTAGGGATGGCTATGGCAAGGTGGCAAGCTGGTAGGCACCCTGTGATGTGACCCTGAGAACTGTCACAGTTGGTATCAGTTGGAAGGTGCTACCACACCTTGGTGAAATTTAATAAATGCTAAGTGGAAGAGATATCAGAGTAGCGCAGCGGAAGCGTGGTGGTCCCAATTAAACTATGCACAATTAATTATGGGCGAAAGTGGTAGAGTTTAGTATACTGGAGAAACCTATTTCAAGGTTGGAAAAAAAAATATTTATCCCAAGCTATTCGGAAATCAAGGTGGAATTTCGAGGACGAAATTCTTTTAAGGGGGGAAGGATGTAACACCCTAGAAATTCATGCCAAAACCATTTATTTTGTATTATGTTCATTAGAAAAAAAAAAAAGAAGGGCCGAATTAGTGGAAAAATAATAAGGAATGATTTTCTATTTTACTAGCATGTTGTACCATTACCTTTAAGATTTGTACCTAGCATGTCTCGTAAGAGTTAATTATAGGATAAATGACAAAATCTCTTCTAATAACCCTTAGCCAAGTGTAGTCTTCCATGGTAAGAAAGTCAAGATTTACTTTGTTCCTGTCTTGCTTTGATTGGTCAAACTTTTTCCCAATTCTTTTCCATTTCTTTTCTTCTTCACTTAATCACTTTATCTCTCTTTTCTTTAGCTTGGCCGGTTTCTCTCTTCTCTCTTTTCTCTCCATTTTCTTTCATTTTCTTGGAGCTTTTACTTCCATTTGATCACTTTTCATCCATAGAAATTAAGTTGATCTTCCTCCTAAGCAACAATCTTGTCTTACTAAAGGTATTTCCCAAGAACTTTTCATCTTATTTCAAGTATAAAGATCATAGTTTTCTAGCTTTTAAGTCATGTCTTTATGGTTAAGTATGATTTATTTTAGCCATGAAATATGAAGTTTTATTCCATGAATATGAGGTTTATGGACTTGTATGACTTGTAGATAGTGATTTAAACTTGAGATGGCATGATTTAGGTTTGATTTAGTTGAAGAAACTTGGAGTAGTTTAGGTGTTTTTGTGATGAATTTGGGTGAAATTGAAGTGAGTTTGATGTGAAATTGGTAGAACTACTTGAGATTGGGTTGTTTGGATGTTTTTCTTGCAGGTTAAAAATTTTGGGTTAGTCCGATTATAGGGGAAGTGCTGCCGAAATTTCTGATAAAACCTAGGAAATAAAAGTGATTAGGCTATGATTTAAAGCTTTATAAGCTGTAATTTAGTGATTTGAACGTGTAGAAATTTTCGTAGATTAGCTATTAGTGAATTAAACCTTTCCGAGCGAAACCCTAAAAGTTAGAAAACCCTAATTTTGAAAACCCTAAACCCTAGGGTAAAACCCTAAACTCCAAAACCCTAGAAATTAAACCCTAGAAAGACTTGAGGTATTTCTCAAATTTTCTTATCGAATTACTTAGATTTTTATCCGATTTTTATACGACTATTTTCTTTTGAATTTCAGGCTCCGGAAGTGAAACCCTGACCGTATTACGAAATATTTTCTTAAGCACTTAAGGTGAGTGTTCTTATGTGTGCATGATGCATGAAATGCCATGTAATACTTGACGTTATTATTTCGATGCATGAAATGATATGTTATACTTGACATGATTATCTAATGAAATGTGTTACTTGAGGAAAGATGTGTACTTTATCAGCATCTATTCCGCAATGTGTTACATGCTTTCACTATCCAATGTGTTACTTGTGCGTGAGACTTCCGTGACTAACTTTACCGTTACTTCACGGATAGTCAACCCAGACAGGCTTGGGAGGATATAAGGTGTTGGGTGTTTTAGGGCAGTGTTGTTCTTTCCCTTTTGAGTTGTGAATCCTCAAAGAGGCCAACTCCGGATTGAACTTTCTCGCGTGTTGGCCCTCCAAGGTCGAGATTACTCCCTGGATGTGGTAGCTTGTACGGAGGTTATAAGGTGAACGGTGGTTAGGGCTGTGCGTGATAATACTGGCATGTCCTTTGATAAAGACCTGAGTTATTATCTCGGTCCTAACATCATGGTTACATGAACAGTACTTGCTTCTCCTGCGGTTGAGCTTGCTCCCGTAGTTGAGCCCTGTATCCGCCACTTGACTACTTGTTAATTAAATTGTTCATAACCTGTCTATTTACCTTGTCAATTATCTTGTTCCATAAAATAATGAATTCCTCGGTATGATTGCATGGCTTGGGCACTCACTGGGCTATTATAGCTCATCTCGTTCATTTGTTTTCTTTAACCTAGGTTTTCCAAAATACTAAAGCTAGAAAAGCTGCTTTTGGGATATAGTAAATGTTTTGCTTCATGTATTTTGATAGCCTAAGTGTGTAGGCTTTTATTGTAAATATTATTTATATTTTGGGATGTAAAACTCTTGCGATATTTATACTTTCAAGTAAATTTCATGAATGTATTTCATTATGAATGTATTTTATTTGAGTTAAGTATGCTTGGATGTTCCGAGTGAGTGCTTGTTTGAGTCCTGGCGAGAGCCAGGCAGGCAGTCCGCTAAGCCCTTTGGTGCGCCTCTGGGTAAGGTGGGGCTATCACAGGAATCCACTTATCCACCCTTGACAAAAATAATGTTAATCATAGAAATGGGATATTAACAGGATCTCAATTCAAGCATACTTCAAATGAGAATAAAGTAACAGGAACAAAAGATATAAATAAAGTAATCAAGCAAAATAATTATACTAATCAATTACTTTATTCTATATCAGAACAATTAACCAGTATTGAAAAGAAACATTAAAAATAGGGAGGTAACCACTAGTAATCCTTTTCTTGTAAATCCTGAAAAACCTCTATTTAAGATATTTGATTTTTCTAATGATTTTGAAATGGGAAAACCTAAATTAGACACTAGTAAAGATCTCCTTCAACAAATAGATCAAAAGCTTTCTAGAATTAAAATAGCAAATAATCACTCTTCGACAGAAAATAAAACTAAAATTAAATATAATAAAAATAAACAAGTAAATATGCTTAGTTATGGTATAAATAATCTACAATCACAGTTTCAAGATACTATAATTGATGATTTAGGAATTAATAAGATAAAGTCTTATTCAAAAAACTCTAGAGACAGGAGGAATAAAGATCGAACTCTAAAGTTTTACCCACAACCAAGTTTTCCAGATATGCAACATGAAGAAAATTATTTATATTCTTAGATGTGTTATAATGGAACTTCTATTTTTTTTTTGGCAAAAACCCCGTACACGGGGAGGGACGCCACCCCTAAATTTATTAATATAAAAATAAAAAGAGGGGGACATAAACCTTACCTTAGAAAGTACAAGAATCGAAAATAAACAATAAGGAAAAACTCAAAGTCAACGATAATGGAACTTCTATTATAAGTTGGAATATAGATGGTATGACAAAACATCAAATACTAAAAATGGTTAATGAAATGGGAATAGCAGCTAGTTCATATAAAGCTAGAAATAAATCTAATAAAGCCAGTACTATGATGTTAGTTTCAGGTTTTACTGGGATGTTCAAATCTTGGTGGGATAATTATTTAACTACAGAAGAAAGAAATAAAATAAAAAATGGAACCAAGACAGTTATTCAAGATAGACCAGGAACTAGTAGAAGAGAAGATACTACAACGATAGATACTATACAGGATGCTTTAGCTATCCTAATTTATGCTATTTGTAAACATTTTATTAGAGAACCAAAAAATGTACAAGAAAGGAGTTCATAAATATTAAAAAATTTAACTTGTTCAAAATTACATGATTTTAGGTGGTATAAAGATATGTTCTTGAATAAGGTATTTATTAGAACAGATTGTAATCATTCTTATTGGAAAGAAGGATTTATTTCAGGTTACCTAAATTTTTTGTAGAAAAGGTTAGACAAAGAATTAGAGACGCTTTTCAAGGGGAAATCTCGTATAATAATTTGACATTTGGAGAAATAATAAATTATATAAATATGAAGGGATTACATTTATGTATAGATTTAAAATTAAAAGCATAGGCAAAAAAAGGTGGACTAAGTAATAGAGAAGAGTTAGGAGATTTTGTACTCAATATGGATACGAACAAATTACAACTCCATAAAAGAAGAAAAACCATTTAGAAAAGAAAGTAAAATAGTTAAGAAAATATATCCTAAAATAATGAATACAATAAACTAAGTAATAAAGTGAAGAGATTTGTAAAAAGAAAGAAAAATAATAATAAAAAGACTCAAGAAGTTAATAATACTAATAAATATTGGAAATGTGGAAAATTAGGACATATAGCTAGAAATTGTAGAGTAAAACAAAAGATTAATGAAATAAACTTAGGAGGATTAGATGTAGAAAACTTTAGAAAACTAATAATAAATATATTAGAAACTGCAGAAACAAATGAAGATAATATTAAAACAGAAGAAGATATATTTGAAATACAAGAAAATTTTGAAAATTCTTATTATAGTGAGTGTGATTGTAGTATGGGAATTTGTGGATGTGAATCTAGTATAAATGTAATCTAAAAGAGAATATCTAACCATTTTAAAAGATGCTATAATTCAAGAAGAAAAGCTTACAGATACAGAACCTTTTAATTTGAAAAAAGTATTTGAGAGATTTCAGAAGCCCCAAACCACAATAAAATTAGAAGATTTACAAAAGGAGGTAAAAATTTTAAAAGATGAGATAAAACAAATTAGATCTAAAAATTCTAATATAAAATATACTTTATTAACTTTGCAAGCTGAAATTCAACTATTTAAAGAAGAACCTAAAAAGGGTAAAGAATTAAAGGATGAAAATAAAAATGTTAATAAAGAAGTTATAAAATTTGGAGGTGAACATGAATATTTTATAAATATGATATCTAAAGTAATACTACATAAGTGGTATGTTAAGTAAAAATTAAAATTAAAAAAGAGTTTACTTTAGAAGGAATACCTTTATTAGATTCGAAAGCTAATTATAATTGTATTGCAGAATGATTAGTACCTGCTCAATATTACGAAAAAAACATATGAGACTTTAAGAATTGCCAATGATAGAAGACTCAAGATAAATTATAAATTATCTAAAGCACATATATGTAATGAAAGATTTTGTTTTGAAAACCAATTTATCCTAGTAAAAGATTTATTTTACTAGGCACTCCTTTAATTGCACAAATTTATCTTCTTAAAGTAAATCATAAGGGAATATCTACTTATACTAGGGACAAAAATATGTTTTGAATTTGTATATGCTCCAATAGACAGAGAAATTAATGTGATTCAAAAGACAAAAAGGCTAATAGAAAAGGTTATTAAAAATAAAGAAAATCGTATTGCTTGTCTAAAAGAAGAAATAAGTATAAAAAAGATAGAAGAACAATTAAATACTCTATAGACATCAAATTTTGACACACCATTTATTTTTCAAACATTGGGGGCATGTTTATATTTTTTTGGGTCAAATTCAAAATTTTCAATAAATAGGGGGAACAAAATTAGTAATTTTGGGGGAAAAATAGTAATTTTCAACTGTAAATATTTTTCCATTAGTTTTGGGCTTTTAAATTCATATTTTGTACGTTCATATGTATTTTTTAAATTTCTGTGATTTTTTCGGGTTTAATTGGTATTTTTCTGTATTTCGCCAGCACAAGGATAAAATGGTAATTTCGCCTCGCGAATACCATTTTTGCCCATTTTTAGTACCAATTTTATTTTTCAAAATTTTAAGCATGTTTCTAAATTTTCTTGATTTTTTCGGAGACAATCGCTATTTTTTCTGTAAATATCGCGTTCAGGGGCAAAATTGTCATTTCACATTTAAAACGTATTTTTCACCAATTTTTGAGTGTTAAATTCATTTTCTAGGATTTTAAGCTCATTTATTAATTTTTAGTAATTTTTCGAGACTAACTGATATTTTTCATATAGTTTGATCGTACAGGGGGTAAAATACTCATTTCGCCTCCTAAACATTTTTTGCCATTTTTAGGTCCCAAATTCATTTTAGGTCTTTTAAGCATGTTTTTAATTTTTTCTAACTATTTTCGGGGTGAATTGCTATTAACAAATTTATTATTTACATTTTTCTTAATTTTTTCTATTTTTGTGAGAGAACATAGATTTTTAATTTTTTGTAAGGGTAAAGTTATAATTTTGGTAGCCAAGGACATTTTTTTCTTTTAGTCATTTCTTGGAAGATAAGTTTTTTTTGTGCACTATAAAAAAGCCCATTGTTGGGATTAAAAAAGTGGGGGGGGGACGAAAAGCCTAGAGAGTTTTTTTAGTTTTTAGTTTTTAGTTTTTTTAGTTTTTATATTACACCAAGAGCACCAAAAAACACACATTTTTCCTACATTTTTTTTAGTACATCTTCAAACCTACACCTACAACACCAAGAACACCTACTAGGTTATAGTACATCTTCAAGCCTACACCTAGAATACCTAGAACACACACTAGTACATCTTCAAGCCTACACCTAGAAAATCTAGAACACGCACTAGTGTATCTTCAAGCCTACACCTAGAACACCAAGAACACACACTTCCCTAAATCACACACACTACTTCACAAATTCACACATTCGCATTACAATCTCACACACCGACACACCATTTTTCACACATACAAAGATTAAAACACACACCGATACACACAACAACACACACACCCAAAACCCCAACCACAGTTCATCATCAAGCTAGCAGAAGAAATTTCAGCTCTCAATCGCAACAATCTACCAAGGTAATCCTAAATCTTTCTCATTATTTTGTAGCAAATTTACAGAAATCAATCTACAAAAAGAAATACAACTCTATTTGTATTTTTAGATTTCTCTTTTTTCCGAGTTTTGTTCTTCTTTGGGGTTTTGGGTTTTCCGGTACTTCCTCCCTAAAACGCCATCCATTTCTTCTCTTCTCCACCATCATCATCTGCTACCTCTTCCCACCACCACCGTGTAACCAACCAACATCAACCGAACAAAATTCGTCCAGCCATTTCACCACAGCTGGGACCAATTGAACCTCCGTCGCCACCCTCAACATCAAAACTTGCAAAAGAAAATAATTCATAGACAATCCCCAACAAACAATTACCTCCACCACCACCTGAAATCATTAGCACCAACCAATCTCCATCTCCTATCCCTTCGCACCCTCAGTAGCACAGAACCGCAGATTTCCACCAGAAAAATCAGCTTCTTAGAACTCCATCTAATCTCCATCGGACCTTTAGCCATCAAACCGCCCCAAGTCATACTCATCAAAACCATAAACCTGCAAGCCCAATCTTCACCACCCCTTCTCTATCACCAACAATCAGACCAAATCACTCATGTACAATCTCCAAGAGCCACCAGCTTAGACAATCCCCTGTACAAAATCACAAACACTAGCACCCCCAAATGCCATCATCAATTATTCAATTACAATCCTAGAAGCACCAGGAATCCTTCACCTGCTACTCCAACAAGTTAGAAACTCACACATAAACAGCAAACCATCATCAGCTACCTAAAAACAATACCATCATCACCTTCTAACCACCGCAAGAGTGCCAATACGCTTGAAATCAGGCTAAACCCACAAAAGCTCATCACAAAAACCCAGCACTTCAACTTTTCTATTAGACTCCACCAAATCGCTACTCAAAACAACAAACATCCCAACACAACAACCATCAATTCCTCAATGAATAGCCTCCAAACCACTACCTTGCTTCATTAACTACCATTCACCAACCAAAAATCATTACCACCAGCCAGAACCCCACAAACCTGCAAAGAAAAAACAAACCCACAATCACCAATCCCCTGCAAAACATCAAAACCAACAACAAATTCAAGCCACCACCAAACCTGCCACCGTACAACTCCACCACCACTTAGTTCCCCAGCCACACTTCCATTATCACAGCTGCAATTCAGCCACCATATACAACAAAATTACCAAGTCTCAAACCACCGGCAACTTCCACGCCGGACCACCACCATGACCCCCTGCAAAACGCCCAAAAATCACCTTCGCAAACCACCAATTCCATCACCATTCGTCATTCGCCTCATTCCAGCAAAGTCGACACCACCACCACCACCACCACACAAAATCCAATTGTTAGTTCAAAAACAAATTCACCACCTAAAACCTTGTAAAAAACACAACAATTACAACTAATAATCACCCATCACCTGAAACCAAGCAATCAAGACCTGCTCCACCTCCACTTCGCAACTCCACCTCTGTCCAATCACCCCCCTTACGCACCTCCAAGCCCTCCAAATCATTACCAATTTTCTCTTCATGAATCTAGTTATGCCTTTAGAATTTTCTTCTAATTTCATTTGATAACAGCAATTTAGTGATTGAGGGATTAGAGAAATTCGAGAGAAGAGAGAAAGAAGAACAGAAATCAGAAGAGAAATTGGAGAGTGAAAGACAGAAGATGAAGACAGCTAGAAAAGTGAGAGAAAGTAAGGAAGAAGAAAGAGAGATAGGCCAGAAAGAAAATAAGAGAGAAACAGAGAAATGAAAGGAAAGAAAGAAGAGAAGAACGAAGAAAACATGAAAAATGAAAATAGAATAGGAGAGACGAGAGAGAGATTGATGAAGTGAACGGAAATTAGGGGAAAGGAAAGTGAGAAACAGAGAGTGGCAAGACAGAGAAAGACGAGGCGAGTTAGAAATCGAGAAAGCAGTCGGAGAAGACTAGAGAGAGGAAGAACAGGAGAGTGAGCAGAAGCAGAAGAGAGACGGAGAGTGATGCAGGGAAAAATGAAAGAGAAAAGAGAATCAAAGAGGGAGTCCGAAGAGAGTGAGAGAAACCGAGAGAGAAAGAAAAGGGGATTTTGGGGGAAGAATAAACATTTTGGGGAAATTTATTTTCTCTATGAAAATTATGAATTTAGAAGTTAGAAGGGGCTGGTTGTAGGAAATTGGTTTTAGCTTATTATTATTATTATTTTCTCTCTTAACTTGTTTTAGTGTTGTTTCTGATTTGGTTAATTTGTTGGTTTAATTTAGCAATTAATCTAACTAATTGTTTTGATTTGCTTTAGGATGTTAGTTGGTCATTTTCTTTGTTTGTCCTTTATTTATTTAGTTTTTTAATTTAGTTACTTAGTTTGTGTTAATTGGAGTTCATTTATTAATTAATCCAGTTTGTTTTACTATTCTTGTTTTTACTGGGCATTTTATTTCAAAACCTATGCACTTCCAATTCTAGTCTTTAGGTTTTATTTATTGTCATTATGCCCCCAAGAATGTTTACTTTCTGCATCTAGGTGCTTATTTATTTTATAAATTTTACCCTTAGATTTTACATTTCTTTCAATTATGTTCTATAATTTGCAAATTCACCCCATACTTGTTGGAATTACTGTTTGTCCCCCCTAATTTTGCTTTAATTTGCATCTCGCCCCTTAGATTTGCTTTAATTTCCAATCTTACCCCTTAAGATTTATAGAAATTTAATTTTAGTCCCTTTAGTTGCTAGACTTTACATTTTTACCCTATTTGTCAATACTTAGCTATTTTAAGTCTTTATTTGTTTATATCGAGGTATTTTGACTTATTTGTTCATTTTGATTAGTATTTGTACTGAGTTTTCAAAAAAAGGTACCCCCATCACTTGTTAATATCTTTTTGTGTACCTGTGTGCCCCAATGTGCCTCTATGTGATTTTTTTTTATATTTCTTATTTTTACATTTACGTATTTATGCATTTTATATTATTTAATTTCAAATTTTATTATTTTGGCAAAAAGTGTAATATTTTTGTATTTTAGCTAGTCAATGTAATATTTAGGTTACATTTCGTATTTTTTACAAATATTCGTGTATTTAGATAGCACGTGTAATAGATAGGTCGTTTTACTTTCTCACCCCTAAAATTGTAGTTGATCCCCCTAGTGTAATAGTTAAGGCTCATGTGCTTTTGTGTGCTTGTGTGTTTATTTGTTTTACCGCTTTCCTTAGGATTTGCATCTAGATATTATGCTTACATGTTATGTGCTCTTACATGTCTTCATATGTTTATTTGCTTTCAATTTATGTCTTATTATTTTGATTTCTGTTTTATTAGTTCATATTCTTCTGTCACCACACTAGTCCAATGATAGTTGTGGCTTTATCGTTTCCCTGCTAGTCCAACGCTAGTAGGAATCCTTAGAAAGGGCTAGTTCAACGCTAGACACTTAGGGCATTTTAGTGCTAGGTGCACTCGTGTGCATTTTACATCATTTCACACACTATTCCCTTTTAGTTTTTCATTATTTTGCATGATTTTTATGTATGTATATAATCATCATTATTATCTATTTTTTTAACATTCAACAATGCATGACATTTAAGTTGCATTTCACTTAGAAGTTAGGTCATTTTGTGTGATTTGAGTAGAAATAGTCGTCTACTTACGTGGGAAGTAGTG